>CAUYUJ010015694.1:65000-248191 GCA_963575745.1 Prorocentrum cordatum | reverse complement strand
GAAGAGGATGAGGAGGATCAGGAGGATCATGAGCAACAGGAAGAAGAGGAGCAGGAGGAGAAGGCGGAGGAGGAAGGGGAGGATGTGGAGGAGGAGGAGGATGAGGCGGAGGAGGGGGAAGAGGAGGAGGATGAGACGGAGGAGGAGGAGGAGGAGGAGGAGGAGGAGGAGGAGGAGGAGGAGGAGGAGCAGGAGCAGGAGGAGGAGGAGGAAGAGGAGGAGGAGGAGGAGGAGGATGAGAGAGTGAGGATGGGGATGATGATCAGGAGGAGGATGGGGGGAAGGGCGGAGGGCTTTTTTGAGCTCCACGCCCACATCAAAGACCTCGCTGAGAGGGCCAGTCGCCCACCTGCTAAGAAGAAGAGCAGGGGGCAGAAACAACCTTAGGCACGCGTGTTAAAGCGCTGCATGAAGTTGCTGGTGTCAACGCTGACACCCGCCTGCTGCTGTCTGTAATGCGGGTGCCGACCTTTGCGCAGCGCATTCCAGCCGTGCCTCGCAGCACGCGAAGGGGGGGGGGGCTGGCACTTGGTGCCCAATCCGCGGACCATCGCCCCGCTGGGGTGAGCCTTGCACCGCGTGCGGATAAAAATTCGCCGGCCCAACGGGCCAGGGCGTGCTAAGATCTCCGGTACCTGGTTAACAGTATTTCTAGTTCGCGCGCGCGGGGCGGCCCCTGGGGGTCCCCAGACGGCCGTACAAGACCAGGTCCCGGCAAGGTCCCCGCAAGGTCGGGCCAGAGATGCCGGAGCCCTGTTACAGGGCCCCAGGACGGGCCAAGAGGCCCCCAAGAAGCCTCCAAGACGGTCCAAGAGGGCCCCGAGACGGCCAAAGATCGCCCGAAGACGCCCAACAGGGCCCCAAGACAGCCCAAGAGGCCTCCAAGACGCCCCAAGGGCCTTCCAAGAGGCCTCCGAAGAGGGCCCCAAGAGGCCAAAATCGTTGATTTTCATTGTTTTTTCCGCTGTTTTTTGCGTTCTGGCTTTTTCGGCTTCCGGACGCTCCAAGACGGCCCAAGAGGCCCCCAAGACCGCTCCAAGACGGCCCACGAGGCTCCCAAGACGGCCCCGGAACGGCCCAGGAGGGCCCCCAAGACGGCCCAAGTGCCGCCCAAGACGGACCAAGAGGCCCCAAGACGGGCCCAAGAGGGGCTCAAGAGGGGAACCGAGAACTGAAAAATCGAGCCCTCCGCCCCAGAAGGCGCCCAGGAGGCCCCAAAAAGGCCCCAAGAGGCCCCCAAGAGGCCCCCAAGACGCCCCAAGAGGCGCCCAAGAGGCCCAAAAGAGGCCCCAAGAGGCCCCAAAACGGCCCCCAAGAGGCCCCAAAACTCGGCTAGCCCACAACTGTGCGACAATATGGGCCGGCGGAATGAGCGAAGCGATTAAATAACGGGGCCGTCGGAGCAGTCGAACGCATTAGTGCGATGCTCGAGGGCGTCCTGGCGAGAAGCGTGCAACGCCGAGTCCATCGGGCAAACGCCGGGCGATGGCTTCACCGCCGAGCGTCGGCCTCTGAGGCAAACAGCGCAGCGCCACACTCCCGCCCAAGACTCCCAGCGGTGTCCTGCAGGCGCAGACGCGGCTGAGGGCGCAGAAGGGATGCGGGCCACCTCGGAAAGGTCCAAGGCAGGCCAGAGATGCAACGCGTGCGCTGCCAGACGGATGGTCTGGCGCGCAAGACCAACGAGCTTGTCGGCGGCAGCGAGCTTGTCTGGACAGGGGGGGTGCAGAAGGACCGCTTGCTTCGCGGCCACATCTGCATGGTGGTTGCCTCTCCGCCGCCAGCGCTCGACATGGTCAATGCTCGCCTCGTCCAACTCCTTGTGAGCTGAGACCTTGGTGCAGGAGGCAGGCCGAACACCTTGGGCATCAAGCTGCAGGGGCGCTCCCGAGTAGGCCCTCTTGCCACAAAGCTGCTCATCTCGAGGCCTACATGCAAGCTTCACCGCGTTGCTGCAATCGGAGAAAACCTCAATGGCTGATGAAGCGAGCACATTGGCCCAGGTCCAGCAACTAAAACTCAGCCGATTGGGCCGACTGAGGATATGGGGCCCAAGCAGGGGCCCGAAATTCAGACATGGAGTCTCCTAGATCGTCAACCATAACAACGCTGCAGGCAGCGCGCGAGAGCTCCCGAACAGGGTGACGGCTGGAGGAGCCATCTATGAACACATTACCCCAAACCTCATTGCCAGGCTGGGCCCCTGCGGGGTTGAGAATGTCTTTACGGTGCCACACAAGCAACGGACCATCATCCGACTCAGTAAGGGGCCTAGGATAGAGATCGGCGGGGTGGCGGAATGCCCCAGATATACGCGCGAAGACTTCACTGGCGTCGTCCTTAGCTGCCAAGGCCTCTGCCACAGTGCTGTCTTCAACTAAGCTGGGTCTATGCTCAGCAATAGGCCCGTGGCTGCATTCCCAAAGCCTGTGGAAAACTGCGTCCACAGCGCCGCAGGAGGGACAGAGGCCGTCCACGAGGTAGCCTAAGCTTCGCGCGCGCTCTCCCGTGAACAAAGCATCCGTCGCGAAAGCTCTGATGTGGGCCTTCTGAAGGGCCGAGTATTTCTTGGAGGCCAACGCCTCGCGCAACACATCATGGCGTATCCCTGGAAGCACCCCGCGTTTCTCTCCAGAAACACGTTCTAACATCCTGAAGTAGCCGTCTATAAGCAAACTCTTAAAGAGGGCAAGCGAACATATTCCCAAAGGGATCGCGAAACCACGATCATCACGCACGGTCATGAAATTGTCCATGCACCAGCCCGACCGCACCAGAGACATCCTAAGCGCCGAGGCAGGGCCCGAAACGGACCTCCAGGTGCAGTCAGGGTTCGAGAACACAGCCTCCCAAGCACGACGAAACGCAGGGAGAGAACGGCCCCGGCAACAGGCCCCCGACTGGCACAACCAGATCTCCTTAGACCACCTGAGGATCGGGGCGGTCGCAGTGCGACAGCACGGATCAACATCTAGAAGGGCAGCCGTGGTCAATGGGCGCAGCTGAGAGCGCGGCCTAACCGCTGAAAAAAACTTGCGACGGCGATGCAATAACTCGGTATCGCTCGCCCCCGTGATTTCGGCACCGCAAGAGGCCCCAGCCAGAGGGCCAGCGGAAAACGCTCGGAAAACCTGAGGGCGAAACAAAACCTTGTTTTGACGTTTCAACCTCTTGGCCGCTCGCGCAGCCTTGGCAATCCGCTGCTTCGGCTTCGCAAATCGACCGGCAACCCTGGGCCCTCGACCAGCCGTGTAGTCGACGCCTAAGTTGACAGCTCTGGAAGTAAAGCTGCCTCCGAGGTGGGCAAGCTCAAACGAAACTTCATCGCCTAGAGCCTTGGAGGACGCAACCACGGCCGTTTTGTCGAGGGCAAGAGAGCAACCGAAACAGGGCTCGACTGTGCCGTGGAGCGACTTGGCCCCTTCAGCGATATAATCAACAACCGAACGATGAGGCCCCGACCGCGACAAACCCTGGTCGTCGATGTAAACATCGAGGTTGCGCCTGGGGCGGATGGGCAAGGGCTCGTAACCATCTTGACAACAGACTCGAATGAACATGGTGGCCATCGAACAGCCATCGATCACGCCTCTACGACAGAAATCGGGCCCTTCCAGCATGCCTCCCAAGCGCAAGAAACGGCCGCACTTGTACGCCAAAATGCAGTCTGGCGATGGCTAATGGAAACCCAATCTTCTTGCACCGAGCCTCAAGCTCTTGAAGACAAGTATTCTCGTAGAACTTACGAAGCCCTCCATGACATAACAAATAGCATTGAGGCAAACAAGCGCCCCGTCATGCAACGGGGCAAAGTGTCTGCAGTGAAATCCGTCGACCGCCACGGCTGATTTCGCTAGCCGTGAGACGAGGAAGAGGCTAGCCGATGACACCGTCGAAGTCGCCCCCCCCCCCCGCCATCTCCCCATATGCTGCTGAATCTCTGCCCTTCGGCTTTGAGGGGGGAGAGAGGATCGCTGACAGCGCAGCCCGCAGCCGAGAGGGTCGACGAAGGAACCCGCGGGGGCGGATCCCTGATGAACGGGTGCACCCTCCTCGCTCCCTTGTCCACCCCCGCGTGAAGCCAGGCAGACCAGTCGCTCCGGTTCTTGGCTGCGTACTTGGCGCTGGCCGCCTGGACAGCGGCGTGCACCTGAGTGTAGAGATCGGCGAGCGACTCCACGTCCCCACCTGGAACTAGCAGGGCGGGGGCCTCCTGAGCCACGCGACCGAAGAGCAGGGCGTAGTCGCCCATGATGGCGGACGCGATGCCAGGCGGGAGCTCCACCAACGCGCGGCCAAACCTCGCCGCGGAAACAGAATCGCCTCCGCGGCGAGCGTGCATGAAGGCGCGAAGCTGCTGCCCTAACCATGTGATAGCACGGTGGCCTGGGTAACGCACGCTCCCATCTTTCGTCATGATCGATTCCCAAACAAGCTGGGGGCCAAAGCCTCTCGTGCCAAGCTGGGGGGGGGGGGGGGGGCCGGCCAGGGGGGTCAAATCTCGTTCGGCGTGGTTGGCCCAACGACGATGCAAAGGGCCCAACAGACGACGGGCCCCCGCGTGGTCCCCTTTCCTTGAGGCATCTCTCAGCTTCGGCCGCCAAGGCGCGCTCTCCTTCCCAGCGGCTGTCCATCTGAGCGGGCCCGAAAACAACCTGGGAAGGTAAGGGGGAGGGTTTCCTGAAGGACAGGGCCTTAAACGCAGCAAGCTGGGGGTGGAAGACCAACTGAACAGGTCGATGGGGCGAGAGCTCTGTGTCCAAACGCGCATCGACCGACTTGACCCCTTGGGTTAAACCCCCAGAGAGCACGCTAAGTGATCGAAGGTGGTCGGGGGGCCAGACGGGTAGTGCGTGGCCGCAGACGGGAAGACGAGGCTCGCCCTCAACTCTGCCACGAACGAAGACGACTCGAGCAGGGTCGGGTCGAAATTAAAGTCGGCTCCGAACACCCGCGGCTTGCCCGCAGACGAGAGTTGCTCGCCTAGCTTGGCAAGTATCGACAGGTTAACATCGCTCAGACCGTCGGAGTGGTGAAGGTACGCTGGAGCCACCAGAATCGGAGGGGAACCAGGGATGTGCGCAGAGCGCGCGATGCATCGCCCAGGCGTTGAGATGGCATCGGCAACCTCCGAAAGCCCCATCCAAGAGCGCACGAACATCGAAACGCCCCCACTAGTGCCCTGGGCAACCGTAGGGATAGCAGGGGCCCAGACCGATTTCCACCCCCTTCTGATACATCATGAGTTGGCCTGCTCGATGTCTTCAAGAGAAACCAGGCGGTGCTCCTGAGCGAGCACAGTGTGGGCAGGGCAATCTTCCACCAAGCCTTTCAGCGTGCCCCGCGAGTTGGCATTGATGGTATGAATCGTGAGAGGCACCTGCTTGTCCAGACTACAGGCCGCGGGCTGCTCGTCGCCAACAAGTGGGGCAGGCGGCGGGGGGCTAACGCTGCTGACAGAGTGCAGCGCGGGCTTCAAACAGGCAAAGCGACCGCTCTGCGAATCCAAGCGTCTCTCTAAACCCTCGGGGCGTTCTGAGGCCGTAAACTCGATGGCGTCGGAAGAAGCGCGGGGGCGGGGAAACGCGGCGGCAGACGTGGGGGGGGCCCGCCCGCGCCAGCCATGCACGTTGGCTTACCGGGGGACAGCGCAGGGTACATGGCCCTTGGCAGCGAGAAGTCCAGCGCAGCACTGGGGGCCAGGGCGGGGCCCCGACCTGGCTTAGGATTCGTGCAAGCTGCTCCCTTGGCCAGGAGGGCAGCTTGCGCAGCGGAAACAAACTTCGCGTGAAAAGCAAAGCGATAACCGAACCCCCCCTGGAGGCCACTGCGCGAACGAAGGACCGGCGGGCCCAGATCAACCGACGAATCGAGCGAAAGGCGATCCACTAATCTGGCCTCCAGGGGGGAATTAATCTTGACTCTGGGGGGCACCCGCCATGCGATCAGCACGCTCGCGCGCCGATGCTGCTGCTGGTGGCCCCGATGTCGCTCCTGGTGTCGGAGGTGTCCCTGGCGCAGGGCGCTCAGCGGCCGCAGCTGCGGCGTCCGAGGGGGGGGGGGGGGTCCGAAGCCGTCGCAGCAGCAGCTCCATCGGGGGGTCCAGTGGGCGCCTCGGGATCCTCAGGCTGACCGTCGCTCTGCTCGTCCTCCGTGCGCTTGCGCTTGGCGGCGAGCCGTTTGAGGTGCAGGGCATGCGTGTTCTTGAGCATGTCAACCTTCTGCTTGGCCTCAGCAATCAACGAGACCGCCATGGGCGACAGGCCCTTCTTGAGCTGCTGAACCCGCGCCTCGATCTCCATGCTGTCCTCCTCGCCCAGGTCAAGACCATCGCGCTTGAACAGGTCGCGCGCACTGATGTCGAACACCTGCGCGAGCCTCTCCTGGTCCATGACATCCTGCAAAGAGAGCTTGACCGTGGACGAGTGAGGCTTCTGCTTGTGCGAATGTTGCGACTCAACCAGATCCTCCAGCAACTCGTTGTGCTCAGCCTCAGCGTTGATGAGCTCTGAGCGGAGCTCCAGGACGGCTGCCTTCTGCGCCTCGAGCTGAGTGGCCATCGCGTCATGCTTCTCGACGGCTGCCTCGAAGCGCTTGTTGACGCCCCGCATCTTGGAGTGGGTCTGGTTGAGCCGCACCTGGGTGGCCTCGGGCTCCTTCTTCGGGGCTGTGAGGGCCTTTGCAGCACGACGGTGTACGGCAGCAGCCTGGCTGTCGCCCATCTTGTCGCAGAGGCTGGCCAGAGTCTCGTACTCTGCAGCTGACAGCTTGGCTGCTGCCGCACCCCCAGCACCAAGAACTTGATGACCACCACCGACGCCCTTGCCGTAGCCGCCGCCTCCACAGGAGCTCTCGCCGAAGCCCTTGGGGTCCCACGCAGCGCCTCCGTTGGAGAGGCCGAAACCGAAGAGTTTGAACGCAACATCGCCTTGCCAAACCGTTCGCAGCTGCGGCTTGTAGGCACCACAATGCTTGCAATAGTAGAAACGTGCAGCATTCTTCGAACAACCACAAGCCTCGCACTTCCACTTCTTGCCGACTGCATGCTGCTGCTATGGGACGTCTCCCCCACTTGCACCGCCACGTTGGGGACCAGGAACCAGAGGAGGCCAGCCAACACCCAAGCCACCAGGAGGAAGGTAGCTGTTGCCCTTGCCGACGAAACCCTGCTGCTGACCCCACGGCATGGCGGACGAATGGCCGTGGTTGAGACGCACGGAGAATGATCTCCGAGGTCGTGAACGAGAAAGAAATGCCGAGGGCAAGCCCTCTGCCAGCCGCGGACTAGCGGTATCCGTTGGTGGAAGGGGGGACCCCAAGCCACAAAACTCTTGAACCAAAATGGCCACGGAAACGGGAGGGCGGAGGGCGGATGAGGAGGCGGAGGAGGATGATAATGATGCTGCTGATACTGATGCTGATGATGCCGATGGTGATGATGATGAAGAGGAGGATGAGGAGCACGAGCATGCGCAGGAGGATGATGATAAGGAGGAGGAAAGAGGAGGAGGAGGAGGAGGAGGAGGAGGAGGAGGAGGAGGAGGAGGAGGAGGAAGAAGAGGAGGACGATGAGGACGAGGAGGAGGAGGAGGCGGAGGAAGACGATGAGGCGGCGGAGGAGGATGAGGAGGAATAGGAATAGGAGGAGGATGAGGATGAGGATGAGGAAGAAGAGGAGGAGATACGTGGGGGGAAGGAGGCGGAGAGGAGGGAGTGAGGATGGAGGGCGAAGGGATAAAGCAAGAAGATCAACTGGGTGCACTCGCGCCATACCTTACATCCAATCTCTTCCTCCCGTCCCTTCACATTGCGCTGTATTTTCCTGTCCGCGGGCGCATGTCTTAGCCGACTTGGAACTCCCAAGAATACCCCACCGTGTTCTGCGAAATCGTACAAGGGGAGCTGCGTACACAGGATGAGGAGGAGGAGGGGCAGGGGGAGGTGGCTTGTGAGCAGGAGAATGAGCAGGAGGAACAGGAGGATGAGGAAGGAGGATGACGAGGACGAACAGCAGCAGCAACAGCAGGAACTGGAAGGGGGAGGGGGAGGAGGAATAGGAAGAGGAAGAGGAGGAGGATGATGATGCTGATGATGATGGGGAGGGAGGAGGATGAGAAGAAGGAGATATGTAGACAAAAAGGAAAAGACATTGGTTGGTTGGCTGGACTTGCCCAAGCCGGGCAACGCGTCGAGCCCCCGGGTAACAACCCTTTCTGCGAAGCTGAGTCGGGCGGGGCGGGGTCCCTCCGCGACGGCTGCAACCAACAACGTTTAACGGGGCGACCAATGGGGGATTCCCATCTGTATCGCCTAAACCCCACTCAGCTTCGCACTCGATAGGAGCCGCAGGTGGAGGAAAGACAACTGCAACTGCATAGTGTTTCGGAGATCCGCGTGGATATCTTGGATCGGCCTTGGGCCCCCCCCGGGCGGCGCCGTCATGGAAGACGAGGGGGGGAAGGGAGGAATGGGGGAGGACAGGGGGGAGAAGGGGAGGGAAGGGAACGCGGGAGAAGAAGGGAGGAAGGAGGGACGAGGGAAGAAGATAAGGGAGGGAAGAGGAATGAGACGGGAGGCGCAAGCGCATGAAAGAGGAAGAGGGAATGGAAGCGAAGGGGGGACGGGAGGAGTGAGGAGTAAATGAGCAGGCGTGAAGATGGGGAGCAGGGGGAGCAGGGAGGAAGAGGAGGAGGAGGGATGAGCAGAGACGAGCAGGGAGAAGGGAGGAGGAACGAGGACGGATGAGGCAGGACAGAGGAGAAATCCGAGAACGGGCCCCGCTCCCTCCTGCCTCTACAGCTGCTCCTGCTGCTCTTCCTTCATATCATCTTGATTATCCTCTTCATCCTCATAATAAATATGACTCATCATCAGCTAAGATGTCGGCAGCGCAAGGCCAAACAAAAGCTCGTGCTCTGAGAGGCCTTTCAATCAGCGCCCCCGCGGACGTTTCAGCGATGGAGAAGGGGGCTTTGAGGTCGAGGACTATGAGAACAACGAGGAGGGGGAGAGAAAGGAGAAAGACATCTCCCCGAATCCCTGTCGAATACCTTTCGCATCACGGAACCTTCTCGTAGCACGCTCGGAAACATATTGGGAGCCTTAAAACCTTCTCGAACACCTCAGCACACCTCCTGCATATGTGAGTCATCTTCCAAAGTCGGCGGGGTCGGCTTTAAACTTTCTCCTATCAACTTAAACTCTAGCCCTGGACGCCTCCTGGAATCCGTCCTGGCCAGATCTTCGAGCTGCATCAAGCCGAGGCCACCACAGGAGGCACCAACACTGCAAAGGTGTGATCATCCGAATTCCTAAATCCTGTTCATGCGTCCGTGGGGGGACAAATACCGCGCCCAGAGTCTCGATCCTGGACCCTTCTCGGAGGAGAGGAGGGAGGCACGAGAAAGAAAGAGAGAGAGAAAGAGAGAGAGAGTGCTGTACACATCTGGCATATGGGCGCTCAGATCTTCTCCAGCGGGGTGAAGCCGAGGAGGAAGAATGCCTTGAACAGCACCTCTGGGGGAGGGCGGCGGCGTCGTCATCGCCGCCGTCGACGCCAGGGTCGACGGAGGATCGAAGGTCGAGCAATGAGGGAGGGCACACTGCCATGAGCACAAATGTCTGTTATTAAACGGCAGGCAGCAATCTCAGACCATGGGCTCTGCGCCACGGTGACCCAGTACGCTTGGGATGCCAACCCTCGTAAATCAGCAACAACCTAGGTCAACTAACTTCGCGCGTCGCGCCCCGCGATGCGCGACGCGCGGTCATCTTCGCGCCCTCGCCTCGCCCCCAGGAATAAAATCAGATCCCAGACACAGACCGCGCCCCGCGAAGTGAGCTCATCTTCGGCCCCTGCGTGTGACCTAGAAAACTAAGAGGGACACCTCGCAAAATGAGTTCTCCACGCGGCGGCGGCAAGGCGGTAGCTAAGAAACTGGCCCGCCTGCGAACGGGTCGCCCCCGCGGAATAACGAGGAAGGACCCACACAACCGCCGTTGTGAGTTTTGACAACGTTGCTCACCAGGAATCCAAACTTCTTCATGGGGACCAGCTTCTGATCCCGAGTCGGTTTTCCTGGTCTTGGGGCCCGCTGAGGGCCCTCGGGAGGCAGAAGCCTGCCAAAAACGTCCCGTCCCGATTTTTGCTCACGTTCGAGGATGCCAGGGTACAGGCGGAGGACGACGAGCAGGACGAGGAGGAGGCGGCCGCAAAGGGGGGGGGGCCGGGGGGGTGGGGGAATGAGGGCGAGGAGACAGGAGGATCCGCGGCGACTGTAGCCCCCCTCGCCCGCATCCGCGCAGTCGGCCCGAGCGGCCCTGTGCCGATGCAAGAGCAGGCAGGCCTCTGTACACCCGCGGACTCACGAGAGTAAGGAAAGACACCAGTGTCTTCGGAGGAGGCAGAGCAAGCCTCTCAGAAGGCCCGCGGCCGCCTGCGCCTGCCCCGAGACGGCCCGCTCCCTCTGCCACTGTCCCCTGGGCGCGCCGCCGACAGACGATGAGGCAAGCCAAGCCAAGGCAGCAGCCGACGCGAGCTAAAAGTCAGCCGCCCTCTCCCCCCGGCTCCCCGTCGGGGCAAGCCCTCGGTCGTGCGCTGGCGATCGCTCAGCGCGGGAGGGCCCAAGTCAGGATCAGCCAACATCGAATTGGCAAATCGGGTCGAATCGAGATGTGCATGGGATCGGGCTGCATCGGCACGGACTCGAAATCGAATCGGATCGGCTGCGCCAGGTGCACAACAGCGCTTTGCAAGCATCGGGCCGCATCGGATCATCGTAACATCGGAGTTGAATCGGATTGGCCGGTCAGACGACGAATCGGATCGATCGGATCGAAATAGGCCCCGCACATCGGGCTGCAAGACGGCCACCTAATACCAAGGAAGGCGAGGCAGACGGTGAGACGGCTGAAGGGCCTCGCGAGCGGCACCGTCCTCCACTCGACGATGAAGGCGGGGGCAGGACAACAGTAATGGCGACTGACAGTAGCGACGATTCGGATGCCAGTTGTCCAGCCTGTGGTGGGCAGGGTTTGCACAGAGGCTCGACTGCTCAGGGAAGCGCACCTGCAGGTGGTGGGTGCCTCGATCACAAGACCGCCGACGACAGCGTGTGCGAGCCCAGTGTCGACACGAGGTGCGCAGAACGGAGGGATGAGGAGGAGGAGGAGGACGAGGGAGGAGGAGGAGGAGGAGGAGGAAGGAGGAAGGAGGAGGAGAGGAGGACTCATGGAGGAAGAACAAGCAGGGCGTCATGCGAGGAAGGGCTCCCAAGACCCCTTGGATTCCCCAAATCGCGTCTGAGACCTCGGGGACAAAAATCACGACATAAGCTGCACAAGTGCCAAAGAGCGCCCAAGCATCCCGTGAGTTGGGGGTCTGTGGCCCTAGAACTTAAAATGCTCAATGCATTGTGACATCTCTAATGCTCCATAACACCCGAGAACACTCTACTCAAGGCCTACGGCAAGGTTGCGGATGGGGCAACGCTCGCAGTTCGCAAAGGGCAGAGCCGAAACTACGCGGTACGTGGCCAATGTCACCTCAATATGTTCCGCCCCCCTTCACCCAGGGTCATGGGACCCCCCCACCTCGGATGCTCGCGCAACGCCGCATCGATCAGCCGCGCGTCTCGAGAAACCCGTGTTCAAGCTCTGTCCATTGCTGGTCTGCAAGTGCCAGACAATCTCCGCCGTTCGGAAGAAGCTTCTTGTCAGCATGACGCAAGGAAGCGTTAACAAGATATCGGATCGTGGCCCGCCCCCGAAATTTACAGAATTCGTCGGCCCAACGGGCCAAAAGCGACGTGGAATCTCCTGTGAGAGGTTCCGGGTGTACGGCCCAGGATGGCCTCTGGACGGCCCAACACGCCCCAACTTCAGCCCAAGAGGGCCCCCATATGCAACAAGCGATGGTTTGCCTGAGGTGTTAAAACAAAAATCAGCGTTCTCGCTTGTCAGAGCTTCCGTCAGCCCCAAGACGCCCCCGAGATCGCCCAAGACGGCCCCTGATGCCCTCACGAGAGCCCAATTTGGCGCAGCAGGGCCCCAAGACGACCCACGACCCCCCAAGCTGGCCCCCAAGAGGGCCTCCGAGATTGCCAGCAGGCCCCCCGAAGCCCCCGATAAGCCCCGAGGAGGCCCCAACTCGCGTCAAAACACTCCCCAAGAGGCTTCAGAGAGGCTTCCAAGAGGCCCCAGGAAGGCCTCAAGCCTCCAAGCAGCCCTCGAGGGGCATCCCAAGCGAACCCGAGAAGCGTGCAACAAGCCTCAGACCTGTGAACCAAACACGGTGGAGACATGCACTGACGGAACTTCGGTGGGGGCATGCTCCGTTGAGCGTTGCCTTGCAACTACCCCGCCACTGTTTCTACCCACGAACGAGGTTCACGCGACAGCTTAGGAAAGCGACCACCACTCACCACCTTCTCAACGCAAGCGATGAAATAAGCAAAGGCAAACAATGAAGCAGTACCGAGAGTATGGACCATCGGGCAGCACGAAGCGATCAACAAGGAATAACGCTGCAACATTTAAGCAAAACAACGCTCACGCAAATAAGGGATCTGGGAATCCAAAACACCTAGTCCCAAACGATTGTTTGATGCACACATATATATATATATATATATATACACGCTCATGCGTTGTATCACACACTTCCGTGTGCATGCGTCCACGTATGCCGTTTGAGGTATCGCACATGCCCGACATATGGTACAAGCTCATGGATCAGAGGAACAGCTATTCCTCCCGCCTCCTCCTCCAGCCAGCTGAGGTCATGGAGGTGGTCTGCCTTACCAGCTCCTCGTTCGCGCTATAGGTTTTCTCTCTCATGCTTCTCCTCGATCCTCCTCACTCCTCCTCATCATCCGAAACTTGTGGTCGTCCTCGTCGTCCTCGTCGTCGTCGTCGGCGTCGTCGTTGTTATCTTCATCACAACTCGTCCGTTTTTCCTCAACATCCTCATCCACCTCCTCTCCCCCATCCTGAGAAGGACTGCGAGGCGAGTCCAGTCGTGGCGACGATGGACCCCTCATGATAGCTCATCCTCGCTTGTCCACCTTCTCCAACTTCTTCATCCTCCCCCAACCTCCTCCTCCCTCCTCTTGTTCTGCCCCACACTCCCACCTGATTCCTCCCTCACTCCCCCCTTGCACATCCCTCCTCCTCCCCCTCCTCCTCCACCTCATCCTCCCCCCTTTTCCCACCTCCTTGTCTTTTTCCTCTTCCTCCTCCTCCTCCTCCTCCTCCTAGCCCTAGCCTCCCCTCCTCCCACCCTTCCCCATCTACATTACATTACCTCCTCCTCCTCCTGCTCCTCCTCCTCCTCCTCCCCGTGCCTGCGCCATTCGTTCCTGGGTCAGGGGATCCGCTCAGGGGACGCGCGGGGCGCGAGTGAGAGTTCTCTGGACTAGAGGAGCACCCCCTGAGCAGCCCCTCATCCACTGAACGGCTTGGCGATGGTGGCCTGGGATCTCGCGACCTCACATTTAGGGCAGGCGCGGCCCTCCCCAGGGAGGTCGGCCCGCATGGGCCTGGATGCCCATCCTTGTCGATGGACTGGCACGGGCACCCGCCTCTCGTGCCTGCAGCAAGGGCGCCAATCTCTGTTGATGAGCAGATCTATTGGTATCCCGCTGTCGCATTGCGAGTTCTGCTGGGGGCAGATAGCTTAGGTCCGCATCAGTGGCCGTGGAACGGGCTATATTGGCGCTGCGGGCGCGGCATTTTCGCCCCCGACGGCGCCCAGTAGTCAGTGTCATCGTGGGTGCCAATTCATGCCTGAGGCTAGGATGGCCGTTTCTGTTGATGGACTGCTATGGGCCTCCGGCCCTCGCAATAAGAATCTCGCTGGGCATCCGGAACATTTTGGGCAAAAGCCGTGTGGGAGCCCAGGGATGCAAATCGATGCCAGAGAATCCGCAGCGAAAGAAATTCCACAATGATTCCAATTAAATGTGGCCGACAAGGTCGTCGCTATGAGGAATGACCGATGGGGTCTTCGCTTTGACGACTAACCGATACGAGCACCGAATCACCGCTATAAAGAATGACCGCAGAAGCCCCGCAATTGCGGTGACCGGCTAAGCCCCCGCCGTGGTCGGCGACCGATCATGTTCCAGAAGGGAGGGGTGGCCGAGTAGGTCGCCGTTATGATAGGCGACCGTTCAAGTCTCCGCCATGAACGTTGACCGATTAGGAAGCTGAGTCCCTGCTGTGCCAAATGAGTGGTGGATGTCCGTATTCCGCCGCCGGTAAGTCTCGATATCACGTCAGCTGGGGAAACCATTCGACGCCGTTTTCGTTTCGAGTTTTGCGCCTCAGTTCGAGTCTAGCCCAGGGGTTGGCAACCTACCTCAATGGCGGCGTTCAGTAAAGCCGCATTAGCTTGGATGGATGAACAAGCGCCAACATCCGCCCCTCATGCCCGGAGCTAGCGCGCCCATCTCTGTCGATGGACAAACGTGGACGTCCAATCCTCGCAATGAGGATTGTGCTCGGCGCAGGAAGTTCTGGTCCGCATCAGTGGCCGTTGCGTAGGGACCATGTTGGCCTGGGCGCCAATCCCTGTCGATGGACGGTTATTTGACAAGCGCGTTCCACTACTCGCAAAGTAGCTGCTCGCAAATGGCCTGGATCCATTGCGTCGGGGCAAACAAGCTCCATTGCATCCAACGTCATATGTTGTTGGACGTTTGCGAGTAGGCACTTTGCGAATAGTGGAACGCGCTCGGTGAGGTATGGGACTCCGCTTCTCGTGCCTATATAGCTAGGATGCCCACCCCTGTTGATGGACAGGCATGGGCATCTCACCCTCGCAAAAAGGATGCGCTGGGCGGCGACAACTTTTGGTCCGACTCCGTTGCCATGAGATGGCCACATGCTGTGGTGGGCGCGGCGCCATCCAGCAATCACTGCGTGCCACGCATGGGCGTGAGTCTAGCAGAACCTCGGTGCAAGCTGGTGGAAATAATTTGTGAGGAACGCCCAGTTTGGTCCTCTATTTGCGCCGATCTATGTTGCGTCTCGACATTGGCGGCATTCAGTAGAAGCCGCGCCAACTTGCATGGTCACCTCTACCCATCGGTCGGAAGAAGTAGGTAGAAACATGAAGTAGGAAGGCGTTGGAAATATATTGGGTTTGCGCCCGCCTCCTGAAGAGGAGGGAAGAGGGAAACCCCCTCGACTCTTGAAGTAGGAAGGCGCTCAAAGTAGATTGGAATCCGGGAATCCAAAAATACCTACTTTCAACGACCGATGGGTACTGATGGACAAGCAGTGGAACCCGCCCCTCGCGACCGAAACTATGATGCCCATCCCCGTCGATGGACAAGAATGGGCATCCCATCCTCACCAGGAGGGTTTTGCCCGGCATGGAGAATTTGGATCCGCATCTGGCCGTGAAACGGCCGCATTACCGTTGCCAACGCGGTATTTCCGCCATTGACGGCGTTCAGTAGGAATCTTACTGGCCTGGATGCCAATACCTGTAGATGGACAAACACGGGCATCCGCTCCTCATGCCTGCAGCGAGGATGCCCGTCCCTGTCGATGGACAGGCGTGGGCGTCCAGCCCTCGCAAAGAGGATGCGCTGGGCAGCGAACAAATTGGCCCGCCTCAATGGCCGTGAGATCGCCAAAATTGCCGTTGCCCGCGAGGCAACTTCAGACAAATACATACCTCGTGCCATGCGTAAACGCGAATCTGTAATCTCGGTGGAAGCAGGTGGAAGTATCTTGCGGAAAGCGTCCGATGGGGCCTTTTTGGCACATTGTATTCTTGAATGCTCATGTTAAACGCAAACGTGTGTCACCCGTGATTCATATGTGCACAATTACGTGTGTAAAACCCTTGATTATTACTCGCGCCCCTTGTTCTGACCGGCTGCGCCACTTCCCGTGCGAACGCTGGAGAGAGACATGTCTGCGCGTGAAACGGGGGGCTGAAGCGAGCGGCATGCCCGTGCGAACGGTCGACGTGCCCGAGCAAGCGGCGAGAAGCTGGTTCGAAGGTCGGGCAAAAACATGCTCGCAATGTCTTCGCTGAGAAATGTCTGGGCCTGTCAACGGTGGTAACCGCGTTCCTTGTTTCATCGATGCCTGGTCCGCACAGGACCCGCATAAGTTGTTGCGTGGAGTCAACAGCTGTAATTTCTATCCCTGGGGGGGGGAGAACAATGCACGTGGACCTCCCCGGGCCGTCCCTGAGACGAGCGCCGGGGGACCTTGGTTCCCCGCACCTCTGGGGCCGCGAAACGCGCGAGGGTCGCGCCGAAATGCGGCGGTGCCGCCTGGCGTTGGCCCCCCCTCCCCCCCAGCTGGGGGCCCAGGGGGGGAGTTCTGCGCGCGTGGCCGGGCAACTATTCCCTTGTGGACTTCCTGGGCGCCGCGTTGGAAGTTGGGTGGCCTGTTGGCTGTTCTGCTGCTCCGGGTCAGTGGCCGTGCGCTTGCGCCCCAATTGTGAGGCGGTTTCCACTGCAACTGGTCCTGCTCGACCTGCCTGTGCTGTGCAGCGTGCCCGTGGCATCGGGCCTGGTCTCGCTTGGCGGGCACCTCGCAATGCATTGTTGGCGACCAGCGTGCTTGCCAGCTTGATGGTGTACGCAGCGGGGAGGGGTGCACGTGTCCCAACGTTGGCACTGGTCGCAGCAGCACCGAGTGTGCTTCGGGACGGCAATGGCAACTTCTGTGGAAACAACTCGGTGAAGCGGCTGACACCACGCCCCCAGCCCACTGGAGAGTTCCGAATGGGATTCAGCGGGGCCCAGCCGCAACCGTGGCAAGACAACCAGAGACTCTCCCCAATGTTTCCCACGGTCCGGGACATGGTGCTTGGACTGTTGCAGGACACAGTGCCAGATGGGTTTCTGGGAAGCTTCCCAACATCCCCATACAGGGAGTTTGAAAAAAATACAGATTTTAAACAAAAACCAAGGAATGTAAAATTATAGGTTGTCGCGCAGAGATCGCAGCCCCGAAGCGGAGCAGATAACAAAACTAGGTTATTCAAAAACAAGAACAAGGGCAGCGACGCTGCATGAAACAAAACAAAGTTTCGTCTGGGAGTTGTGCTGGGGGGAGATCTAGGCGAAGATCTGGGGGAAGATCTGGGCGCAGATCCGAGGGACACAATCTGGGGAAGATCTGGGGGGAGATCCGGGCGAACATATGAAGGAAGATCTGGGCGACGATCCAAGGGGGCATCAGGGTGAAGATCTGGAGGAAAAGCTGGCGAGAAATCCGAAGGTAGATCCGGGGAAGATCTGGGGAAGATCTGGGCGAAGATCCGGCGGGAGATCGGGGCGAATATCTGGAGGAAGATCTGATGGAAGATCTGGGGAGATTTGAAGGAAGATCCGGAGGAAGATCCGGGGGGGGGGCTCTGGGGGAAGATCTGGAGCATCTGGCGAGATATCTGAGGAATGCGTGGAGGAAGATCTGGGCGAAGATCTGGGGGAAGATCCGAGGAACATCTGGAGGACAATCCGAAGGGGGATCTCGGGGGATATCTCGGCGAAGATTTGGAGAAAGATCTGGGCGAAGATCTGAGAGGATATTGGCGAAGATCTGGAGGAAGATCTGGGGAAGATCTGGATGAAGATCTGGGCGAAGACCTGGTGGGAGATCTGGGGGGGATCTGGGGCAAGATCTGGGGGGAGATCGGGGGGAAGACCTGGGCGAAGATCTGGAGCGAGATCTGGGGCAGGATCTGAGGGAAAACTGAAGGGTCATCTGGGGGAAGATCTGGGAGAAGATCTGGAAGAAGATCTGGGAGGAGATCCGGGGGACAATCTGGGGGAGACAACCGAGGGGAGATCTGGGGAAAGATCTGGGGGAAGATCTGGGGGAAGATCTGGGGGGAGACCAGGGGAAAGATCCGGGGAATGATCCGAGGGGGAAGATCTGGGGAAAAATCTGGGGGGAGATCTGGGGGACGATCTGGGGGAATATCTGGGGGAATATCTGGGGGAATATCTGGGGGAATATCTGGGAGGAATATCTGGGGGAAGATCCGAGGGAAGATCTGGGGGAAGATCTGGAGGAAGCTCCGGGGGAAGATCTGGGGGAAGATCTGGGGGAAGATCTGGGGGAAGATCTGGGGGAAGATCGAGGGGGAGATCTGGGAGGGAGATCTGGAAAAAAATCAGAGGGACGATCTGGGGGAAGATCTGGGGGAAGATCTGGGCGAAGATCTGGGGGGAGATCTGGGGGGATATCAGGGGGAAGATCTGGGAGGAAAACCTGCGGGAAGATCTGGGGAAAGATCTGGGGGAAGATCTGCGGGAAGATCTGGGGGGAGATCAGGGGAAAGATCTGGGGATTGATCTGGGGTAAGATCTGGGGTGGGATCTGGGGGGAGATCTGGGCGAAGATCTGGGCGAAGACCTGGGGGAAGATCTGGGAGGAAGATCTGGCAGAAGATCTGGGGGAATATCTGGGGGAATATCTGGGGGAATATCTGGGGGAAGATCTGGGAGGAAGATCTGGGGGAAGATCTGGGGGAGAAAACTGAAGGGTCATCTGGGGGGAGATCTGGGGGAAGATCTGGGGGAATATCCGGGGGAAGATCTGGAGGAAGATCTGGGAAGGATCTGGGGGCATATCTGAATGAGAAAAATGGTATGCGATGAGTTGGGGGAAGATCTAGAGCGACCTCTGGGGGAAGATCTAGGGGGAGATCTGGGAGGAAGATCTGGGAGGAAGATCTGGAGAAAGATCTGGGGGAAAATCTGGAGGAAGCTCCGGGGGAAGATCCGGGGAATGATCTGGGGAAGATCTGGGGGAAGATCAGGGGGAGATCTGGGGGAAGATCTGGGGAAAAATCTGGGGGAAGATCTGGGGAGATCTGGGGAAGATCAAGGGGGATCTGGGGATCTGGGGAAGATCAGGGGGGATCTGGGGAAGATCTGGGGAAGATCTGGGGGGGGGATCTGGGGGGAAGATCTGGGGAAGATCTGGGCGAAGATCTGGGGGAAGATCTGGGGGAAGATATGGGGGAAGATCTGGGGCGGAGATCTGTGAGGAAGATCTGGGGGAAGATCAGGGGGAAGATCTGGGGAAGATCTGGGGGGATGATCTGGGAGGAAGATCAGGGGGAAGATCTGGGGGAAGATCTGGGGGAAAGATCTGGGCGGAAGATCTGGGCGAAGACCTGGGGGAAGATCTTGGAGGAACATCTGGGGGAAGATCTGGGGGAAGATCTGGGGGAAGATCTGGGGGAACATCTGGGGGGAGATCTGGAGGAAGCTCGGGTGGAAGATCTGGGAGGAAGATCTGGAGGAAGATCTGGGGGAAGATCTTGGGGAAGATCTGAGGGGAGATCTGGATCTGGGAGGAAGATCTGGCGGAGAATCTGGGGAAAGATCTGAGGGAAGATCTGGGGAAGATCTGGAGGAAGATCCGGGGGGAGATCTGGGGGAAGATCTGGGGAAAAATCTGGGGGAAGATCCGGGGGGAGATCTGGCAGAAGATCTGAGGGAAGATCTGGAGGAACTTCTGGGGGAAGATCTTGGGGAAGATCTGGAGGAAGATCTGGAGGAAGATCAGGGGGGAGATCTGGGGGAAGATCTGGAGAAAGATCTAAGGCAAGATCTGGCAGAAGATCTAGGGGAAGATCTGGGGGGAGATCTGGGCGAAGATCTCGGGAAATCTGGGGGGAGATCTGGTGGAAGATCTGGAAGAAAATCCGGAGGAACATCTGGTGAAACATCGCCGTGACCATTTTTAAGCTTACGTTTTCGAAAGTCACTCGCGCGATGACGGCAGAACATGAGACAAAACAAAGAAATTCAAACATATGATTTTAGAGTAGATCCGCGAGGCTGAGTGAAAACGAAAACGGAGGAGGCGCGCCGCGCGAAATGCGAAGACGCCGTGAACAGAAAACGGGCGCAAAACAACAAAACATGACCACCCTTCTCGCACACAAGCAAAACGCGAACAAAACGCACGGCTCGTGCCCGCGCGAGAACAAAACACCAAACACAGCATATGCCTCATTCCCCAAACGGGCAGGCCCGCGCCTACTGTGTAATCCGCGCAAAACGTGTTCCCGAACGCGCTTAGAACGAAAAACAGAAAGAAAACAACAACAGGAAACAACAAATACACAGTGTTTAGCTTGAGCCCTGTGAAGACGATCTGAGCAAGATCTGCGGAAGATCTGGAGGAGATGTGAGGAAGATCTGAGGGGAAGATCTAGGTGAGGATCAGCGGGGAGATCAAGGGGAACATCTGGGGGAAGATCTGGGTGAAGATCTGGAGGACAATTCGGAGGAATATCTGGGGGAATATCACCGTGGCCATTAAACAAACTAGGTTTTCGAGTGTCAGTCGCGCGATGACGACACGGCATGAAACAAAACAAATATTTTTTTTCATAGTAGGTCCACGAGGCTGAGCCCGGGCATGCCGACCTAATTTTTGTTGAACTCCCTGTACTTTGCCCAGTTGTTGCCGTGTCCTCGAGTGGCACACCATGGTTAATGCATCGACCTTTTGGTCCCGCCAACGGGCTAAAGCGCCCCAGCGATTTTTTCTCGCGGGCGCGAGTACTGCGCGCAAGGCGCTTGGGCAGAATTAGATGCCGCCTCGAAGCTCACTTGGGCCTGTTTTGGTGCACTTTTGTGCCCCAGTGGCGTGACCGTCTATTCTGGTGAAAGAGGGGCATACGTTGCCCACCCTATCTTTCCCTCTGGATTTGAAACTGTGTAGTCCGCTCTGGGCGGACATGCGGGCAATGATATACAATGCTGTGAGACTGGCGGAATGTGGAATTTGCATGCCCGAGCAGAGATCAGCTTAGGCACGTCAGCCTGCACCGCGGATAGAAGAAATCGCTGAGGCATCTGGCCACGCCCCCAACCCACTGGAGAGATCCGAGTGGGCTCAAACGGGCCCAAGGTGCAACGACGGCAAACAACTTTTTGCGTCGGCGGCTAGGCAGAGTAGCTGCGCTGGCGGAACAGCTAACTAAACGGGGGGAACCTTTGCAGCGAATTGTGCCACAATGTAAAAGAAGGAAAAAGGGGTGGGCGGGCGGCCGAAGCGGGGAGGAAAAAAGGCGAAGCCCGCTCAGCCTGGAGCGAGTGGCACGGCCGGCCCCGCTGGCAGGGACAGCGGCGGCTGCTGCGCTGGGGTTCCAGCGGCGGCGGGGCGCAACGGCGGCAGAAACACCCAGAGAGATTTACTCAGCTCTTTCCACGGTCTGGCTTGAGCCTGGAAGGATCTTCGAATTTGAGCTCTATGGCTGCGTTGCCGCGAGGCAGGACATGGCCTGTCCTCGGGTGGCATACCACGCTGGTGCACCAGGTCTCTAGTCCCACCAGTGTGGTAAAGGCGCCCCTAAGCCATATCACATCAAATTCCTCTTTCTCCTACTCCTCCTGCTCCTCGTCCTCCTTCTTCACTGCTTCATCCCCCCCGCCTCGTTATCTTTCTTCCTCTCTCCTCCTCCCCTCTCCCCGCTTGTCCTCTTCCCCCCTCCTTCGCAGACTGCTCCCTGTCCCCCTCGGCAAGCGCCTTCTGCGTCGCCACCGACAGGAGCAGGCGGCTTGTCTGCTCCGCCTGGGTGGCCGATGCGCGCCATGCCCGGTGGCTTGCGGAGGAATGGGAGGGGGAAAGAGACAGTCGTTGTACCATGCACCGTACCATGTCTGGACTCCCTTCAGGCGCCACGGTGCATAGTTTGTCGGCAATGAGGGGCCGAAGAACTGCACCGTACTGATCCTGCGTCGGGGATCCAAGACGCCTTGGTAGTCGCCAGCGCGGTACGGTGCACGCAAGTCGTCCGCGGACGTTGGCAGTCATATGCCTAAAGTCAGCAGCCAGTCTGGCCCAGAAAGGGTCCTGCAAGGGACGAAGCGTCGGCGGCCCGAAGCTGACAAACAAGTGCACCGGCGTGTTTCGTTCGCCCAGCTTGACCGTTCTAACTTGATCGACGGGTGGGCGCGCCGCCGCTCGCCGTGCTCTTATGTCATGGCGTGGCCGAGTGGGGAGGGCTGGTGCTCCTGTTCCGAAGTTCACTACCTGCGGCAGGAGGGGGGGAGAGGAGGAGGGGAGGCAGCATGGGGGGAGGAGGGGGGGGGATCGGAGTCCCAGTGGACCCCAGTGCCACGCAAGGAGGGAGTTGGGACAGAGAGGGATGTAGAGAGAGAGAGAGAGAGAGAGAAGTAGAGAGAGAGAGAGAGAGAGAAGAGAGATACCGCACGAGCGAGATATGGAGAGCGAACGAGAGAGAGAGAGGGAGACAGACCCGCCGACCCAAGAGGCGTGCGAGGAATCCCTCCCTCGGCAGAGATTGTCCACGTACATTACCCGCGCACGCCCGCGCCACTCTCCCTCGGCCCAGCACGGACCCTGACCCCTAATCGCGCCCCCACCTCACCCAACACCCGTACCCTCTGTTTTACGGACTCGCCACTCGACACTTCCTGGCCCCGAACGGGCCCTCACCCCCCACCTCGCCTCCACCTCGCTCGACACCCCTACCCTCTGGGACTTCTGTTTTACGGGCCCGCCATTCGACAATCAGCACGGACCCTGACCCCCCATCACGCCTCCACCTCGCCCGACAGTTTTACCATCTGTTTTACGGACCCGCCGCTCGACAGTTCCTGGCCCAGGACAGACTCTGACCCCCCACCACGCCTTCACCTCGCCCGACACCCCTACCTCTGGGACTTCTGCTTACGGACCCGCCACTCGATAATCCGCCGACCCTGTCGGCGTGTGCGAGGGGCTGTGCCGTTCGTCGCCGTCGTCGTCGTCGGGTGGATTTGTGTGGTTGTAACTAAGCGTGCTTAGTGATAATAGTGGTCAAGTAGTTTGTACGCACAAGCGACGCCTGGACTACGGGGCCAGTGGGCTCCACCGACAGATGCAATCAGCATGTCGTGGGTGCACGAAGTACAAGGCTTCTGTGCGCGCGCAAACGCTGACATCATACGATACTCATATGGTATGTTTGTTAGATGTTCTGCCGACTGGGACTATGCGGGTCGCACAAGGGCGCATGCCGAACACGCTCAACAGTCGTCGCGCCCAAATCTGTCAGGCCGTGCGAAGGCGGGCCACACGCGCGCGTCTCCGCGCGCGCAACTCGAACGCATTTGCCAAGTCACGTGTTTCAATCATGTGCTTTTATGTGTTCAACACATGTAGAAAACAACGTACATATTTACATACATGGTCGTTCTGGGATTATGCGCGCACGCACCATTCCCTGGTCCACAACAACACCATTTTTATCGCCATCGCCACCGTCATCATCGCCACCGTGATCACCATCATCTTCAGCACCATCACCACCGTCGTCGTCAGCATTCCCGCGATCGTGAACAGCATGGCCAGTAGCACCAACATTATCATTCCATGATCGTGACCATCATCATGTAATGATCATCACCATCATCACCCCCGCCATCGACCTACACCGTCACTATCACCAATCCCATCATCATCAACAACATCATCACCACCACCATCACTATCATGATTCCCAACGTCGCCAACACCATACCACCATCATCATCATCATCATCGCCGTCATCATCCCGACCATCATCACCATCATCCATGTCGCTATCACCGTCGAATCATTTGCCAGGCATAGCAAAACGAGTGCAACATAAGTGAACACAAATGCTCATATCTGGCCTAGGACTGAGTATGCCCAACTATTCGGGCACCCCGGGTCCAGTTCGCCCTCAGCGTTTCGGCGTGTGGTTGGCCATCCTCTTCAGGACCTGCCACAACCAACCGCACGGGGCAGGCCGACGCTGTCACAAACGACATCCCTGTTTCCTCTGGGACTCCTTCGTACGCACCAAAGTTGCCAGAATATGTCAAACAAAGCTATTGGAACCTGCTGTTTTGGCCTCCGAAGAAGGGGAGGAACAACTGCCCCCTCTTTCGTGACACCGTCGGCACCTGGCGGACTGGCCGCAGGTGCCCCCTTTTTCCTTGAATGTCTGACCCCCCGCTCCCGTGGCCAGAGCACTGACTGGAGCGCAGGACGGCGGAGCCGACTTCGCAGCAATCATGCCGGAATCTCTCTGACTAATGGGAAAAAGGCTGCGCCGCTGAAGACGAGCTCCTGGAGAGCTTCGGCTGATAACCAGTCATTTGCCAGGCATACCAAAATGAGTGCAACATAAGTCAACACAAGTGCTCACATCTGGTCTAGGACTGAGCATGCCCATCTATTCGGGCACCCCGGGCCCAGTTCGCCCTCAGCGTTTCGGCGTGTGGTTGGCCATCCTCTTCAGGACCTGCCGCAACCAACCACGCGGGGCAGGCCGACGCTGTCACGAGCGACATCCCTGTTTCCTCTGGGACTCCTTTGTACACACCAAAGTTGCCAGAATACGTCAAGCAAAATTATTGGAACCTGCTGTTTTGGCCTTCAAAGAAGGGGGGAACAACTCGTCGGCCTAGTCGCCAATACCATCACCACCATCATGTTTTCGGGGGGTCACAGTTGACCGAACCAGTTTTCGTAGCGGCTGCCATGGCAGCCACTCTGAACTACCGCAGAGGAAAGACAAGCACGCAACCACAAGTGCCAACTCCTGACGGCAGGAGAGGGCACCCTTGGTCATGCGTCTGTCAATCATGCATTAGTCTGACCCCGACTCTGGTCCGTGACGGCACGAACCCGAGGCGCCTCATCCTCCTCGCTGCGAAGCAAGTTGGACACAGTCCGCCAAACCTCACGGGGGTCAGATACGGCCGACGAGGTCACATGCGAGGACGCCATCGGCATTGCAACAAGGTCCCTGACCTCGAACAACTTCACTGGCGGCTGATTCTTCAGCCTCGAACAAATCATCAAACCAGTCCGCTCCAGGCGCGGGAAACTGCACGTCTGGAGCAACATCATTGCCTTCCCACCCCGTCGTCCCCGCGCCCGCCCGCCCACCCGACTCCTTAGCAGCGATCCTAGCCCTCAGCGGGGCCAATCACTCCAAATAAGTCGAGCTCGATGGGGGTGACTTGCACCCGCGAAGCGGTTGAGAAAGCGCGAATTTGCGGCCCTGAAGCTGGTCGCTCGGGGGCCGCGCACGACGCAGGATCGTTGCGCTGGGGGTGCAAGCCCCTCTTGAGCCTGCTCAGCACGTTGGCCCCGCCGCTATGTTCCTTCGGATCGCATCTGACAGATAAGTTGCGCACCTTCTCTTGGGAGTAGTTTCCGCATATCATGCAGAAGACGAGGGGCAACTTTTCATCGCCAACCTGAGTGCTGGCTAGCTTGTGGCCGTGATCATGGGGCCTCTAACAACAACCTCTGGAGACTGCGAGAGGGCCCATTAAAGCCCACCTCAGGCCTGCTCTGGAGGTCTCCTCCGAAGAAACTGAAACACTTGGAGCACCTGTGGCCCCACAGCCACGGCTCCCAGTCGTGCTAGCTCGAGGCGTGCGCCAAGACCTTGCGCTGGCGCTCGCGCCTCGGAGGGCGCTGGTGGTGCGCCCTCGGGAAACAAGGCAAAACCTTCGCCACGAGACGCGCCGCCGTCTCGAGGCTCTCTATCGAGCTATCCAGCTGCTGCCACTCGGCGGACGACGGTCTGGGATGCAGGTCGAGAGCTCCTTTGGCCTCGCGATCCGCTCGCCAGTTGGCCTGGCCGATCCACCTTTCAGGCAGGGGCAGCTGCTCGCTATCTTCTAACTTCCTATGGGCTGGTGTGTGCACAGCTGGGGCATATTCGTTTCTCTGCATGTGAAGCAAGGCCCCTCTTCTCCAACCCCCATATCGTTGCTTGGCCGACACCTGGCTGGATGGGTCCATCTTGCGCAGCTTGACCGCATTCATGCAATCGCTATACAGAGTCGGCCCATGCTGGGGAACATATATAGGGAGTAGCGCCAGTTGTAACTGTTCTGCCGCTTGACTTGTTTGCGGTAAGCTGGGCCACACAACTCCCCTTGCTACATACTGTTGCACGCCTTCAGCATCAAAAGAAAACCCACGCATACGTTGCACGGGAGAGCTCACGGATGTTGCGTCTGACGCACGAACCGCCCCCCCCCCCCCCCCCCGCCTGATAGAACCTAGACCCGTCGAAATCCTCCCGCGGAATCTTTTGACCACTCATGTCGAACAACTCTGGCTCATGCACCTCCGATAGAGCTGGCCACTCGGCCGCGGGGTGCTGGAACTTGAGGGCCTCGAGCAACTGCGCGTCTCCGTTCTGGGCGCGCTCGAGGAAGCTGGCGGAAACGTCCGCTGCCTGCCTCGCATCCAGCGCATCGGGGTGCTGGCAGCAGAAGAGTCGGTGTCCTACCGAGTCAGGCGCCTGGCAAAGGGGGGCAAGGCCTGGGGTGATGTGCCCCGACCGTTGGGCCCTGTCCTCAGTCCAGAGACCATCGCAGAAGCACGCCATCACCAAGTACTTACCCTGGGTATTAAGACCGATCCCTTTGACCCCAGCCTTGGTGATTCTCCTAGTGGGTTCCACGCAAACGCGGGTGCCAAGGGTCCAACCGAGCTTTTTGCCCAACACCCGTTCGTGTTGCCTCTGAACCCCCAGGCTATGCCAATGCCCCACCATGGGCGGGGTGGTGTACAGCAGGGAAATCTCCACGCCATTATCATCGCGCCAATCTAACGGGGTGTACGCTTCCCACCCGATACGCTCCAAAGACAAGTGCGTTCGGCTGATGGGCCCTTTACTCTTAGCCCAAGTGTGGCCGGCTTGCGGGGCGGTCCTCCACATGCTGCGCATCTCCTGCGCGGAGAAAAAGGCATGCTCAGGTCGCGTGGCCGCCGCCCAGACCGCATGAGACCACGCCAGAGCAGGAGCAATCATGCTCCACTTCGCGCACGTTTAAGTTCGGCATCGCTCATGCCGACGACCGTGTCTCCAAAGGTCAGTCCGGGTTTGACCCCGCAGTGTATATCTTGCCTATTCTGAAACGTTCTCTAGGCAAGGACTTACGATACTTACACAGGATACGGTGTCTACGAATCATGTTCTTCAAACGTTCCCTTCTCTTACTAAGGTGCTCCTTCCTGCTCCTCTCGCCCCCTGGAACCAGGTCGCATCCTAAGGTCACCATGTGGGCCCCCGCGCCCCCCGCCAGTTTTCCGAGCCGCTGTCCGAGGCTACGAGCGACGCTGGGGGAGGACCCAAAGGTCATCAACTTATCTCGAGCAAGATTGACCCAGAGCTCCTGCGTGAACACTTGGTGCAGGTCCTGCGCTGCATCCGTCAGACGCTGGATGACTTCGGCCTCGAGGCCGTGCGACGACGCCGTGTCGTCGTCCACATGCGGCGCCAGATCGATGTCGGGGCTGCGCGCCACAAACCCGTCGAAAGGCTCGAGCGCATACACTCGCGCGAAGATGTCGTTAAAAATTGACCCTGCTGGCAGCCCGCTCTCGGCGTGCAACGCCGCCAGCGCATGGTCCGCGCCTAAGCGAAGGATCCCAGGGCCTCTCCAGAAGTTATGCGTCACTTTGAGGATCGCGGGGTCCAACCCAGCACGGCGCCCGCGGTCCCTAAGGACCTTGAGGTCGAAGCTTTCGTAGTGCTTCGACCCATCCGAGGAAAAGCCCGCGGTGACCCCGCCTTCGGCCATTCGGGCCTCCGCTTTAACCACCTGTTTCCACGCGCTGCCCTCCGCCGACTTCCCCGCTCCGAAGGCCCAGTGACGCCCGGGGTGGCGATCGTGAAAAGACGTCAGTCTGGGGCGGCGCGCTCGCCCCCAAAGCCTAGCAGGGGGCGAACGCAACAACATCGGGCGCAGCCCCCCTTTAGGTTTCTCTAAGAAGGGGAAGAGCATCCAACGCAGGGCCTTGGGGAAGAGCCCCAGCTTCTCAACGCGCTGAAAAACTCAAGCGGGGCACTCCAGTCCCTCGTCCGACATGCAAGCGAACTGACGCACGTGCACCCCATCCAGGGGTTGAGCCGTGTGCGTCGAGAACATCTTGGAGGCGGCTCTCAATTCGGCCGCCGTCGCTCGTTCAAAACAATGCCTGTCGGGAACGTCCACGGGTGGGGGAATGCTAGTAGCGTTCCCCCCCCCCCCCCCCTTAACACATTAGCTTCATGGGCCAGCATCTCTCGAGGGTCAGACGAGTAAATCCCTGGGCTGGTTTCTATCACCGTCGGTTGCCATTGCGCCTTCAACCTGGTCAAACGATGCATCTGCCGAGCCGAGCCCGACAACGCTTCAGTCTGCCACTGGTCCCAACTTTGTTTGGACTTGCGATCCAGCCCGTCACGGGCCTCTTGAAAATCATCGGCCCACTCTTCCAGAGTCTCCGAGCAGTGTTCCGTCCACCCAGCAAGCGCAACAAGATCCTGCGGCCGCGCCGCCGCCAGCTCTCGCGCCTTGCGGACAGTGAGGTCCAACCTCGGAGACAGGCCCTCAGTTTCAAAAGGCTGAGACATTACATGCGCAAGATTCACGGCGGCTTCAACATCAGAATGATCCACGATGTTATCGGCCTGCGTTAGCAATCGCAGGCTGGTGTCGCGAAGATCAGTTATTCCTTGCAGCAACCGCGCCCATCCCTCCCCAATGCGCACTTCGTTCCAGCTCTAACTCCATGGCGTCCGAGAAAAACTTCCAGGCCTGATCCAGAATCCCCCGACTCACCGCAATGCCATCGTAATCAGCTCTACGGTTGGCCTCCTCAGCCACAGCTCGAGCCACAGACCAATCGATCGGGGGAGGGGTGGGTCAAGTGGGTAACTCAACTGGCAGCTTCTGGTGGGTTTGATACACTAATTGCCTGGCCGCCCCTGGCCTTGAACAAAGTTGAACGGGCCGGTGGGGCCTCTTGGGCCACTTGCCGTCGACCTCCGTAGCCTCCGAGAGATTGCAGAAGGCCGCCGACGCCATGAAATAATCAATCTTGGTGTTCGCCTTGGGTGTAGCACGTGTCTCAATCCAAGGCTGCATGATGACCATGGACGCTTTTCGTGGCATGCCAGACGCCTCCGCCACCACGGCCGAAAAGTTCCAATCCGCAGAAAACGCCGATAGGTGCACGCCTTCCAAGGTAGCACCTGCATGCTTTTAAATGTGGAGATTCCTCTTACTGAGGCCTTCGCTGGCGTGCATGTACGCGCATCCTGCTAGACGCTCTGGCCACCCAGGGATGTCGATCGTGGCAAACATGAGTCTGTGCGGAACCAGGACCCCTCTGGGCAATTGCTTGGGCCATCGGAGACCTATCGTGGTACGGGCCAGGATCGCCACTCCAGCAGTCGTTTGCCCACCGGCACACTTTGCAGACGGCGTGCACAGCATATTCCACCCCGAGCTCTTGACCGTTGAGGTGCGCGCCGCAAGATCTTTTTCGATAATGCCCACTTCCTGAGCGAACGCCCCAAGAGCCTGTGTACTCGCTAATCTCTTCTTGAGAGTGCCCCAGCTGTTGCCATTATACGTTTTAAACACGTGAGCCTGACCGTCTAGTCGGCTGGGGCGGCGGATCTTGGCGGGAAGCCAACTCCGTGGGCAGAAACGCGAAACCCCGTGCACTTAGGCCCTGGATCAGGCCTTGCACGAGAACAAAAAGACGGCCTCGACGGCCTAACTGCGCCAGGCAATTTTGGCTGCGCCCTGACAGCTCCAGGCTCCGCACCTGGATCACGCTTCTCTTCGCTGCATCGGGCAACAAGTTTGGAAGAGATGCCCACATCATTCACCGTCGGCCATGTCCCTACTGCCCAGGGTGGGCGAGTGTCAAAGGGACGCCGTCTTGGGCTTCTTGAGCTTGGCCCCCATGAGCGCCTGGGAGAAAGCACGCTTGTCTCCTCTGTGCTTCTCCCAGAAGGCCTCCGCGGCGGCCTCATCAGTGAAGGCGTCGTCCATCTCGGCGTCATGCGGAGTGGGGACTTCGACTCCTCCACCTGCGTCACTGCTAGCATCAGCCTGAGCACGAGCACCAGCAGCCGCATAGTGCGACGTGAACAACTTCGCGAACTCCTGGAACTCGCTCGAGGCCAGCATGGTCTTGAGCTCATCCTTGCCTTCGAGCATCTCCTCAGGAAGGTTGAGATCCAGCGGCGGTCGCATCGCTTCAGCAGCAGCAGCAGCAGCGCCAGGAAGAGACTGCACATGCTGACGTTGAAGTGCTGCCACTTCCGCCTCGGCGGCGGCCTGCCGAGACTTGATCTCACCGGCCTTGGCGTTGAGCCCTGCGAGCAGCTTGACGTGCTCCTCGAGCTCCCCTTTGACCTTCTCGAGCTTCGCCGACGCGCGCACCAGACTGTGGCCCACGTTGGTGTGCTGGGTGATGCTCGGCTTCTTGCTCTCGATCTCGGCGCGCACCATCTTGAGCTTCCCCTCAAGCACCGTGCGTGCCTCGGCGGTGTCATCGCCTTTGCCACATCCTTCGCTGGCCAGCTCGAGCTCCTGAGCCCTCGCCTGCAGGCCATCCTGTTCTTCTCCACCGCCTCCGTTCGACTGGCCGCCTGGTGGTGTTCCGCCACCTTGGGTGCCAGCAACTCGGTGTTGCTTGCCGTCGCCCCTGAACTGGTCGATCCGCTTCTGCATCGCTGCAATCTGGGACTCCAGCTTGGCCTCACGCTTGGCTCCTGCAGCAGGCAAGCGCCCCTTAGTAGGATCAGCACGATCATGGCTCCCACCACCAGCAACGAGCGTCCTGGCGCGCTGCAGCACGTAGGCGGGTGCTTTCACTCCGCATCGGCACCGCAGCCTGCACGCCCAGTTGCTTGTGAGCCCGCAGCCCTGGCACGCCCAGAAGGGCGTCTTGGGCCCTCGGACCACATCCACTCCATCCATGGAGACCGCTGAGAGACTGCGGTCGGTTCCCTCGGAGCGCCGAGGGTCGAGAGAATGCTCCTCCAGGAGCTCACAAAAAACCTGACTGCACGGGGGCCTTGAGCCGCCCCCTTGGCTGCGAATCAAGCTCCAACGTCGGGAGCCTCGTTGGAACTTGATCCAACATGGCTACGGACCCACCATCATCATCACCACCATCGTCATCTCAATATTCATGCTCACTTCCATATTCATCATCATCAACATCACCTTCAACCACCATCATCATCATTATCACATCTCAGCGTCATGATCAGCATCATCTTCACCAGCATCATCATCGCCATCGCCATCGACGCTGTCGCCACTCTCAACGCCATAGGTATCATCATTGCCAGCGTCATCATTGCCAACGTATTTGCCACCATATTCGTCACCATCACTATCGTCATCACCCCGAACGACATCATCTATAGCAACAGCCCCATCGTCGTTTTCGTCGCCCTCACCGATAGCGCCACCATCACCAATAGCATCGTCAACACTTGCCTGACCCACTCATGGGCCTGCAAGAGCAGGGTGTACGCATGACTACGCCAGTTGTGTTTTGACAATAAATTGCGGATGGGTGGGCATAATGTTTGCACGAACATTGGAGGTGGTCACGCGCAAGTGCCATCAAGGTGAATTGCACCACATAGAACGCACACCGAAGACGCAAGAACCCACACATTTGGGTCCCCGCTGAACAAACACCGTGTTTGATACAGTCCGTGCGATATGGTTGATAAGGAAACGATGCTTTTCCATAAGCTTGACACGTGCAAGCGCGTGTGGCCCGCATGGTAAACGGTGGTAGGGTTTGTTCGAATATGCATTTGCAAGATCGGTGCATGTACATTGCGGAACATGTTTTGACAACAATGGCGGTGGGGGGCAGATCCAAACTGGCTTGGGGTAGGATGACTATGAAATCACTCTTGGGATGAACGATCGTGCAGAATTCAAATGGCTCGATCTGGAAATCTGGAATCCAAAACAACTGCACATCTGGGGAAAACAATTTGTACTTGCGCGGGCGTCCGCAAACCTTCTGCTGGCGGAACCGCCCTAATTTCACATCCGTCGGCTTCCGCAATTCTCGATTCCTCGAAGACGAAGTGCTTTCTGGAACGAAGCATACGGCAAGACAATCGAAACTGCCTGGGGCTGATCTGGCCTGGCAGGGCTCCGCTGGGGCTTGAGGCCAAGGATGATGTTAACAAGATTGGCATCTGGATGGCATGGCAGAGGGAACACATGAGGGATTAGGAGGGAGGATGACAGCGGGAGGATGAGATGCAGGAGCGGGATGATGACCCAGGCTAGGAGGAGGGCATGCAAGAGGATGAGAGGGGGGACGCATTGACTAGGACCGAGGCGGCAGCAAAGCTACTTCGTGAAAGCACTCTCTGCCTGTGCGACTGACGACTTCGCAATGACACATGTATCAACCATGCCGTTTGCGGGCATGACGCATGGCACTGGCTCTGGCGGGACCTCCAACGCCCACAAAGGCAACGAAAACGAACGCCGCATACTCTTCGGAAGTGATGCCCTGGAAGGTGAACACAGGAGACAGGATGAGAAAGAAATCTTTGACTGTGTCTCTTTTTGTGGGACTCCCAGGGGGCCATTACTGCCACGGCTGGATCCGCCTCGAAACCCTGAGAACGCCGAGCTCGAGGAGAGGTCCTGGGGCTGACTGTGATGAGAGGGATCAGATCACTCGAAGCGCTGCGCGCAAGACCTTACCCTCACTCGAGATTTCCGTACTCCCTCAGCCAGGGGCCTAACCAGAAACATACAGGGATGGATAGATGGAGGGAGAAGAGAGAGAGAGAGAGAGAGAGAGAGAAAGAGAGAGAGAAGAGGTAGAGAGAGAGAGAGAGAGAGAAAGAGAGACATAGAGAGAGCGAGGGAGACAGAGAGAAGGAATGCCCCCTTCCATCCACCCACCATCATCCATTGGAACATGTGAATGCTACTCTCCTCTCTCCTCCAACTACGTCCTGAAAATATCCCGCCCTCTCCGTGTATGATTTTTTATTGCAACTCGGATGCCACGCGATGCTTTCCATATGGATGTTTCATTCGGAGCGTTTTCGGTGTTTCAGAACTGTGCTCCGTTGCAGCGTGGGTCTTTCTTTAGGATCGGCGCTTGCTCCCGTCGTTCAGGATCGCACCATCGCCCAAACGCGGGCCACATTTCCGGATCCGAGTCCCTCATCGTTGTCGCCCCGCTCCTTCTCCCCTCCCCCGCCTTCCCCGTGTAATCCTTCTCCTCCCGCTCCTCCCGCTCCTGCTGTTGCTCATGGTCCCTTCCCTTCTTCGTTCTCCTCCTCTTCCTCCTGTTCATCCTCCTGCTTATCTACCACCTCCTCCTCCTCCAATGTACGTAACTCCTGTTAATCTGACTGCGCATAACACGATGGGGTCATTTTCTGGGTTCCAGGTCTGCTATGACACCCGTCGGCAGAGAGACAATCAATGTACTTGGAAGGAATTGGTGGGAGGGGTCGAATGTCAGATGTGGCGCGAGCGCACATAACTTGTCTCCTCCCTCACTTCTCTCTTTCTCTCTCCCCCTCTCTCTTCTCCCGCCCTCTCCTCCTCTCTCATTTCTCGCCTCTCCTCTCTTTTCCCCCCTCCCTCTCTCCCCCCTCTCTCCTCTCGTTCCCCCCTCCCCGCCCCAAAAATATTAATTTTCGATCCTCGAGGGGGAGATCGGAGAAACCGAAGGGAGGAGAGATGCGACGAAGGGGAAACGAGGGAGGCGGAAGCGTCGTTCGTCGTGACGGCCGCTCCGCTGGAGGACTGAGGCGGCGGCGTCGAAGATTTACGGAGATCGTTCCCCTCGAATCCCCCCGATATCCTCGGGAGGTGGCCGGCCACCCTGAGGGAGGGCCAAGCGGGCCAACAATCCGATAGACAAGCAGACCTCCAAAGGCGAAGCAAGCTTCGAAACTGGCTGACGTTTGCCATAGTTTAGCTGTCATTGGCATGGAGAAGGCATGTGCGGTCGAGCGGTCACAACCGTGCTCAAAAGAACCTTGCGTAATCAAGAAACAAAATCCATGATCTACTCAAACTGGCTCTCAAATTCCTTCCTGGGAGTTCAAGAGACTTCTCTGACACATCTTGAAGAACACTGGACCATTTCGGAGCCCAAATTAATCCTCATTTCGCAGCCCCGGGCTGCGCGGCAAGAACTTACTGCCTTGACGGCATCGCCACTGGCTTCCCACACCGCATGAATTTCTCACCCTTAGTCAGAGTTGTTCAAAGAGGTTGTGGGGGTGGATCGCGTGCGGGGGGTAATCAGACATGGGCCGTCCTTCGCAGGACGTGAGGGGGGATCGCGTTAGGGGATGGGCTCAGCGCGTGGGGGCGACATCGGACAGCATGGACTCGGGAAATCGTACCGAATCGGATTGTGCTTCGGATCGGGCCGCATATTCCGATTCGATCCGCTTCCCAACGCCAACTCGATTCTGAACACTGCCGTCGGCTGTCGGCACGTCCACCTCGCCGATGACGTGGCAGTCCCTATAGAAGGCGGTGTAGAGGTTGCACAGCTCCCAGAGGTAATCCTCTCTGTCTGCACGCAGCGTACCAGGCAGCACGAAGCGCAACATCAAATCCAATTATACATTCTCACATTGTGTAGATGGAATACTTGCACATCACAACTCCGATCCATCCACGTAAAGCGGTAGATTGGGCTGGGCCCCAAACCATATGTCAACGCACTTCTGAACCGCACGCTGCAAAAGACAGTGAACGCACACAGATACCAACCGCAAGAAACAAACGGCACGTATTTACAAACACAATAACCACGGCAACCGACAGATCGGGACAACTACACCGTATAGTCGTCTCTTTGCTATTTGTTACACATCTCAAGCGCAATGGTAGCAACTTCCCGCACGCCACCAACTCTGGATCTACAGGCAGTATGTGCATGCAACTGGGTACAGATCACATCATCATCATCATCATCATCATCATCATCATCATCATCATCATCATCATCATCATCATCATCATCATCATCATCATCTACTGCGGGCGCAAATGCAAGATAACCAGACCGATGTGCTACCAACACTCTCGCGCCTTTCCACCGTCACCAACTCGTGAATGCAACTGCGTGAACGTGACCTTACATGACTTGATTCTCAAGGGAAACAACAACGATGATGCACAACTGAAACATAGCTTGCACGGTTCCGAGAGCTGGTGCAAGTGGAGATCGCCCAATATCGCCTGGCACAGAGGGGCGCTTCAGCGTATCTAGGCTTTGATCCGCGCTCCATGCAAATCTACGAACAATCAAGATCAGCAGCTGGTAGCTCTCTAGGACCTGACCCCATCCTCCTCCTCATCTACACCCCTCCTCCTCGAAGGAGAGGCGCAAATTTGAACAGGCATGGGCCGAAAAAGACCTTATGACATTTTCGACAACAAACCTGGCCGCCGGGACGCATGTAGGAAGCAGACCGGGACTGAAGCCTCTGCAGGAAGCTGCCAACTAGCCGCCTACATCCACCTTGGAGAGGCTCATTCTGGGCCGAAGACTCTCAGATTCGCTCCTCCGGCTCAACCAGAGAAGCACACGCACACAACGGCCCCGATCCCAAAATTAGACTGGCCAAGACCAGTGCTCATCTGCATACATCCGCCACCGTGCTGGAGGCACTGAATGGAGTGTCCGCAGGTCCGTCCCTTCGAGTTCTCTGCATGGGAGTTTATGGATATCTGCGAATGCTCTTTGAAAGGCCCAGGGCCTCGAGTTCCAAGCTCTCTTGGGCGCTACAGGACCAGCCCGAATGACCTTTTCAAGGGGCTTGCGGGCGTGGTTGCTTACAAGTGTGTTGCACATGCTACAAATTGCTTAGGGGGTCAGAGACCTCCGCTAAGTGGGCGGAACCCACTTCGCCCAGATCGCTACCCCCCCCAAAGCCACCCGGGGCATGTGCAACCCACTTCCAAGTTACGCCAGGCCAAATATACTTAAACCACCTTGGCATCGACTGATCACCCCCTATCCCCTTAGCAACCCCAATGCCGATCCCAGTGAGGGCGATCCCCGACTTTCGGGAGTTTTCGACTGGACCCAACAACTTGTCCTGGCGAAGGCCCAACCATGTGCAGCTGTGAATGCCGCCGTTGTGGGAACCGCCTTCGGTGGAGCTCCCTATGGGCACGAAGCGCGCCAATGGTGCGCCGCAATGGGGCGGGGCCGCCATGTGGGCGCTGCCACTGGGACTGTTGGTGGAGCTCTTAATGGGCCACGAAACATATGCGGGATGTGCCAAAGTGGATGGGGGGGTGGCATGCGAACCATGCCACTAGGGCCTTTGCTGGAGCTCCCTGTGTTGCCACGAAGCGTCTGAGGGGTGTGCCAAAGTGGGGGGGGCGGCATGCGACCCATGCCATTGGGGCCTTCGGTGGAGCTCCCTGTGGGGCCACGAAACGTGTGAGGGGTCTGCCAAAATGGAGGGGCGGGCATGCGAGCCATGCCACTGGGGCCTCCGGTGGAGCTCCCTATGGAGCCGCGAAACGTGAGGGGTGTGCCAAAGTGAGGGGGGTGACGGGAGGAGGGAGGAGCGGGAGGAGGAGGCCAAGAGGAGGAGGACAGGAGGAGGAGGAGAAGGAGGACAGGAGGAGGAGGAGGAGGAGGAGGAGGAGGACAGGAGGAGGAGGAGGAGGAGGAGGAGAAGGAGGAGGGGAAGGAGGAAGATGAGGAGACGCGGGGACTGTCTCTCCAAAGCGAGGACCCAACTCCACAGGATGGTTGGGAATTTAGTCAAACTCCAGGATCTACGATGGGGCGGCGTCCATCCTTGATAGAGGGGTGCGTCCGAATAGCCCCCTGAAGGCGTATTCCCCACTTTCCTCTCTTTCTTAACGATCTGTTTTTTCGGGGCAACTCGGGAATTGGGGGCGAGGGCGGCCCGGGGGGCGCCTCCATGACGTCGGGAAACCGCAGCAACTTCAGAGCCAACTCCCGCTCGGACGGGTGGCCCACCTCCGGCAAGGCTGCCCGGGGGTCGGGCCGAGGCGGGGAGGAGCGGCGAGCCCCGCAGACACGCCCGCGGCTCGGAACGAGTCGAGGCAGCAGGCATTGCAAAGGTGTCGCATGACGAAGCCAAGACATGGGCAACATCGGACAAGGATAATTTGGGAACCTCTGAGAGATCCAGCAATCTGGAAACATGTATCAGGCGCCGAGGCCTTCTCAGCGCTCTGAAAACGGTCTGGAACGCTGTGGAACGATTTATCCCTGTCCTAACCCCGCCCGATGTCCAGCCTCCTCGGGGCCGGTTTCGGGCCCAGACGGCGTTTCTCTTGACACTCAAACGAATCCCACCAGCCCTCTGGGCTTAGGTGGTATAACGCGTTTTTTCTTCTCTCTTCCACTGAAACCCCTTCCCCTCCCCCCTCCCCTGGGCCAGGAAGGGGTGGGTACCGAGGCGTTAGAGCGTCCAAGATGGCACAATATTGCTCCAAGAGGGCTTCGAAGTTGCAAGATGGCCTCCCAGATGTCCCATGCTACTTCAAGATGGGCTAAGATAGCCTCCGACATACCCCCAAGAGGCCCCAAGACAGCCCCAAGACGGATCCAAGTGCCCTTCGAGCCCTCCACGGCGCCCTCCAAGATGCCAAAACCCTTCAAAAGCCTAGGGGAAATCACTGTTTTTGGCATTATCGCCTTTTCGCTTCCGATGGGCTTTGGAAGCCTCAAGATGGCCCCAAGATGGCCCAAAAGAGGCCCAAGAGGGGCCCAAGAAGGCCGAAGACGGCCCCAAGATCGTCCAAGAGGCGCCCAAGAGCGCTCCAAGAGGGCCCCAAGATGCCGTTTGAGAGCCTCCGAGGGGGGGGGGCGAATTTCTCCCCCCCCCTCTTTTTTGAGCCATGGTGCCCAAGACGGCCCCAAGAGGCCTCCCAGATGGCCCATGCTACTTCAAGATGGGTCAAGATAGCCTCCGCCATACCCCCAAGAAGCCCTAAGACAGCCCCAAGACGGATCCAAGTGCCCTCCGAGCCCTCCACGGCGCCCTTCAAGATGCCAAAACCCTTCAAAAGCCTAGGGGAATTCACTGTTTTTGGCATTATCGCCTTTTCGCGTCCGATGGGCTTTGGAAGCCTCAAGATGGCCCCAAGATGGCCCAAAAGAGGCCCAAGAGGGGCCCAAGAAGGCCGACGACGGCCCCAAGATCGCCCAAGAGGCGCCCAAGAGCGCTCCAAGAGGGCCCCAAGATGCCGTTTGAGAGCCTCCGAGGGGGCGATGCTAATTGAGGGACCTAGTCTTTTTGAGCCATGGGGCCCGAGATGACCCCAAGAGGCCTCCCAGCCTCTCCCCAAAGACCCTCCATCCCGCCCTGTTTGGCGCAATATGGCTCCAAGAGAGCCCTAGATATGCAAATATGGTTTTCAAAATGGCCTAAGATAGCCAAGCATGGCTCAATATAGCCTCCGACAGACCTCCTGGCCAGATTTCCAAGACCCGCGGGGGAAAAGCCATGCTCAACACGCTGTCAGACCAGGTGTAGACTGTATAAGGTGTCGATGGACATAAAGAACAGCAGGAGGAGAGGAAGACGGAAGAGAGAGGAAGAACGATCGGGTGGTCGAAGGGGGCGTATAAAAAATGGGTTGCCGACTCAGCTGCATGCACATGTTTTTTCCTGCGCCTCCATGTGCCGCTGGCGCCAATGTATCGAGGAAAGCGCACGAAGGCGTGGGTTGAAGCCAGCTGCATGCCTGAGATCTCGTACACAATCCCCCCTGTACAATTACCCAACATGAATACTGCTCTCCTCTCTCCCCCGAAGATGGCCAAGGAGTGTCCTGCCTTCTCCGCATACTGTTTCCCACACGCAAGATTTAAAGCGTTGGTCCTTACTGTTTTTGTTGTTAGTGTTGCTGTTGCTGTTGTTGAACTCTCATTTCTGAAGAATAATTATTCTCTTGCACAGCTGTGCTCTAGAGCTCGGCCATTTTTATTTTCGTCGTGGTTCGTGGTTCGTGGTGGTTCGTCCCCCTCGGACCCTCCCCTGAGCCTGAGCCCCAGCTCCCCTGGGCCACCCACCCTTCGGAGGCTTGCTCCGTCCAGGCTTCCCAGGACAACCCCCCTGGGCCGCTGACATCTTTATTTTCGTCGTGGTTCGTGGTGGTTCGTCCCCCTCGGACCCTCCCCTGAGCCTGAGCCCCAGCTCCCCTGGGCCACCCACCCTTCGGAGGCTTGCTCCGTTCAGGCTTCCCAGGACAGCCCCCCTGGGCCGCGGACATCTTTATTTTCGTCGTGGTTCGTGGTTCGTCGTGGTTCGTCCCCCTCGGCCCCTGAGCCTGAGCCCCAGCTCCCCTGGGCCACCCACCCTTGGGACCCGCCCTCCGTCCAGGCTTCCCAGGGCAGCCCCCTAGGCCGGACATTTTTATTTTTCGTCGTGGTTCGTGGTTCGTGGTGGTTCGTCCCCCTCGGCCCCTCCCCTGAGCCTGAGCCCCAGCTCCCCTGGGCCACCCACCCTTTGGAGGCTTGCTCCGTCCAGGCTTCCCAGGACAGCCCCCCTGGGCCGCTGACATCTTTATTTTCGTCGTGGTTCGTGGTTCGTCGTGGTTCGTCCCCCTCGGCCCCTCCCCTGAGCCTGAGCCCCAACTCACCTGGGCCACCCCCCCGTGGGACCTCCCCTCCGTCCAGGCTTCCCAGGGCAGCCCCCCTGGGCCGGGCCTCCAGTCCTTCGCAGCTCCTTTGTGCAAGAGCCAGGGCACGCGTGCCACTTATTGTTGATCCCCCCTCACTGGCGCATGCTGTTTTTCTCAATCAAAGTGTGCCCCTCGACGCTCGCACCCTGTTTCTTGACAGGGCAAGTCGTGATGCTCAAACTGTGCCCCTGGCCCCCCGGACTACAACAGCAACGGCTCCCGCCTGAGACTTCCTCCCAATTTACTCAGGACCCCCCCCTCCCGTCTGAGACTTCCTCCCAATTTTCTCAGGAACGGAGCTCCCGCTTGAGACTTCCTCACAATGTAGTCCGGGTCAAACTGCGTTGTTGCTCCCCCGGGCTACAACAACAACGGCTCCCGCCTGAGACTGTTTGTCTTTTCCCTTTCGTTTCCCTGTTTAGGGGCTTCTCCAATTACACGTGGCCAGGAAAGAATATAACCCCCCCCAAAGGGGGTACGATTGAAGACGAAGAGGGCGGGTATCCAGGGTTTGGGATATGCAAAGTGAATGACACGCGGGCCGGTAGGAGCGACCAATCTTGTAATGATGATTATTATTATTATTATTGTTATTTTTATTATTGTTGTTGGTGTTGTTGTTGTTGTTTTTGTCGTTGTCGTCGTCGGCATCGTCGTCGTCGTCGTCGTCGTCGTTGTTGTTGTTGTTGTTGTTGGTGGTGTGTGTGCGTGAGCTTTTGTAAAATTCGTTCGCTCTCGGTCCTTCAAAATGGTGCTGCCGCTGCAGCGTGGGCCTCATTTAAGGATTGTTTTTGTGCTCCCGTCGTTCAGAATGGCGCTCTCGCCCCAGCGAGGGCCACCTTTCTGTTGGATATGAATATTTCCTCTTCGTTGTCGCCCCCCATTCTGTCCGCTCCTCTTCCCCTGGTCCTCCTGCTCCTCCCGCTCCTTCTACTCCAAATCCTGCTGCTGCTGTTCATCCTCGTCCTCCTCCTTCCTTCTCCTTTCATCTCCTCCTCTTTCTCCTCCTCCTTCTCCTCCTCCTTCTCCTCTTGCTCATCCGTCACTTCCTCCTCCTCCTCCTCCTCCTCCTCCTCCCCCAATGTACGCAGCTCCCCATTTCTGGTTGCGCAGAAGAAGATTGGACCATATTTTGAATTTCAGGTCCGCTATGAGACGCGTCAGCGGATAGAGAAAACACCAATGCAGTGGGAATTGATTGATGGGAGGGGCAGGGCGTCAGATATGGCGCGAGCGCGCCTAGCTTGATCCACCCACTCTCTCGTCCTCCCCGACATCCGACGAGAGAAGTCCGAGGACTCCATCGTATCGAGTCGCTGGCCCTCGGCGTTCTCGGGGCGATTGCAATCCCAGGCAATTTTCTGATAGCCCAGGGGCCCAGAAACGACCAGGAGGGCCGAAAGTGCTAAAAAGCTCTGGCTCGATCTGCCGAGCCGCCAGACGAGCCTGGGTCACCAGAAAGCTCAGGACCCAGAGATACACGCTGCGGTTACGTAAGTGGTAATGGAAGAGGAGCGAGTGGGATGTGCTGGGCGCGGGAGGGGGGGGGGGGGGGCGAGGGAGACAGGGGGGAGGGGAGGGAGGCGGAGGTGGGAGGCGAGAGGAAGGACAGGGGGAATGGAGGGAGAAGGGGAAGAGAAGGAGCGGGAGGTAGGGAGGGAGGTAACAAGGAAACCGAAAGGGGAATGATCAAGCGCTTCGGCGTCATTGCCTGTCCAATTGGCAACCCCTGACTATTTTTTAGTGTGGGTGCTGCATCCAAGCCAGGGCCAATCCACCGTGAAAAGGGCACGGCTTGGCCTGGGCTGGCCCCAGAAATTCAACCCAAGCGGCGCACAAGGTCTCTGGCAGACTTCCACCAAGACTGACCCCCGACTTTAGCTGACCGAATTGCCCTCTCGCCTTGCTCGGCCCTGCCCCTCCAGCATGCCCCCCCGTGCGCCCGACACGCCCGTCGCTTTGCTGCTGTCCCTCCTCCCCCGCCTCTTGCCGCCCCCTCCCGTCTCCTGCGCTCCCCTGCCCTTCCCTCCCCGTCCTCTTCTTCCTCCGTCTCTCCTTGTGATCACGACTGCTATCCTTCCCTTCATCTTCCTCCTCCTCCGCCTCCGCCTCCGCCTTCGCCTCCGCCTCCGCCTCCTCCTCCGCCTCCGCCCCCGCCTCCTCCTCCGCTTCCTCCTCCGCCTCCTCCTCCTTCTCCTCCTCCGCATCCTCCTCCTCCTCCTCCTCCTCCTCCTCCTCCTCCTCCTCCTCCTCCCCCTCCTCTATCCTCCTATCTCCAATCACTTCGCCCCTCCTGTCCCTCCCCTTGCCTCCCCTCCTCGTCCCTTCCCTCCCTTCCTCCCTCCCTCCGCCGAAGATCCGATGCCCCGATCTTCTCCAACAAGGGGCGGCCCTGGAGCCCCGACCTTCCACCCCCCAGGCGGGGCCCTCCGTGCCGAGTCGGCTCTCCGGGCGGCAGTGCACAACACGCTGGAGGCCCGGGCCGCCCCGTGCCCCATGCGCAGGAGGGAGGCAGCCGGGAGGAGAAGCGAACGAGCGGCCCCTGGCTCCGGCCGAGCAGCTGGCCGCGTGGAGGCGAAGGCAGGAGGGGCCAGGGCCAAGACGGCGGCCTGCCTCCGAAGAGGTAGGTCCAAGGGAACGCTTGGCACGAGCCGCTCACCCCAGCCGGGCACCACAGCAGTGGAGCACAGGGCGGGAAAGGGAGGAGGGGGAGGAGGGAGGGAGAGGGCGGGGGAAGAGGGTTTTAGATCAGACGATGCGCTGCGCGCTGACTCCCGATCACCTCGGCACGCTGACCTCTCCGACCAGCTGTGTGGCCTGGGGCTCGACAGTTCTCGAGTGCCTTCAGGCAGGCCAGGCCCGCAGGATGAGGAGGTGGAGGAGGAGGAGGAGCAGGAGGAGGACGAGGAGGAGGAGCAGGAGGAGCAGGAGGAGGAGCAGGAGGAGGCGGCGGCGTGTAAGCAGGGGTTGAGCAGCGGCGCCCCGCTTCTTCGGTTTCACGCCAGGGGCTTGGGAGGGTCCCTGCGGCATCGCTGGTAGCCATAGTGTTGCACGTGGCCCACCGCTTAGAGGCAACAGAGGCAATAGAGGACGACAAGGAGGACTCCCCTTGACCCCCCCCTCGTCTGGGCAACGGGGGTCTTTCGTAACAGGGTCGCAAACGAAAACGTGCAATAATTGATCCTGTGGCGCAGGGCGCGTGGATTGTACGACGTGCGTATCCCGCACGAACGATTGCACGAATTATTGCGTACATGTTTGTGACGTCCTCTGCACAGGACCCATCAGCCCGACTCCGACTCGCGCGCCCGCCACGCCCGCTCACCCCGCCGCCGCCCCCAAACGAGGCCAGCACGAGGATAACATCGGGTGAGGATGAATCGGCGGCTCTGGAAGATGCCTCGGGCGCCTGATTCCTGATTTCCTGTACGGGCGCCTGAAATCTTCCTACATCATCGAATCTTTGAATTCTAGCGGCTCTGGATGTCTCGGGCGCCGCGGACTTCTCGGAGCGCTCCAGAACGCTCTGAGAACGTTCTGGAAAGCTCTGGAACGGATTTATCCTCGTCCTAGCCGCTAGCCCCGTCGACCCCTGTCCCGGGGCCGCTTTTCATCCCGAACCGTTTTCTATCTTCCCGGGGCTGGGCAACGGCCTCCAAATCAAAGGCCGAGGTCCCCAAGATGGGGAATTCGAAATTGCATTTCGCGCTCTTCGCCCCAAGATGACTCCCGAGACCGCCAGCAGGCCCCAAAGGGGCCTCCCAGAAGCCCCAGGAGACCCCCAAGAGGGCCAAATCAGGCCGCAGGAGGCCCCCACGGGGCCCCCCCAAAACCCAAAGCCGCCTCCAAAAGGCTTCCGAAACACCTCCCCAAGAGGTCCCCACGGGCATCCAAGAGGCCTCTCACCTACAACCTAGGCGTGGTGGCGGGGTGTGCCGAAGCCCACTATACTGATAACGAGTTCCTCAAACACGTCCGACACATCTCGAGCCTCGAATCTCGACGACGACGCGCGCGTGGCGTGCGCCTTCAGCTCGCTGGCTGGCAGCTTGGCGACGTCAACGCCCAGGCCCTGGGCCCTTCTGAGGATAGAGCATATGCGCGCGTACCTGGCGGGTCTGGACACAGGGGGGGGGAAGGGAGGAAGGGGGATGACCTTTAGCGGGCCGTGTACACGGCAAACCATGTCTGCTACACTTTCACAAAAAACGGCTCTGTATTATGCGAGACAATGCTCACAAAAAGAAACGACGCCGGAACCCGGAATTGGAACTGGACGAACGCCGACGGAAACGAAACAAAACTGGAAGCGGATCTGGTCAACAAATACAGCAGTGCCGTCGCCAAAGCCAACTAAAGTAAACACGACGATGACGAGGACGAGGAGGGGGACTTCTCGTTTTGACCCTCGCTTCGCTTGGCATTCAAAGACAATGAGATACAACCGTCCTTCAGACTCTGCCTGGGCTTCATATTCCGCCTGGAGCGCTGCCGATGCCCATTCGGCCAAACCAGCCCTGGCCCCAGAACTACCCTGGCACTCAGGACCTATGGGCTACTACGACTTGTCAAACAGGGCCCCTGAAATCTGGTCCACTCCACCCCCGATCCAATGCCACTGATACCATCACCGACCGACTTCTCGACGCCAACCTGCAGGTTTGGACTTTCTTGCACGACGCGCGCCATGGCAGGACAAAGTATGCGTGGGTGGCCACCTACGAGGATGCCCATGGGCGCCAATCGCGGTGTTGGCTCTAAACAAGGCCAGGAGGACGTAAACAATACCGATCTCCAAGACATCACCTGGAACCTTGTGCGCGCCTGGCCTGAACTTGCCCTGCTAATTCAAGGATGGAAGATGGAGATGATCCTCAACGTTTTTCGCACTCCTCCAACCCGTGCACTTGCACCCTCATCTTCTCCTGTGGCAGCTGCGCCTGCCTGGCACCATGCGAAATTAGGAGCGATACGGAGCGGATCGAATCATTTATTGAAGACCAGGGCAGACAAATCCCGTGGCAGTAGTCTCGCACGCGATGGTTAGCTAAGTACTCGACTGGAGGCTCTGGAAGGCTGCTTGCCACTTCCCCAAGAAGTTCTTTGACATCGCTATACCAACGCGCATGCAACTGTAGCGGTCTAGCCACAGTGACCGCTGCGGCTCAACATAACCAGACAAACCAACATGCAAAATGCAAATGCTCCTGCATAACATGGTGTGCAAACCGCTCTGGAAGGAGCCCTCCCATTGTCATGAACTTTCATGGCTTTTGAAACAACTTACCACAACGAACAGACATGTGGTTACCGAGTCGCGTCTCTAGATGTTCTGGCAAGGGATCTCCCGCTTTCCCTGCCAATTGCTGCAACATTTGCGATATTTTCTCGGTGTATACACTATACGCACACACTCACACTGCTCTGCGATTGGATTGCTGTCCCGTCGGCGTACTCTCCCCATGCGTCTGGAAAATGATCCACATAGCGCTGCCTTCCATCCGAGGGAGAAGACTATGCAGGTGGAACTGGAGATATTGACGAAACAAAATCTTCATAACGTGATCTGCCGTCCTCAGCAGCTGCATGGCCTTCCCGGCCATCGTTACACGTCTTATCTTTGTGGCATGCTGTTCGGCCGTCCTTCCTGGCCTCGTCGAGCTGCTTGCTCACGGGCCAGGTGCGGTAATGCTTGAGTCCCTGCTTGATCTCCTCCACGACTTTAACCTGACTAGTAAGCCCACCTCAATATTGTCGGCACGCAACTTCTTGAACTTCTTCTGGGCCAACTGCCATACCGAACCCGCGCTGGACTCCAACGGCCTTGGCTTCTCCGCCGGTCTCCTGGGCGAATTCGGGAATCGTGGCCGGGTTCCCGAAGCAACCGCCAGAGCTCTCTGGCCTGAACTCTAACATGGCAACCCGCAAGCGCATGTCAACATTTTAGTTCAGTGTGATTTCCTCCACAATCGACATTTGTTTCCACTTGGGCTAATCACGAGAACTGCCTTCTTCCGAATATTGCCCGGCAAATGTTTCACACTGCGGCGCTTCCTTTACCTAGTGTTCCAGTCGGCATGGCGTGCCGCTGGTGCCAGGTATTGTGGGGCGCGAGCGGTGTGCGCGAGACTCTGATGCCACCCTCGAGCCCCAAATGGCTTGAGCCAAACTAGCTCGAGCTAGACTGGCAACGGGAAGAGAGGGGACAACGGGGGAAAGATGGGGGAGGGGAGGGGGGTTGGTGAGGAGCACCCAGGGAAAGGGAGGGGAGGGAGGGGAAGGGGGGTGGGTTGGTGGGTTGGTTGGGGAGGGAGGCGAAGGGAAGAGGGGGGAAAGGGCGAAGGGGAACGGAAGGAGCGAGGCGAGCGGAGGAGGAGAGAGGTATAGAGAGAGTAGGGGGGAAGAGAGGAGGGCAATGGCAGGCCGGGGCGGGGGAAGAGTGAAGGGGCCCTGGGACACACACATAAATACACACAAATAACATGATTCCCCCTATTTTCCCGTATTTTCTGGGTTCTTGTCTTCCCCCCACTTCCCATGTCTTCCAATATTGTCGGGGTAATCGACGATTATGAGTGTCTGTGTTTTTTTTCCCCCTCCTGGAAGAGGGAGGACAGGGAGAGGGTGGAGGGAGGCGGAGGAACAGGACGACGACGACGACGAGTGTGGTAATCCGGCCTGGGGAGTTGGGTGCGGACGGGGTCGCGGCTCCACTCGGGCCTGTCCTGTGCTCTCCTCCTCCTCCTGCCCCTCGGTGAGAACAGTGGTTTGACCGTGCGATGCGCAATTACACTGTCATACGAAACTGGATGCCGCCGTGCCAAACGGACTGCGCACATGAAGGGAGACCGTGCGCCCGTGCATAGGCTCAGCACGTTTCCCAGGCACCTCGCATCTCGAAATCCTTGCCCGCCCACGCCATTTGATGGAGTACCGGGGAAGCCTGCCTGTGATCTCACGCCATCTAGCCCTCCTCTGCTCTCCTGCTTCGCAGGATTCCTCTTCCTTCTCCTCCAGCGGCTCCTCCTCCTTCACGCCATGTTGCGTCTCTGCCGATGCAGAGTGGGAACAAGCTTGGAGAACAAACTAATGTTTCCCCCTGATACTCCTCCTCCAATTCCCACTTCTGGTCCTCTTCCCGCTCCTCCTCCTCCTTCTGCCCGCTCTGGGCTCACGCGTAGAAGAGGAACACGGCCGAGTTCCCTTTCGGGTCCAGCATCCTGGGGTGGACCAGGGAATGATGAACTGGAGGGATCGCGAGCTGCTCAGCGGGGTTGATGTGAGCCAGCGAATAGAGCAGTCAAATGGCGAACGCATCAATGCAAGGCAGTGGAAACATCCGCGAGAGAACAAATCCCCGCTCCGCTGAGAGAGGAGGGAAAGGATGATGGGGGGACTTTGGCAACGAGGAGGGGTGGGGAGGGCAATGGGGGAGGGACAGGAGAGGGGAAATTTCGAGGCGAATCCAGCCGTGGCTACGAGAGGGAAGGGGGCGTTATCGCAATACATTTTTCCTTCTGACACTCGCTCTCCTACTGTAGAGGCCTGCGAGATGGGGTCCGAGCAGATGGTGTCGGAGGATCGCGATGCATCGGCGATGCATCGGCGACGTCGGCGTGGATCATTTCGGAATCCACATCGAGCCGCATCGCCGATGCATCGGCGATGCGGCGCGATCCTCGGATCCCATCTACTCGGACCCCATCTGGGAGGCCTGGAGTATCTGTATCTGTTACTCTTCTGACACTCGCTCTCCTCCCGGGCCTGCGCCTCGAAAAACGCGAGGTCCAGCGCATGTTCTGCGCGCGCACGCACCGCCGGCTCTGGCCTTTGCGCGTTCCTTCGCCCCGTGTCCCGTGCGCTCCAGGCGGGCGGTACCTGTGCCTCACACGACGCACACGGCAGCACCAGAAGGCTGGAAGCACGGGCTGGTCTGCTCCTCCGCTGGCGAAGTTTCATGACTGTCGCGAAAGCGTACGCGGGCCACGTACGAGCTAACTTCGCCCAGCGTTAGGGATGAAAGGCAAGCGGAGAGCCCTGCTTGCCAGCTGCAGGGACTGCGCTGAGCCCCGAATGGAAGAGGCGCTCCTGGAGACACAAACGCTCTCAATTTTCTCTCTGACGCGCTGGAACCCCGTCGGCATACGAAACATCAGGCCAAAACGCGGTCAAAATGATTAACCTGCTTGTGAAGTGACGCGCAGAACCGTGAATCACTGGAACCCGCACACGCAAAGATCTGGACGTGCTGAGCACCAGACCTTCTGCGCATGCGGAAACCACCTGCTGCGTACCATGCCGTCTGAGGGCGGAACGCCGGAAAGGCACGCGGCTACGTGCGCACGCAAGGATGTCTTGATTTTTTTATGCGGGGCCCCCAGAAGTCCCGACTCTCCAGTATTTCATCGCGGATCATTTTTTGACGGCTCTGGGGCCTAGCCAGGGCCCCCAGTGGCAGCCAGTGCTTTTTCTTTCGCGGCGCGAGCACCTCTAGGAACGCTCCGTTCTCTCGAGGGTAACATATCCGGGGTGCTCGACAGTGGCGTGCGCTGCTGAAGCCGCGGCTCTCCCAGCGACGGAAGACGACGACGACGACGACGACGACGGACGACGACGGACGACGACGAGGACGTCGACTGCGGCGGCGGCGGCGTCGACGAGTGGGGTCGGAGACGCGCGCCGCATCGCCGGTACATCGGCGACGTGGGGATGCAGCAGCTCAAGCTCCGAATCGAGCCGCATCGCCGATGCATCGGCGAGGCGGCGCGGTCATCGGACCCCATCTGTAAGGCGAAGCCAGGGCGAAGATAACATCGGGTGAGGATGGATCGAGAATCTCTGAGTGGTGGCTCTGGAGGATGTCTCGAACCCCGCGGCCTTCTCAGAGCGTTCGGGGACGCTCTGGAACGGATTTATCCTCGTCCTAGCCTCGTCCGAATGTACTCTGATCCCGTCTGGGCGACGACAAAAGGGTCTTACTCGAGAGGAAATACTCAGCGACCTTACGCCGCAGCTCACGCGGGCCGCCAGCGCAACACGCCACATTGGAAACGAGGGCGCTTACGCGCGACCTTACGCGGGCAACTTACGCGCCAATGTCCGCGAAAACGCCACCGTTTTTCTGCGTTGCTCATTTGGACAAAACGAGACAAAGCAAGAAATCCGCATGCCAGCTCCGGCAACTGGGGCGCCCCCCGGTGGCCAGACGGAACAGTGGGCACCTGGACACGTTGAGCAGCCTGCGGAAACTGCGTTAGCTAGAAGGAGGGGGAGGGAGAGGAACAAGGAGGGAGGGAGGGAGGGAGGAGAAGGAAGACGAGAAGACTCAGACTCAGACTCGCTTGCGGCAAGGCTGCTACTTGCTCGTTGGAGAAGGAGGAGGATGAGGAGAATAGAAACATCCCAGATAGGTTCCGAGCAAATGGTGTCGGAGGATCGCGCCGTATGGTCGATGCAACGGCAACGTCAGCATCGAAAACATCGGGCTCCACGTCGAGCTGCATCGTCGATGCATCGGCGAGGCGGAGCGATCTTTCGATCCCATCTACTTCCAGGGAGACGTAAGACTCGGGTTCGGGGGACTCGGGTTGGCCTGACTGGGCCATCATGACAATGAAGAAACCCAGCCAGAAATTTGACGCGAGCTCCTGCTGCAGACCTCCCACGGACACTGGACCGTCAAAACCCAGGACGCGCTCGTCAAAAGGCGTCGGCAAACCTGAGTTTTCGGTCGGGCATGTCCCCCTACAGGGAGATGTTTGACGAAAAATAATACCCCCAAACATTCGAAAATACGCAGAAAATGCAAAAAATAGTCACCAGACTATTTTTTGACTATTTTTGAATATTCCTCCTGTAGAGGGACACGCCCGACTTAACCCGAGTTCAGGAGCACTCGAGCCCTACGGAGGTGCACTGCTGGGAGGCAGCCTTGTACCTCCCGCTGTGGTACCGACCGCAAGTCCTGATCGGAATGGGCAAGGAGTGTTGTCGGTCTTCGTCCGTGCCTATGTCGATCGTACCGATCATGCAGGTCCAGCACACGTGTTGGCTAACCGTGGGCACGGCGGGGGAGGGCCAACGTACTCCGGAATACTCGAGTCCCCGATGCTCGGAGGCGAACTGCCAGGATGAGGCGAACTGCTCGGAGGCGAACTGCCGAAGACCTCACCGCACGGTCCGTCAACGCACGGTTTTGGGACCTCGGAGGCCCCTGTCGCCCGAGACATCCTCGAAGAGGGACTCGAGTCCCAAAACCGTGCGGTGACCCCGAATCCCCACCGACCCACCACACGGTGTGGTCAGCACCCCGTTTGGGGGCCCAGGCGGCCCGAAGCGCGGCCCGGAGGATCGCATCCCTCTCGCTCTCTTCGGCCTCTCCTGCCGCTCGCGGCCCGCCGTGTGCCCCGGCCCCCCCCCCAGGCGTCCTGCGCGGGGCGCGGCTGTGTTCGCGAGCGTTTTCTGTTGGCTGTGTTTTCTTGTTGAGGCGAAGCCGAGACGAAGATCACTTTGGACGAGGATGAATCGACAATCTCTGAGATCCGGCGGCTCTGGAGGACGTCTCGAGCCCTGCGGCCTTCTCAGAGCGTTCCAGAATGCTCTGAGAGCGTTCCAGAACGCTCCGGAACGGATGCATCCTCGTCCTGGCCCCGTCCGATTCGTTCCCTCCTCATCATGAAGGTGAGCGTTTTTTATGTGGCGCTTCGACATTGGGCGGCAAGGGGGGGGGAGGGGGGGTCTAGCTCCAGACCTCTGCTTAGTGCGACTGTTTGGAAGAGTGCGGCCTCTTGGGGAGATTCCACCCGCTCGAAACAGGCGCCAAAAAACAGCCTAAGATCTGCTCCATGGGGGGGGGGAGCGGGGGTTTTGGGGCCCGCGCCGATCGGCAAAACAATGAATAACACAAACGTTCACAAGAGCTACTCGAGAGCTTGGGAAGAGATCAGGTCGCAGTCCGTGAGGAGAGACTGCCACGTCGCCCACTCGCAGTGTGCACAACGGGCCCCAAGCGTGTTCGCGAGCGCGCCTCCCCGCTCTGCTGCCCGCGTGCCGGGCGGGGCGCCAGCGCCGCGCAGACCGGGTAGAGGGAAGCAACTTCTGGGAGGTCCTCGCCAGGGCCGGATCTAAGCGCTGTTTTTCGCTGTGTTTTCGTTCAGCTCCACTTGTTTTCGTGTACCTCTTAGCCAAAACGAAGCACAAAGCACAGCCGAAGTCCAGCAAAACAGCGTTTAGGTCCAGCCCTGGTCCTCGCAACAACGATTGATGAAGCCATTTGGGCCTCTTACGCGAGATGACGCAGCGACCTTACGCGGTGGCTTACGCGGGCCACCAGCGCGGCGCGCTACGTCGGAGACGAGGGCGCTTACGCGCGACCTTACGCGGGCAACTTGCGCGCCAATGTCCGCGAAAACGCCACCGTTTTCCTCCGTCGCTCATATGGAGCCCGATTGGGCGGGACCAGCTGCAACGAAGAGTTGCAACTAAGCAGGCAGATACTAACCGTGGGGACGACCTGGCCCACGGCAGCGCTGATTATCCCTGGTTCAGTCATGGCCACGCCACAGACCATGGGCCAGCCACGAGGCAACTCCAAAACTACCTGGGTCGGCGGAGACAAGGTAAATGTGGGGTAGTCCGGCTCTGCATGGCTCCCACCCCCAGGCTGGGTCAACATGGGGGGGCTCAGGAAGGGGTTGGCTGACCCTGCGTCCGCGCTGAACCCTGTTCCCAACCCCCCGACTCTATGATTCTTCATGACGTGGACCCCGGAGGTCTGGACCCCTCCTCCAGGACAGGCTTCTCATCCTGAGTCGTTTCTGACAGCGCCGAGGCTTGGTGAAGGCGCCCCTGGAAGGCGAAACTGGCGAACAACCGTACGCCATGATCGCTTCACAACGCGAGGGGCGCTTAGAGGAACGAACAGCGGCTCGCCCTGGCGCGCGGAGCGCGCCAGGGGAGGCGCTGGAGGCGCCGCTAGCGGGGCCCAGCGCCGATCCAAGAAATCCGCGCGGAGCTCGAACACATCAAATTTATGCCATTTTGTTCGTCTTGAGGTTACGTGCGGGCGCCCCGGCTTGTCCAGCTCTCGCTCTGGCCGGCCGCGCCATGCGCATCCAGCTCCCTGCAAGGGAGCGGGCAGCACACGGCCCGGGTCGTCGGCGCGGCCGCCAGCGGCGATGACAGCCGCTCCTCTCGTAGCTGAAGACGTAGTTCGACGTGCGGTTCTGCTTCATATCGAAGTACCTGCGCGTCGTGCGCGCGACAACTGGCAACGAGAGCACCTCCCCTCCACCCTGTCCGTGCCCCCTCCTCTTCGTATAATCGATTTTGAATGGGGAGAACGCGCGAGCGGACACACGACTCTTCCGTGGGCCGCACTGCCCCAGGAATGCAGAGGACGCGTTTCACGAAACACAGGATCCAAGGGCACCCTTGAGTTGGAAAGGTCGACCTACTAATCAATCTCGACTGCGCTCTTCTTTCTCCCCCGTCCGTCTCTGATGTGTAAAACTGCTGGCCAAACCGAGTGAGAGGGGCGGGCCCTGCCGGCCTCGATGAAATCCTGTGGCCCTGGCACCAGCAAAATCCACTTCGGATCCTCGCCCCCGATGCGGAGCAATCATGCCGACGGCAACCTGTACGGCAACCCGTCTAACGATCTGGTTATACTGCAGGTCCTCGCCCTCGTCCTCGTCCATCCTCGACGCCCCCTACCGAGACTCAGGCGGGTGTGCTGCCGCCGTGCCCTCGTCGCTGCGCTCGCTCGTTCTCGCCCTCGGCCACCCTCGGCTCCCCTGCTGGTGGTGAGGTGGGTCCGCTGCCGCCGCGTCGGCTCAGCCCCGGGTTGGGCCGCGCGGGGCCTGCGTCGGCAGGAAAGGGCCCTCCTTGCCCTGCTCTTCCTCTCCTCGCCCCCCCCCCCTCCCCCCTCCCCGCCCCAACTCCGCCCCCTCCCCCCCCAAGGTGGTGAGGTGGGTCCGCTGCCGCCCCGTCGGCTCAGCCCCGGGTTGGGCCGCGCGGGGCAGGCGTCGCCAGGGAAGGGCCCTCCTGCCCTGCTCCTCCCCTCCTCGCCCCACCCCCCCACTCCCCGCCCCAACTCCGCCCCCCCCCCCCCGCCCCTCCCCCCCCCTCCTCTCCTCCTCATGCCTCCCTCCTCCCCACCTTTCTCCGCATGCTGGTCATCTGCCACTGCCACCTGTCCCAGCCTCCCCCTCTCTCCTCCTCCTCCTCCTCCTCCTCCTCCTCCTCCTCCTCCTCCTCCTCCTCACCTTTCCTGCCCTCCTTCAATCCTGAAGCGGCTTCCAGCATGTCTTAAGACGGTCTAGGGGGACTTCGCGCGAGGTTCGCGCGACCTCTGGAGTCTCGCGCTAGAACTCACGCCATACATAGCACCATGGCGTGTCCGCCATGGGTCTCTCGCTGTCGGCACGCAGGCAGTGCGGAATCGAACCGCTGCGACAGAGGAGGTTTCGAATGCGCTGCGGCGTCGCCCTACCAACTGGGTCCTGATGTAAGCCGATTGATCGCTCGTCATGGATCGGCCGTTCGATGTTGGATCTGTGCGCTGCGGCCCATTCCTGGGTGCTATGCCACTGATGCGGCAAGGCTCGCGCGGAGTAATCACCGCGACGCTCAAGCGATCATGGCGAGAGCGCGCCGCGAGATATCAGATATTCGCGCGGCGCCATCGTAGACTTGCAACACGTCTCGTCACGCTGGCACGAGATTTAGGAATGCCGCGCAGGCCCTATAATACTATGTTCTTCCATCAACGTGCTCCGCGCGAGATTTCGGAGCTTCGCGCCACCCATGCACCCTGCGAGGGTCTATCGGAACATAGTTTGGGCTTGCGCTGAATCTATGACGGGTCAATGTTGGATGTATCTTGGTATGTGTTGGGTTCGTTTGGGATTAAATTTCATGGCGGGGATGATGCTGGCGATGGCGGTGATGATGACAACGACCATCAAGTTTCCGTCAATCTGGCGGTGGCCTGTATAATGAAGGTCCGAGGACTACCCGCGTGCACCCGAGCAGATCTCGGCAGGGCGCACGTGCCATCGGCGATCGAAAGTCGAACTAGTAATTGAATCGAACCGATAAGTCGGATCGGCGATCGAAATGAATCGGATAAGCGGAGATCGGCAGCCTAGTCGGGAGAAGTTGAATCGGCGGACATCGGCAGGCCAATAAGCTCCCATTGAGAAATTTAAGTCCAAATCGGAATCCGAAGTCGAATCGAATCGGAAGCCACCGAAGCCGAGTCGAATCGAATCGGAGGAGTCGAGATGAGCCCTGTCCTGGCGCAGTTTAGCGCCTCTCGGCGCGGCGGCGCGCAGACGTCACGCAGAGGCCACGTAGAGATCGAGCGACGGTGCGGATTCCCGCGCGACCCCAACACTGGACCCATGCAAGGCCCCCTCGGGACCTTCGTCCAGAGGAACGGGCGACGGCACAGACACAAACTTTCAGAGCTCCGCGCGGAGCTTCGAACATTTATGTGTTCTTTGTTTCTTCTCTGATTATAGAAAGACATTTCGAGTCATCGGCCCCGAGGGCCCCCCAGGAGGCCCCCAAAAGAGGCACCCAAAAGAGGCCCCAAAAGAGGCTCCCAAAAGGGGCCCCAAAGAAGCCCCAAGAGGCCCCCAAGACGAGGCCCCCAAGAGGCTCCCAAGAGGCCGCCAAACTGCCCCCAAGAGGCCCCCGAGAGCGCTCCCAAGAGATCCCACGAAGCACCCCTCAGAAGGGCCGACGGCCACTAGCTCGGCAGAGCTCTTGCCACAACGCTCGGCCACATGGGCGACTCCAGAAGGCAGGGGGCGGCGGTGACTCGCCGTAGGCGTCTTCGATTATTTATTATAAATTATATATATATACATACATACTAGAACCATCGCGCGCGCTTCGCGCGCGCTCAGGTTCTAGCCCAGGCCAGGGGCGCGCTTGAGGATCTTGGACAGCGCTATCAAGCACAGGCGCGTGACATAGTCGTGCCTCCTGAGGGCCTCTTGGAAACCTCTTGGGTCTTCGTGGGGGCATCTGAAGGGCTTCTGGGGCCCTCCATGCTTCCTCAATTGGCTGTTGCAGGCACATCTTGGGTGCTTCTCGGGGGGCATCTTGGGGCTTCTTGGGGTCCCTTGGGGGCATCGTCAGGGTTCTCCGGGCAGTCGGAAAGTGATGTTCTGCAGCCTGAAGCAGACAATTGGCCGTCTTGGCTGCGTAGAGGCCCGGCTTGAGGCCACATTGGAGCAATCCGGAAGCCTCCCGGGGCCTCCTTGAAGCAACTTTGATTGGCCCCGTGTACGTCTCCTGTGAGCCATTTGGGGCCTGGTGGGGGGCTATTGGGGGCCTCGTCGAACCACTTGGGGACTCTTGGGGCCTCCTGTGGGCCTCTTAGGGCGAAAGGCTCTGCTGTTGGGTTCGCGTTCACCTTCTTGGGGCTCGGGCCGTCTTGGGCGCCTCGGGCACCGTCTTGGGGCCCTCGTGGGCCGTCTTGGGGCCCTCTTGGAGGCCTCTGCGGTCTTGGGGGCCTCTTGGGCCGTCTTGGAGCGTCGGGAAGCCAAAAGGCTGGGAACTTTGAAGTCCATCAAAAGCCGATGGGAAAACATTGCTTCTTGGAACCTCTTCGGCCTTCTGGGGAGCATCTTGAGGGCCTCTTGGGTCCCATTTGGGGGCCTCTGGGGCTTCCTGAGAGCCTCTCGGGGTGGAATGCTCGGATTTTCGGTTCGTCTTACCCCTCTTGGGCCCCCCTTGGGGCCGTATTGGTGCCCTCTCGGGCTGTCTTGGGCCCTGTTGGAGGCCTCGTGGGCTATCTTGGATTGGCCTTGGAGGCCTTTTGGGCCGTCTTGGAGCGTCAGGACGCCAAAAGGCTGAAAACTCTAACGTCAATCAAACACCTACGGCAAGATATGGATTTGTGCCTTTTGGGGCCTTCGTGGGAGGCCTCTTGGATACGCTTCGGCCCCCTAGGGGAGCTTTTTGGGGCCTCTTGGAGCCTGTTAGGGGCTTCTCGGGGCCTCCTGAGAGCCTCTCGGGATGGAAGACTCGGATTTTCGGGTCGTGTCAACCCTCCATCTTGGGGCCGTGTTGGGGCCCTCTCGCTCCGCCTTGGACGCCTCTGGCGCCGTCTTGGGACCCCCGTGGGCTGTCTTGAGACCGTCTTCGAGGCCTCTGGGGATGCCTTGGAGCGGAAATTGAAGCCTCTTGGGCCGTCGTGGGGCGTCAGGAAACTCAAAAGGCGAGAACTCGAAAATCGATCAAAAACCAAAGGAAAACAAATTAGTTGTGCCTCCTGGGGCTCCTTGGGAGCCATCTTGGAGACCTCTTGGGGCGTCTTGGAAGCCTCTTGGACAGTCAGGGACCAATTCTGGGGTGATCTCGGGCGGTCATTGGTCGTGTTCGTTGTCTGGAAACGCCATTTCTGGCAATCCAGGGCCGTCTTCTGGCGACTTTACAAAGCCCCCAACGCCACGGCAGGGCCCCCGGGCCTCCCGGCGCGAGGGCCCCATCCCGGGCCCCACCTCGTGCCCGCGGCAAGGCGTCCCTGGGCCGTCTCGGCGCCCTCGTGGGCCGTCTCGGCGCCCTCGTGGGGTTTCTGAAATCCATCAAAAATCGAAAGACAATCAATGATTTTGGCGTCCCTTTGGGCCGTGTTGGAAGCCTTGTGGGCCGTCTGGGGGCCATCTTGGGCGCGTTCGAACGATATGTCCTCGTTTCGGGGCCTCCTGGGGGCCTCTTGCGGCCCTTTTCGTCTGTGTTGGGGCTTTCTTGGGCCGTCTGGGGGCGGCCCTGGGCTGTCTCGGCGCCCTCTTGGAAACCTGTTTGGGAGATTTCTGGGTGTCCTGGACCGTCCTCCTTCAACGTCGGCGGCACTGACCGTAAGACTTCCTGGGAACATGATTTGTTGGGGTGTCGTTGGGCGCCTCCGGAGGCTTCGGAACCTGACGCGTTTCCGAGCGTGACGGCAGGTAGCGCTGCTTGGGACTCTCGTGTTTTTATCCTGGCGGGCGTTTAGGGAACATGGTTTGGGGAGAAGGCGGCAACCCGAGAATCATGCTCCCAGGAAGCTTTCCGGGAACATGATTTGTTCGGCTCTCCGAACAGGGGGGCCTCTGGGGGCTTACCGAGGGGCTCTTGTTGGCCATGTCGGCAAGCCTATTGGAAACATGGTTGGGGCGGTGGACGGAAGCCCAAGGAATTATGTTCCCGGAAAGCTCTGGGAAATACGATTTACCGAGGTCTCTTGGGGGCCCGCAGGGGGCCTCCCTGGGGCCCCTTGGGAACTCATTGGGGCTTCTGGGGGGCCTCTTGGGAGCCTCACGGGGCTTCTTGGGAGCCTCTTGATGGCCTCCGGGGGCGTCCTAGGAGCCTCTCAGGCTGGAGACCTTGAAATGTCGCGCTCTTCGGGCCCTCTTGGGTTGCTTTTGGGGCTCTCTTGGGGCGCTCTCGAAGCCCTGTTGAATTATCTGGGGAGCCTCCTGGGCCGTCTCTGGTCTTTTTTGGGAGCCTCTTCGGGCGTCTTGGAGCGGCCTCTGACGCCGTCCGGGACCGTGGGGAGGCGGAACATGCGATAGCGCAAAAATGCGGGGCCCTGTGGAGGGGCCTCTGGAGGCGCTCTTGGGGCGTTTTGGCGGCGTCGTCGGCCGTCCTGAGGCCATCTTCGGCGTGTCCGGGGCCTCTTGAGGCTGTCTTGGCAAGCTTTAGGGCCCTCTTGGCGTGTCGTGGCGCGTTTGGGAGCGGACCTGGGCAGTCCCGGGAGCGCTGGGGGCTGTTGAATGCTAGGTGTTGTCTTGGAGGCGGAGGCTGTTGAGTGCAGGGTGGCGCGTGCTACGCGGAAGGCGGGTGAGCGGCCAGGCGGGCGGCGGGCGGGCGGGTGGCCGGCGGGCGGGCGGGTCGGGATTTGAATGAACTCCTTAAGGGTGCTCTCTTGCAGCGGGAGCTTGTTGAGCACAGGGTGTTGCCTTGAAGACGGGGGCTGTTGACTACAGGGTGTTGTCTTGGAGACTGAAGCTGTTGAGTACAGAGTGGTGCGTGCTACGCGGACGGCGAACGGGCGGCGGGTGCCCTAGGTGGTGGGTCTGAGGCCTCATGGGTGTTGGTTTGGATCTCGTGGTTGGCCTGTTGGGAACGTCGTGAAGGCAGTTTCGCATATTCTTGGTGACCGCTTTGGGGCCGTAGTGGGGCCTCCTCGGGGCTGTTTTGTGGCCTTTTGACGCCTCGTTTGGGCCTCCTGGGTGCCTCTCGGGGGCCTCCTGGGGCCTCTTGGGGGCTCCTTGGGGCCTCCTGGGGCACTCTTCAAGCAGGAGAGTCGAATTTTGGATTCGTGGTCCCCCCTTGGGCGCATCTTGGGGCCGTCTTGGGGCTCTCTTGGGCTGTCTTGGGCGCCTCTGGGGTCGTCTGGGGGCCCTCTTGGGCCGTCTTTGGGCGCTCTTGGGGGCCTATTGGGCCGTCTTGGAACGTCGGACAGCCGAAAAGGCTAAATCTCTCCAAAACCTTTGAAACATTGCCGATTTCGGCCGCTTGAAGCGCTCTGGAGAGGCCGGAGCACTGGACCCAGGACCCCGGGAGGAGCCTCCGAAAGTCGAAGGGCGACAAGAACATCTAGAGGCCTCCTAGATGGGGTCGGAGTAGATGGGGTCGGAGGTTCGCGCCGCATCACCGATACATCGGCGATACATCGGCGATGCATCGGCGATGCATCGGCGCCATCGGCTATGCATTGCATCGGCGACGTGGGCGTGGAGAAAATCGGGCTCCACATCGAGCCGCATCGCCGATGCATCGGCGATGCGGAGCGATCCTCCGACCCCATCTGCTCGGACCCCATCTAGGAGGCCTAGAGCATCGGCGGGAGGCGAGCCGAGAAGTCGAAGGGGCGAGCGCGGTCCCGAGGGGCGACCGGGGCGGGGACGGCGTCGACGACGACGACACCGACGACGGCGACACCGCCGACGACGGAGAATTCTCTCTGGGATCCGAGGGCCTCTGCGCTGGCCATGGGCGGGATGTGCCACCGCAGGAGGGCCACACGGCGCGCATGGCGTCCAGGAGGCCGTTTTCTTGGACCGGCGGCGGCGGCGGTCCAAAGTGCGGCTCGTCCGCACCGTCCGTTGTGAGGTTCCTCGGTGCTGTTTGGGAGCCTCTTGAAGCCTCCTTTGGGCCTCCTGGGTGCCTCTTGGGGGTCTCCTGGGGCCTCTTGGGGCCCCTTTGGGGCCTCACGGGGCCCTGTGGAGGCGGGAGGCTCGAGTTTCCGGTTCGCGGTTTCCCTCTTGGGGCCGTCGTGGGCCTCTCTTCGCCCGTCTTGGGCGCGTCTTGGGCCGTCTTGGGGCCCTCCAGAGCCGTCTTGAGGCCCTCTTGGAAGCCTCTTGGGCTGTTTTGGGGCGTCCGCGGGGAGCCTGTGAGCCGTCGTGGAGCGTCGGAAAGCTGAAAAGGCGGGAAAGGCAAAATGTGTCCCAAACCATAGTAAAATAAACAATTTTGGCCTCTTGGGGCCCTCTGGGGGGGGCGTCTTGGAGGCCTCTTGGAGCGTCTTGGGGGCCTCTTTGGCCGGGTTGGGCTTATCTTGGGGGTCTCCTAGGGCCTCTTGGGGCCCCTTTGGGGCCTCCCGGGGCCCCGTGGAGGCGGGAGGCTCGAATTTCCGGTTCGCGGTTCCCCTCTTGGGGCCGTCGTGGGCCTCTCTTCGCCCGTCTTGGACGCGTCTTGGGCCGTCTTGGGGCCCTCCAGAGCCGTCTTGAGGCCCTCTTGGAAGCCTCTTGGGCTGTCTTGGGGCGTCCGCGGGGGGCCTGTGAGCCGTCGTGGAGCGCCGGAGAGCTGAAAAGGCGGGAAAGGCAAAATGTGTCCAAAACCATTGTAAAATTTACGATTTTGGCCTCTTGGGGCCCTCTGGGGGGGCCTCTTGGAGGCCTCTTGGAGCGTCTTGGGGGCCTCTTTGGCCGTCTTGGGCTTATCTTGGGGGTCTCCTGGGGCCTCTTGGGGCCCCTTTGGGGCCTCCCGGGGCCCTGTGGAGGGGGGGGCTCGAATTTCCGGTTCGCGGTTCCCCTCTTGGGGCCGTCTTGGTGCCGTCTTGGGCCTCTCTTCACCCGTCTTGGGCCGTCTTGGGGCCCTCCAGAGCCGTCTTGAGGCTCTCTTGGGGCGTCCGCGGGGGGCCTGTGAGCCGTCGTGGAGCGTCGGAAAGCTGAAAAGGCGGGAAAGGCAAAATGTGTCCAAAACCTTCGTAAGATGAGCGATTTTGGCCTCTTGGGGCCCTCTGGGGGGGCCTCTTGGAGGCCTCTTGGGCCGTCTGGGAGCCATCTTGGGCGTCTTGGATCGATCGTAAGCGTCTCGAGGCACGCTTGGACCGTCTTCGGCGCCTCTTGGGCCGGACAAGGGCGCTCCCGGAGGCCCGATCCTCCCATGGGGGGTTGCGGTCCCCGCCAGGGAGCCCCCGGCTCTGTAGCCCGGTATATATATACATATATATGTGTGTATATATATATATATATATATAAAAAGATATAAAAACAGCGGGGTGTGTATAGAGAGCACGGGCGACCAAGGTCAGAATGAGAGGCTAGAGTAGACAAAAGATATCACACACCAGAAAATATGGAGCAGAATCGACGTGAGAGAGAGAGAGAGAGAGAAGGTATGCTGGCGGCGATGCGGCGGTGATTCGCCGTAGGCGTCTTCGCTAGAAAGGGACGCCGCGACCGGCAGCCCGCGAGGAGCGACCAGCCCCACCCACCAAGCCGCGCGGGCCGCCGAGGCCCGCAAAGACGGCGGCGCTCGGCCGCCGTGGGCCTGCCGCCGCGGGCTGCCCTGCCGCCGTGGGCCGCCGTGGCTCGAGGTCCGCATCTCCAGGGCCCCCTGGAATGGGCATCGTTTAACCGACCCCCATCCCCATGAGCGTGGCCTGGGCTCCCATGGCCGATTCACCCCCTAGATGAGGATGTAGGCCGTTCCCTTCGGGCTTCGAGGCGTGCCCCCAACTGGGGTGCAAGGATGCTGGGGGTCTGGATGGGGATGGGGATGGGGTTGGGGCTCGGTTAAACGATACCGATAAACCAGGAGGATGCTGACCAGGACTTTGACAATGGCCCCCTGGACTTATCTTGTTTCCCCCGTAGTTGAGGACCACATCCGAGAAATTCGCCGGCCCAACGGGCCAGAGGCGTGCTAAGACCTCCAGTAATTGGTTAACAATATTTCTAGTTCGCGCGCGCGGGGCGGCCCCTGGGGGTCCCCGGACGAAAAAGACCCTGGCAAGGTCCCGGGCGGTCCGACTCAGAGATGGTTTTCCTCCTGGGCGCGGCCTCTCAGGCCCCCAGAGCGCGCCAAGAGGGCCCCAAGAGGCCCCCAAGACTGCCCAAGAGGCCCCCGAGACGCCCAAAGAGCGCTCCATGACGCCGAAGATGACCCCATCATGGCCCAAGATGCCTCCAAGTGGCCTCCAAGAGGGCCCCGAGAGGCCCGAAGGATTTTGGCCTTGTCGCCTTTTCGGCTTTCCGATGCTCCAAGACGGCCCACGAGGCCCCCAAGAGCGCCCCAAGACGGGCCAAGAGGCTTCCAAGAGGGCCCCAAGAGGGCTCCGAGACGGCCCAAGAGGCGCCCAAGACGGTCCAAGAGAGCCCCAAGACGGCCCCAAGAGGGGCCCAAGAGGGGGACCACGAACCGAAAACTCGAGCCTTCCGCCCCAAGAGGGCCCCAGGAGGCTCTGAGAGGCCCCCAAGAGGCCCCAAGATGCCGCCAAGAGGCCCCCAAGAGGCCCCAGGAGGCCTCCAGGAGGCCCAAAGGAGGCCCCAGGAGGCTTCAAAAATGCTTCCCAGGCGCCCCCGAACGACTTCTCAAAAGACCCCAAGGGGCCTCCCAAAGAAGCATCTTGACGACGACCCTGTTTGGCCCCAAGAGCAACACAAGATGCCAACGAGAGGCTTCCTCCTCCGCCCCCTCCTCTTCCTCCTCCTCCTCCTACTTATCTTCATCCTCCTCCTCTCCTTCTTATCCTCTCCTCCTCCTCCCCTCCCCTTCCCCATCCTCATCTTCCTCCTTCTCGGCGGAGCCATAATGGCCCCGAACCCACGGCGAAGCAAGAGCGATCATGCAATATGGGCCGGCGGAATGAGCGAAGCGATTGAATAACTTCGAGCCCCCTGAGAAGTATCGAAACCATGTCGAACGAGCATCGCCTCCCAGGGCCCGACACGTGAAAACCCTCCAGATTCGGTATTTTCTTGGTGCTCGAATTTCTTTCTGGTGATCAAGGCTAATAAAAATTGGAACATCATAACCCTATACCAGGACGATGCTGACCAGGACTTTGACAATGCAGCCTGGAGGGAGCGAAGAACGGAGCATACATCGGCCCACGGCGGCAGGTTTCTCGGGCGCGCCACTGTCCTGGCTTTCCTCAACATCCCCCTTGAAAAAGGAGGCCCTGAGACCTTCTCAGCACGGAGTCTCCACACAGCCCCGACACCTCCTCGGGTCGGGCGAACGAGGGGGATACCAAAGGATGTCTTAGCGAACCAGCTCACGCAGCTGGTTTCCCCAGCGCCTCCCGGTGCCAGAGGCGGCCATGTACCGAGGAGCGCGCTGGGTGGCGAAGCCGATACCAACTGCACATACTTCGTACGTTCCACCCTGTCCCAATCCCTGTGTCTGGCCCGACTTTCTCCTCAAGGACTGCTTTTCGTCCTGGCCAATCTTTCGTTCGCCGGCCCCAGGGCGGGGTGAACGCCCACGGATGCCGAAAGAGGTAGAAGACTTCCGTACACTCGAGACCCTCCGCCGGCCCAAACTGAAGGCAATTCGAGGGTGCCCTCCCTAGGATGCACAAGAACATCCAAGGGTACCCTCCCCGAACCGACTTCGATCTTATACCTCGGTCCGACTGTATTTCGAGGGACGAACAAACATGAACGTACATTGTTCGAGGTCCGCGCGGATTTCTTGGATCGGCGCTGGAGCTTCCTGGCGGCGCCTCTGGCGCCGCCCCTGACGCGCTCCGCGCGCCAGCAGCGCCGATCCAAGAAATCCGCGCGGAGCTCAGAAAATTCATGTCTATGACATTGCTTCGATAGTCCTCGGAACGTGTGTCAACGCAAACGTGAACTTTTCTACCGAAGCCCTCCAATGCGACGCAGGCGGCGTAACTAATGATGGCTAACACGGGCTGCGGGCTGCTGAAATAAGGAACGCTCAATACGGAACGAAGCTCCTTCTTGGCCCAATAATCAATCGCCTGCGTGCACGAGGAGGGCTACAGGAACTGCCATGTAAGGACCTAAGCAACGTCGAGCCCCTTCCGAACCCAAACAAATCCTGATTTGAGCGTCTTGACTGTCTCGACTGCAATCGAAGAAGAACAAAAGACATAAACATAAACTTTTGGCGCTCCGCGCGGATTTCTTGGATCCGCGCTGGACCACCCTCCCAAAGGCGCGAAGCACGCCAAGGGCGGCGCCGGAAGCGCCGCCAGGGGGGCCCATGCGGATCCAAGAAATCCGCGCGGAGCACCAACAATTTATGTTTGTGCCGTTGCTTCTTCTTCGATTGCGTGCTCCTCGAACACTGCACTGCTGCCCACCTCTCCTCCCCACAGAGGAAAGCCACGCTGCGGTGGGCCGAGGGGCCGGCGGCGGGCGGCCGCCGGCAGCCGGGCCGCGCCCGGGGCGCGGCCGAAGGGCGCCGCACGGCAGCGATGCCGAGCTTCTCGGCGGCGTCCTGCTGCTCCTGGGGGCCGGGGCCGGGAGATACCGACTATTATTTGTTGGTCTACCCGCCACACTTGTGGTCGTTTTTTTTATTCGGCGTTTCCAAATTGGGCGGAAGTGTGGGGGGGAGGGGCGGGGGTCTGGCTCTGGGCCTCTGCTTAGCGCGAGGGTTTGCAACAGTGCGTCCTATGTTGGAGACTTGATTTGCTCGAAACAAGCGCCAAAAACCGCCACAATCTGCTCCATGGGGGGGACGGGGGGGTGCGAGGACCCGCGTCGATCGGCAAAGCAATGAATAAAAAACGATCACCTTCGAGTCCACCACCCGGATCCACGTTTGGCATACAAGAACTGCGCCCCAGGGAGGGAGCTCTGTAGACGAAGCCCACGACCAGGACCCCCGCCCACGGGGCGGAGATAAGGGCGCCGCCGCCGCCGCGGGCGCCGCCCACTAGTCTCCAGTCGACCTGCGGGGAACAAGCCAGGTACATCCATCCGAATAGATCGGATAACATCCAGACATCTCAGAGAACATCTGAAGCAAATGGTGGACGCTGCAGCACGGGTCGAGGGGCAACCGAAATCGTCAAACCCTTCACGACCCCCTCTGCCGCTCCACGCCGTGCTTTGGCCCCCGTGCCCCCGTGGCTCCTTACCTCTCGCGTCGTGAACAAATCATAGAGGCCCGCAGATGGGGCTGGAGTAGATGGGGTCGGACCCCATCTTGGAGGCCTAGCAATCAGGGCCGGGCGCAAAAGCAAAACGGCATGAACAGAAACTTCGGAGGTCCGCGCGGATGTCTTGGATCTGCGCCGGAGCCCCCTCCCTGGCGCGCGGAGCGCGCCAGCGGCGGCGCCCGAGGCGCCGCCTGGCGGGGGCCCAGTGCCGATCCAAGAAATCCGCACAGACCTCGGACAGATTCTTGCCCCTCCGTGTCCCTTCGACTCTGCTGCGAGCCTTGCCGATCGCTGCGCGCGCTGCAGCGACACACAGCAGCCCGCGTGCTTGCCTTAGCCCCGCCGCGCTTGGTCAGCCGCGCACTCCTCGGGGATCTGCTGACCCGGGTCAATCCGAACCCCGGTCAACTTTGCGGGATGCAAGATCCTGCACGCAAGCCTGTGTCAATACACCCCAGGCTCGGCAGGATCTTGCAAGATCTGGCGCTCTGGCTGATTTCCGTTGCATTGACCCCCGTCCCTTGAGCCCCGAACTCCGAGGGCTGCGCACTGGAGGATCCCTCCAGAGAAGGGCCCCTCCTGCGCGTAATGGGCGTCGCTGTATGGGGGGCGACAATGAATGGGGGAGGGGGAAGACAGGTATACTTTTCGGGCCCTGAAGGCCCTCTTTTGGGCCGTATCCAAGGGCCCCACAGGGCTCTTTTTTCTTCGGCCCTCGCTGCCCCCCCACTTATCGCCCCCCATTACAGCCAGACCTAGGACACAAAACCATCCTGGAAGAACATGAACCCTCCACTGGCCCAAACCGTAGAACATTCGAGGGTGCCTTCCCCCAGGATGCACAAGAACATCCAACAAACACGAACAACATCAGGGTACCCTCCCCGAACCGACCTTGACCTTATACCTCGGACGCGCGAGGAGCCCTTCCTGCGCGCATGGGGCGGCCCTCGGCCTACGAGGGGGCCCCAAGGTGGGCCCTCCAAATGCGGCTCGGGACGAGGATCCGCCCGCCACTCGGGCGTTGGCAGAACTGGGTTTAGTGGGACCTGCTTTAGTGATTTGTACTCGGGGACGCCCCCCCGCCCCGTTCCACTGAGCGGAACTGCCGTCGCCCGAAAAAACACCAGCTACGGCAGACCTGGTTTAGCGATTCTGGCAAATTTAGGGGCTCCAGGGCCCAACCCCTAACCGGGTCCCCTTATCTGGGGTCCTGGCTATACCCGAGACATCCCTGGGCGGCTGGTACAGCCAACGCATATCATAAGGACGCACGAGAAGGATGCAGGGGCCTTGGAAGGCCATGTCGAGACTTTTCGGACGGGGCGCCGCCAGCGAAAGTGGCCGATGATGGGCTGAAGGGGCAAAGATGCAAGGGCCACGGAAGTCGCTCATCCTTACTGTGCGTTTTGACTGTATTGAGGGGTGACCTAAAGGGGGGTGAAGAAACTGGCACTGCAAAAGCCCTTCCGTGGCCCTCTATGTAGTTCGCCCCCCAACATTACCCGCCCGACACCATGGGAAGAGGGATGAATACCGGCTAAGACACATCAAGCCAAGAGACCCTCGATGCGGGCATCAAGGGATTTTGATATCCACCGTAGGCCCGCACGGCAGACCGCTTGCCGGGTCTGCCGCCAAATAGTAGTGAGCCACGCACGAGGCAGGGCAGGGGCGACACTGCCAACCCGAGAGCCGCAGGGCGATGCGGCCGATCCCCTCAGGGGGTCCGACTGCGACCGCGGCCTGCAGGCTGGACAGGACGGGCCGCCGAGGCCAGCGAGCGAGGGCATCCAGGGAGGAGAAGGGGGAGGGGGAGGAGGAGGATGCCGATGATGAGGACCAAGATGTATGGTGAGGTTGCAGCGTGGGAGGTGATGTGGGGAAGGCTTGCCGTTGTGCAGTGCTCTGTGCCCCAGCGGGCTTCTCTTCCTGTCCACTGTTCTTCGCCCTTCTGTTTCCCATTCTGCACGCACTGGTTCTATAACGTTGAGTTTGATCGAGCGCTGCGTTCCGATCTCTTTTTTCTTGGATCGCGGTCATCAAGAAGCGATGGCTCACGCAAGCCAGCGTGTCCAACGTAAAAACGGCAAACATATAAACTTTCGGAGCTCCGCGCGGACTCCTTGGATCGGCGCAGGACCCCCCGTCCCTGGCGCGTGGAGCGCGTCAGGGCGGCGCTGAGAGCGCCGCCAGGGGGGACCTATCGCAAGTCCAAGACATCCGCGCGGATCTCCGGACACACTTTTACATCGCGGCGCGGCAGAGGCAATCCGCACGCGCGCCCGAGCGGGCCGGGAGGTGGCAGGCGCTTAATTGTCTCGCAGCAAGAGGGGGTGGCAGGAGGACGGGCGGGCGGCCGCGGGGAGCTCCGAAAACATGTGTTTCTGGAATTTATTCGGAGAAGAACGCGGCTCGGGATGAGGCGTCGATCAGTGGGAAGAGGTCCCACCCTCTTGGAAGCCACGCTGCGACGACAACCACAAAGGCACGGCGTCGGACATCTTGGACCCTCAAATTTTTAAAAGAGCAACTGATACCGTTCTTTGCCTGTTTTTTTTTGGGGGGGGGGGCGGACAACGGTAACACTTGGGAGGGGCGACGTACGCTGGGGCGGGGGTGCGCTGCGATCACCAACAATGTGCGCGCGAACACCAACATGTGGGTGGGGGTCCAAGCCCCCCCTGCCAACGATCGTTACAGTTACCTGGGGGAGGGGGTAGCCTGGGTAACGACCGTTAGTTACGCCCCAGAGGATAAAACACATCTCCCTCTGCCTCGGCCCTGCTGCATCCGCTGCGGGTGCTGCTGCTTCTCTGCTGCGAGGGGAAGCCTGAGCGGGTGACGTGGGCTGGCTGAAGCGCCCCAGGCTCGGCACTGCCACGGTGCCCCTGCTGTTGCTGTTGACCTGCTGCCGCCTCCTCTGGGACGAGAACGATGTCATGATAGGATTGGCTCAAAATACGCCCCAAAGATTCTGAGTAGCTAGCGGCCCTCCTCGTTTCAGCAACCCGTGTCGAACAGTCGGAAGTCTTGGAGATCTTGGGAAGCTTGGGACGTATCATTCTCATGACACTTCTTGCTCTTCTGACTCCTGCGCTCGCACGAAGGACGCTGATCCTCGGTGCGGCCCGACGGGCGCCCACCACGAGGAGGTGGAGTAGGCATGCCCCCCCCGCCAGTGCCCACTTCTGCCCCTCCCCCCCCTCGGTCTCTCCCTCACCTACGCCTGCGCGCGCCACACAGCGGCCTCCAGGCTGACACCGCCGCCGCGCGTCCCATCACCGCCAGATGGGGGAGCGCCCTCTCCTCCTCCTCCTCCTCCTCCTCCTCCTCCTCCTCCTCCTGCTCAAGGTCGACAGCCCAACCGCGTCCGAGTAACCGCTACAGGTCTGCGAAAGAGCTCGACGCGCGACACCGTTGACCACGGTGACCCGTCTGGATGCTGCTCGCGGCCGGGCAGCCCCGCGCGCTCCTTCGGCGTCTTGAGGAAGACCTCGCCGCCCGACTCCTCCTGCTGGGGAGGGGGGCTGCGAAGAGAGCGCGCGGCTGCAGGGGAGAAGCGGCGGCTGCAGGACGACTGCGGAGGGCGCGAGGGGACGCGGAGACGCGGGCGAAGCGGAAGGGCAAGAAGCAGAAAGGAGGAGCCTCGTCAACCTGCTACATATCCTCCTCCTCCTCCTCCTCTTCTTCCTCATCCTCGGCCTCCTCGTCCGATGGCCCGTCCTCGTCCTTGCGCTCGTCCTCGCCCTCCTTCTCTTCCCTCCTCCTCGTCCTCCTCTCACTTCATCCGTTCCGTTTCAGTTCATCTCCTTCCTCCTCCCTCCGCCCTTGCCTCTCCTCCCTCCGAACTCCCTCACCTCTCCCTCCACGGCGGGGAGCAGGGAAAGAGCGGGAGCTGGCTTGCAGGAAGGAGGAGGAGGAGGAGGAGGCGGAGGCGGAGGAGGAGGAGGAGGAGGCGGAGGAGGAAGAGGAGGAGGAGGCGGAGGAGGAGGAGGAAAGGGATGGGTGCGGGCAGGAGGACGAGGAGGACGAGGAGGAGGAGGTGGGGGTGGGCAAACGAATACTCTCGAGATCCACCGTTGCGAACATATTGCAACATCGCGAACAACCGCGACCAGAGCCCTAGGCTTTGCGGCATCTTCTGCGATGACCCCGCGGCCCGACGCCGGGCGAGCACGCCCAGCTGGCCATCGCTCGGACCTCAATTCCCTGTGTTTTTTTTGGGTATCGTGCGTGTTTTTTGCGCCAAGTGGTCAAGGATGCTCCTCGATGGTCCTCGCCGAAGGAAAAAACACACATGTCCGAGCGATGCCAACCCAGTGACATAATGACAAAATTGCAATGCCGCCGTTCAGGACGATTCTGGCACCCCTGGAGCGCTCTCGACGAGGCGAAGCTGCAGGGAAGCATCCCGAAGCGAACAAAAAACAAAACAGACCACGAAGACGCCGGCAAACTTCCGAGGACCATGGTCTCAGGGGAGGCAGAGGAGGACGATGAGAAGTGGGATGGTGATGAGGAGAATGACGGGGATGAGGAGGAGGAGGAGGAGGAGGAGGAGGAGGAGGAGGAGGAGGGCGAGGAGGGTGCCGAAGCACAGGGAGGGCAGCCGCTCCTGACCCTTCACGCGCTCGGTGATCTCCTCGGCCGGGCGGCCGCGCACCGAGGGTGGGGGGCCAGCCGCGGCCGCGCGGCAGCGGACGCCGCGGCCGCGCTGGCCGCTGGCGCGCCCAGCGGCCAGCGACCTCCTCCTCCTCCGACGATGGCGACGACGACGACGACGGCGGCGACGATGATGACAAAACGACAACGATCATGATGACGACGACGACGACGCCCCCCGCTGAGGCCGTTTTCGTCGCCGTAGGATCGGGGGGCGCAACTGTGAGGTGTGGGCACCGGTCGTCGTAGATGCTCTTGAGAACGCCGAGGTCGCTTCTTTTTGGCGCCTTGAGGATCTGCGCTTTTTATAAATTCGGGGCGCCGTTTTTGCTGCGTTTGCAGGTCGGGGATCGGCCCGTGGCCCACTGCCCTTTCTATTTCCGTTGTCTCTGCATCTGCGAGGCGTTTGTAGACATCAATGCCGACCACCTGACGCACACCATCCGGGATGCAGTTTTGAATACGTTTTGGTGAAGCCACCAGCGAGAAGTGGGGAACCAAACACGCCTCCAGCTCTTTGAAGCGCAACTCGGGCAGAAGTGGGGTCAGAGAAACATCGTTCACAGCGGTACCTGGATGAGCCTCCAGCTGGGCTTGTTTTCTAACCCCAGTTTGGGATACACCTCCTCTACATACTCTTGATTTAGACGGCCGTTGAAGACGACCATGCAACATGTGCATCCCCAGACCCCAGACATCCGGCGGCTTGAAACACTTGCACTGCATGTCGTTCCGCACTTTTGTGGACATATGGTTGGGCGTCGTTAGTCGGGGGGGCGATGCAGTGGGAGGGGGGCGGGAGAAAGGTGCACTTTTCGGGCCCTCAAGGCCACCTTTTGGGCCCCGAATGGCCACTTTAGGGCCTCGAAAAGGGCCCCTTTTCTGCAGCCCTCGCTGCCCCCCCATGCATCGCCCCCCCGACATGCGGCGCCCAATCTGGAAACCGATGTCGGGCCCCGGAACCTCCCGCCAACGACTCGGGACAGATCAGCCTCGGGGAGGAGGTCGAGAGCCCATGCCTCGAGCAAAGCGAGCTGCCAGGTGTGCTGGTGCACATCTGCTCCCGCCCTGTACCTTTGGAGGCAACCCGTGTAGTAAGGACGCACGATAAGGAGGCAAGGGCCTTGGAAGGCCATGTCGACGCTTTGCGGGAGGGGCGCGGCCAGCGAAAGCGGCCAAGGATGGGCCGAAGGGGAAGGATGCCAGGGTAATATTGGAAAGTGGCTCATCCTTACTATGCGGTTTGGCTGTAGGTGGCAACTCCTGGGAAACCTTCGTAAGAACAATTGAAGTGTATAAAGCCCGATTAAGGGGCTACCAATCCAGAATAGCCCAAATTGCGCTCACGATGAAGCCAGATTGTACGGGATTGAGCGGAACTGAACAGGAGCAGGCTGGTTCTCGACAGCGGACATACCAACGCCGATGCTGAATCTAACCTCCCAAGAATTGCATCAAAAATGAACCTCGAACTTCAGACCGCGACTTCTCCGATTCTCTCTCACTAGAGCCTCCTGCGTGTGCGTGTTATGGCTTCCCGCCCCCGCTGCAACCATGCGCCCATGCCACCACCTCGGTCGCCCTGCTTAGGCATGTTTCTCGCCAGTTAGCTATATGCGAACATGACTCCTTCTGCACCATAAATGCTCGAATCGGCTCTAATCCGCGCCCGCCCGCTTCCCGATCTTACTCCAAACGCAATGCACCACATGCCGAGCTAGAGCAACCCGCGCGTCCTGGAGAGCTCGCTCTACAGCCTGCGGGACGTCCGGCCAGGGGGCTGCCCCTCTCACTTCCTCTCGCTTTCTCTCTCGTTTGTCTCTCTCTCTCTCTCTGGAAATTAGCACCAACACACGGGGATGCCTCCTCGTTTTCTTGTGCTGGTGATAACCCATCGGCCACTTAAGAAGCCCGAATCTTACCACCATTACCGAAATCATGATCATCTTCCCTCGGTGCAGACATCTGCCGATAATGGTGTTGGTGCTAACCGTTCTCTCTCTCTCTCTCTTTCTCTTTCAATCACGTGCCGCTGTTCCTCTTCATCGGTTACCCCAATGCTGGTGCGCCTGACGTGCAGGCGCTCGAAATTACCATTTTTGTTGAAGGGAGAAGATGAGAGCGGACATCCCAGCGAAAGCCTCCACATGTGGCGCGAAAGGAATTCAGGTGGAACATTCGGGAGAGCAGACATGCGGACAATTAAACTATCCAGTGAGAAAAATGGGAGACACGTGCACTGCTTGCCGGAGAGAAGAAGTCGCACCCGGATTAAGACCTCGCGGTGGCAAGCGGTCGCAACCGAGACTGGGCAGTGCGACCAACAAAGTGACACCTAGAGTCCAGGGAGGAGGGAAGACGAGGGGAAGAAGGACGAAGGAGGGGGGAAACAACAAGCAAGCTAGGGTTGTATGCAAAACTAATTAGGGCGCAACACGAAGCTCCGTGAATCACCACGCAAACCTGCACGCCCTCGAACGTCGAACGGCCAGGCGGCAGCTCGATCACATGAAGTAGTAATCACCGAGAAGGCGGGAGGAGAGGAGGCAAACGGAGAGGGCTGACCAGGCCCGCAAAAAACAACGACCTAAGAGGGAGTGGCGCAAGAGGCTCTCGAAATTACCATTTGTGGGCTGCCAATGTGTAACAATGCCTGGACGACAAGCGTTGACCGTCAGGGAATACTCCTCCGTGCCTGCACGGAGTGGGCGTGTTAGAATGCTCCTTCGGTGGCTGGGATGTTTCTACTGCTTTATAGGGCCGACCCCACCCCTCTCATCGCACGCGCCGTCGAAAACCGTCTTCCCTGCATTTGCTCATCCGCGCGCTGTTCGTTCTCCAGTCGGCTCAAGAGGCTACCAAGACTGCTTCCAAGGCAACCAGGATGACACCAAGTCGGCAATATGGCCCAAGGGGGCACTCGAGGCCCCACGAACGGCCTCAAGACGGCTCACGAGGCTTCCAGGAGAGACCCTCCACGAGAGCCCGAAAACACAACACATTGGCCCAAGGATTTTGATGCCTCACTTAGTTGAGCTTCCGACCGCCCAAGACGGCCCAAGAGGCCTCAAGATGGCTCCAAGACAACCGATGAGGTCCCCAAGAGAACCCCCAGTCGGCCCACGAGGAACTCAATAAAGGAGCGAAACCCACCTGCGTTCGGCCAGCTCGGCGGCACCACGCGCTCGCACCCTCTCTTGGCGGCGCGCACAAGAGGGTGGAGGGAGGGGGAGGGCTTCTTAGAAGGAGGCTGCTTCTTAGAAGGCGCCGGCCTTACGTCTACAGATAAGGCTCGCACCTGGCAAGAAGCAGGGGTGCTTCTAAGAAGCCCTCCCCCCTCCCCCCACCCCCCTCTGCGCGTGGCACCCTCTCGCCGCCGAAGTGCCTCGCCCTGGCTGCCGCCAAACCTCGCCCCGCCCCCTGCGCAGCAGCACGACAAACCCCTACCGCCGCCTGCCTCCAGCCTGCTCGTGCGGCGGGCGCACGCGGACCCTAGCGCGCGTACGACCCGGCGGGAACTCACCCAGATGAGGCTCCGAAGCCAAACCGACCTCGGGAGCACGGGGCTCCGCAGTTCACTGAAGCCTGGTCCAAACTCCACGCCCCCCCCCCCCGCCGTCTTCCCAGCACTCCTCCTCCTCCCCCCCTTCTCCTCCCTGCCCTCCTCCTGATTGTCCTCCTACCTGCCCTCGCCCGCTTCTCCTCCCTGACTCCCCCCCTTTCCCTCCTGCCCTCCTCCTGATTGTCCTCCTCCTCCGCCTCCTCCTGCCTCCTCCGCCTCGCCGTCCTCCCCCCGGCGCGTGCTCGCAGGCGGCCAGGCGAGGAGCAACGAGCAGCGTGCCTCGTCCAGGAGGTCCGAGAGCTTGACCGTCTCGCCGGACCTACCCCGCAGGGCGGCGGGGCGATCGTTGGGCCAGGGCCCGCAGGACGCCCAGGTCTGGCGGCGAGCGAGGGGGGGGAAGCGAGCAGGAGAACGAACGAACGAACGCCAGAGTCGTGCGTGCTCCTCTGGGGAGCACGCCCGTGCCCACTAAGGCATGGCGTGGAGGCCGTGGCCTCGACAGGAAGATCTTCTACGTGAAACGTATGCCCGCTCATATGATGACCACCACTCTGTGCACACGAGTGAGAAGGAGAAAGCCTTCTCCGAATGCGGCGGGACTTCTCAGAAGCCCTCGCGCCTTCTGAGATTTTTTTCTGTGTTTTCGGGGGAGACCGAGAAAACTTCTCAGGAGGCCGGGGGACTTCCGAACCTTCTGAGAAGGCCTTCTCCCTCTCACTTCCCCCCTCGCTCGCCGCCGACAGGTCTGCCCAAGTTGTGACACAGCTCCTGAGAGGTCTTCCTGAGAACGACATGGGCTATCAGGCTGGTGCGCAAGATTGGCCCGGCGTGAGCCTGGGATGCATCCAGAGTGCAGTCGGCCTTGATCGGAGAGGACACGCGAGAGGACACAAGACCCTTGCGAGGGCCACGTTGCCACAGGAGTGTAAGAAGGCACGTGTCGCGAGGCACAGGACACAAGGGTGCCCTTGAGCTGGCAGGGTACTAATCTGGGCCGACTGTAAGCGGGACTCTGACGGATTGGGCCTGCTTTCGGCCATGGACGGACCAGCGGCGATGACGAGTCCAGCCTCCCAGGAGTTGCATCCCTAGATGAGGGGGGCCGAGAAGATGGCGGTTGGCGCTTCGTGGCTCGAGGCAAGCACGCCGGGCGAAGGGTTGCTGCAGGACGTCTTGAGAGAGGCAGGAGGAGGAGGAGAAGGCAGGAGGAGGAGGAGGAGGAGGAGGAGGAGGAGGAGGAGGAGGAGGAGAAGAGAGGAGAAGGCAGGAGGAGCAGGAAGAGAGGAGGAGGAGGAGGAGGAGGAGGAGGAGGAGGAGGAGGAGGAGGAGAGGAGGAGGAGGAGGAGGAGAGGAGGAGGAGGAGGAGGAGGAGGAGGAGGAGGAGGAAGGGGGGCACGACATCTAGGAGATAGCTGGGCCCCAACTCTGACCTCTCAACCCCCCTGGTGCCCATCCGCCTCGCGGACGCCTCCGGAAAACAGACCCTGCACAAAAACGGGCCCTGAACACTGGACCATCGCATCCCCCCCCCCGGGACACGCTTGTCCACGATGGGCGACCCGGCCACGGATGGCCAGAAAAGGCCGCAGGAGGGGCCGAAAACGGCGAACTCCAGGATCCTCTGGCGACACACAGACACCCGATGCTCTGATTTTGCATCACGGGGTCCTTCTAAGTCCCGACCCCTTCCCCGAACCCAGCTTTTCATCCCGAATTGAATTTGACTGTCCCGAAGCCTGGCAAAGGCCCTCGGAGCCTGAATATAACGGAAGCCATCTGTCGTGTATTTTTCCACGATGCGAGGGGGTCTGGGTACAATCAAACGTAGGACAGAAGAACATCCTTCGAGAACATGAGACCCTCCGCCGGCCCAAACACACAGAACATCCTAGGGTACCCTCCCCACGATGCACACGAACATCCAACAACCACGAAGAACATCAGGGTACCCTCCCCGAACCGACCTCGATCTTATACCTCGGTCCGACTGTGCGTTTTTTTGTCGGGGGGAGGGGCGCCCCGCCCACCGCGACCGACAGCGCGCCCCCACTGAGGGCACTTCTGTAGCCCGCAGCGCGGGCTGGATTGACTGAATCACAATGCCCAGCCCAACGGTTCTCTCAGAGCATTTGACGAACTGCAAGCTACTTTAAGCCACCAGCCAGACAAGACATTGGTAAAACGCACACTGCAACCAAACTGGCCTGCCCCGACTTGCCACACCGCCCACAATGTAGCCGAGCACAACAAGACGCGATACGCGTGCAAAACCACACCCGCACGATGTGGCCCACGAGAACAAGCCGTGGTAAACATATTGATGAAGGCCTCCACCTGCACCAGCACGACAACAAAGAAGAGCCGAAAGGTGTGAACCGCCACGCAGAAAGCCTAGGCTGGAGGCCACATCCACATCGCAACAGACACACCAAGAACCCCTCCAGAAGCAGATGAGGCACCAGGGCACACCAGGCCCGAGAACGAGGGGAATGCTAGCCACCACGGCTCGTCTCTCGAAGGAACCACCACGCCAAAACCTTTAACACCACGGTGAAGCACTGAATTCGACCCGGTGTTGCGCCGCCCCGTACCCCAACATCACGGAGCGGAAGACGACGGCCTCAAGCCGCAGCAACACAAGCGAGCATTGAGCCCCGGGAGGAGCGCAGGCGCCGGCTCGAGCCCAATGCTGCAGCCAGGCTTGAGCGCCTGGCTTGAGGAGGGATGAGGATGAGGATGAGGATGATGATGACGAGGAGGAGGAGGAGGAGGAGGAGGAGGAAAGGGAGACGAAGAGCAACCCATCGGCCGACATCTATGATCAAATATGGGTCGGCTGTGTGACGTAAGCCGGAGAATCAACAACACACCTTCGCCTGCTCCAGCCCGGGAGCCTTAGAACGGATGCTGCGGAGACCGCCCGCTCTGCACATCAACTTGGGCTCCCCAGAAGATCCCGACCCCCGCCCCCGCGGATCAGGTTGCTTGTTGCTGTGGCGGTGAAGACATTTCATCGACATTCGGCCGACGTCTGGCAAGGTGAGACCGCTTCGCCCACGGGCCAATGCATTGGCGGGCGCGTTGCAATCACCTGACAGACAGAGGGGATCAAACAACTCTTCAGCCTGGGGCTCAGATGCTTACCGCATAACCAAAGGAAGACCCCTCCCCCAGCTCCTCGCCTGGGGGCTCCGCTCCCGATGGCCCCCGCGCGGGGCTCGACCACGGGCCCCGGAGAGGCCGAGGTCGGGGAGAGACACGCTTGGAGATGAGGGGCAACGCCAGGAGGGGGACACATCGAGCTGGAATCGGCGAGACGTCGCCGATATATCGTCGTCATCGTCGTCGTCGTCGTCGCCGTCGCCATCGCCGTCGTCGTCGTGGCGCCAGATCTCGGGGCCCAGAGGTGGCGGCCAGGGCCCCTGCAAGGCCCGCCTTTTGCTCCGCGGGCGGCGGCCCCAGCGCTGCTTGGCCCCCGCCTGCAGACGGCCCCTGCGCGGCGATGGGGGACGTGAGACAGTGAATGAAGCCCCTGTCGATGATTCGATGATCGGCGGAGCTGAGCCGAGCGACGCGAGACAAGGAACCAAGCTACTTCTGGGCCCCAGTGTTGGGCCCGAGAGGGCGCCGAGGCGGCCCCAAGAACGCCCCAGAGCGCCCCAAGAGCGTCCCGAGAGGCGATTATAGGGACTCTGGAGGGGGTCGCCAATTAGGAACCCTAGTTCTTGGATCGATGTCCTTAAAGACGGTCCCACGAAGGCCTACAAGGCTCCCAAGAAGGCCCCACGAGGCCCGAAGAGAACCCCAAGAGGCGCCCAGGTGCACGATGGGCGCCGGGAGAAGAGCCGCGGAACGACCCAAGACACTTCGAAACCCTTTCGAAACCGCACTGGGCTTTCTCCCTCAGAGCTGTTCTTCGTTGCAGTATACGCCGCCACTGGCCCTGGCCGAGCTCATCTTGGGCCCCCGCCTGCTGGTGGTAGTGCACGAAATTGCCATCTTCTGCTTGACAGGCAAAACAGCCAACGGCTCGAACAAATAAACACGGCCAACATGTCGCACCCGTGCGCTTTAGTAAGCCGCCGTCATAGACGAGTCAGAATGAAACGTCGGCCCCGGGGAGGGGTCGAGAGGTCAAGCTCTCGCAAAACAAAATACGCGTCTCCAAAAGGTCGAGCCGCCAAATGGCTGGTACCCTCCCGGGCGAAGGAGCCCGATCACACCAGCGGCGGTCTCGCACTTTGCAGTGTGCTTTTGCCCTTGCCTGCCCTGTAGAGGCCTCCCTCCGCCCTTACGCCCTCCTGTGCAAGGGCTGAAGAGACGAGAGAGGATGGGGAAGAGAAGGTCGGGGAATCCTCGTCGCTGTCTTCCTCCACCTCCTCCTCGCCTCCCGCTCCTCATCTCCGAGCGGCCCTCTGCCCTGGAGGCCTGGTCTTGAACTTCTTCTTGTCCTCGCCCTGCACCACGCCGAAGCCCATGTGGTCGACGCGCGTCACCCCGGGCCTCGGTATGGGACGGCGCAGCTGAGCGGGCGAGGGGGGCACCGCTGGCTGGGGGCGCGTCTCGCCTGGATTCCTTCCCTCCTCCACCTTTACTCTCTCGCTCCCGCCACGCCCCCCCCCCCTCCCTTGCAGGCCCCCCCTTCCCTTCCCTGGCCCTCCTCCCTCAGTCCTTCCCCTCTCCCATCTTCCTTGCCTCGCTCCCTTCGTATCTCCCTCCTCCTTTTCATTCCCCGCCCCCCCCCCCCACTCCTCTTTCCCTCCCTTGCTCGTCCCATGCCATCCCTGCCTCCCTCTTATCGTCCTCCCTTCCCCCCCTCTCATCATCATGATCCTGCTCCCTCTCCTGCTCCTGGCTCTCCTCCTCCTCCTCCTCCTCCTCCTCTTTCTCCGTAGCCATTTTGGCTCAAGAGGGGCGCAGCCACGCGGGGCCTCGGGCCGCGGTTGGCGATGGCGGGACTATCATCCTCGTTGTGATGACCAAGGCCCGTTAGATGAAGCCGGTCATGGTGGTGGATACGATGACGGAGCAGGCCGGGGACAGCCTCGACCAGGCCGTCAAGGGCAAGAAGTTGCTCGCTGCGCATGCGGCGGCCCGCTTCCTGATGTTTTTGGTGTTGGTGAAGGTTGGTGGAGAGTTTGTCGCCCGGCGGACGACAGCAGTGAAGCCAAAGTGTCGTATCTTTTCTCCAGCAAGAGAAACCTCGCACTCTCTTTCCTCAGTACACAGCTCCCAACGCTGTACAAACAAGGCGCGGAACGGTATAGGAAAGGAAGAGGGGTAGGGTGGATATGGTATGAGTGATGAGGAATGAGTGGAAGTTGGGTCTTGAGCCAAAATGGTTACGACCCATGCTCGTGACCTTCAAGCTCAGGGAGTCTAGCAGGGGCATCGGCCTTGAAAACCACCGGCCTCTAGACTCAAATCACACAGTACCCCGACAAACAGTGAGCTTGATAGGTCGCGAAGGCACCGTGGCTCTCCTCCGAGCCAATGGGTCGCACCATCTTGGAGAGAGAGGAGTGGGCACTCTAGTGCCATTCATGTAAATACTGCTGCTGCCGTCGTGCCGCAGCGAGTCCTGACGACCTCGCTCCGGCCTGGCTGGTCACTGATATCTCGCTCGGCCCTGACGACCCTCGAGAGACGTGCACCGGCCATGTCCCGCCAGACCGTGACGACTGTCACTCGGCATGGGACGGCTGAACAGCACTGGCCTTGCCATCGTTCTCCTGCTGCTGGAGTTGCCTCTGGGATTCGGCTCTGGAGCGGCCTTTCCTACGGGGATCCTCGCGCCGGCCCTCGAGGGCCCCGCTTTCCGCCGAGAGACGCAAACACCCGGAGCGAAGCAGCTCATATTGAGCCGCGTTGGTTTTGGCAAGGTCCGATTTCGTCATGCAATCGACCGGAAGTAACGGGTGCGGCATCCAACGAATCACGCTCCCGACCTTTTGCATGATATCCCGAACGACCGCGAGGTCGATCGCGGCCCGACGATCGGATCGAGAGCCATTTGATAGCTTGCTGAGGGTGTCATATATTCCCTTGGCGTCGACTATGCTGACACACTCCGAGGGCGAGTGAGCGATCAGCTGGCAGTCTTCCTTCAAAATGGCCGCAAAGGGGCCGACTTTCCCCTGCCAGGCTTCTGACACCACGTTCCCTCTCACAACATCTTCGAACATGAGATGAAGCCACTGAGCTTCAGCAAGAGCTCCGGAAAGCGCCAGCGTCTCTCCTGCGAGAGTGCTCGCCACCTGGCGCTTGACTCGGCATGATCTCCAGGCTAGGGGGGTGGCCCTCGCACGTTGACCGTGCGCTAGAGCATTGTCTGCTAAATAGACCTGCCATGCTTGTTGTGGAAACATGCAGTCATCCGAGCCGACTCCTCCGCAGTCGCTGGCCGTCGCGAAAATGCAGCGGGAGGGGTCGAACTTGTGAATTATCACGGGCATGCTGGCCGTGGACCTAAGGTGATCCACCATCTTATGTGCCTCGACCAGGTCTCTGACGCATGGTGAGTTCACCTTGGTCGCTAGAATAGACGCACAGCCGGCAGCCTCAGCGCGGGACTCCCGTCCAACCCAGTTCAGTTTGTAAACCAGGCTTCGGAACTCCGCCACCTCCGTCCCAACCAGGGGGCTGGAGTGATCCCCACGACGCCCCCTTGACAGCGGTATCTTGCGGACCTGCTCGAGAATATATTTTTCCTGGTCCACAAGAATACGCGGTGTGGCGGTACCGTGTCCCACGAGTCGAAGCCTTCGACCGATATACTCAACTCCGGCCTCGTCGAATTTCTCCATTTTTCCAAACGTGAAACGCTTCTTAAACTCGGTCAAATACTTGTTCTGTTGACCCGGAGGGAAAGCGATAGCCCAGTCGTCAACCTCCAGCAGCACCTGCGCGACTAGGCGACCATTCTCCTTCTGGGAAAACCAGCAGGGCTCCAACTTGGCCCTCGTGAAGCCTTGCCCCTCCAGAAACCTGGCCGACGTCTCATGAAACGCGAGAGGTGCGTCATCGAGCCCATACACAGGAGCAATGAGCTCAATGAGAGCTCCGGCCGGAAGGTTCAAGCCCTCGCAGGGCTCCACAAAAACCCGCCCTCTGGGCCGCTTAAGCGGATCGGACTGACAAAAGGCGTTCTTAATGTCGCCTATATGGGCCTCTAAGCCATACATGAGAGATATGGCCAGAAACAGCATGAGAGATTCCATGGATGGCGTAGGGGCATAAACTTGGAGTTCAGCGGTGCCCTCGTCTTGGTGTCCCCTCACGCACCAGCGCGACTTCGCCTTAGGTCGGGCTCCGACGCTGCCTTGGGGTTTCCAGCGGCGGACCATCCGACTCGAGACGACCCGATTGGGAAACAGCTGCCTAAGTTGACGCCCCTCGGCCGGAGCGTGAACTTTCACGGACTTGGTGGCAACGATCACCTCCCACTCCTGCAAGTCGGAAGAGGCGAATTCCCTCTTTTCTTCGGGCGTGAGGTCTTTGAGACGCACCTCGCACCCTCGATTAGCTAACAGTGAGAGAGAAAAACCACCCGATTCTCCGGGCAGAACTTCACAGTTGGCATTGCCGTTGTGATACTGAGCCCAGGTGCCACTCCATCCTTCCTCGTCTAAAGCTCTTTCCACGTCATTGACGTGCGACACGAGTTCCTCATCGCTCATTTCCAGAAACGCATCTATCTTCGCGTCATTCATCTCAAGAAAGCCTGACATAGGGAAGTCTTCCATGGCGGATCCCGGGGGCCGCTCGGGGGGAGGGGACCTGGAGCGCCTCGCTGGCCTGGATTCCGGCCGACCTTCCAGCTCTTGGACCTGGGTCCGAACACGCCCCGGTGGGAAGTCCTCTCCCCTGGTGACCGAAAAACGCTGACCCTGACGTTTCATGCCCAAGTCTAATATCTCGTTCCGAAGAACCGTTCCATCCATAATCGGCCTTGGCACATTGGACTCCCCACTGGGTGCACCATCGCCCGGGACTTGTCCGGCATTGCGGCTCTCGTCCATGCGGGAGTCTGCTGCCGGATCAGCGATGACGGACGCCTGCTGTGGCTCGGCCTCCAGCCGTCCTCCTTCTGGAGCCTGTTGGAGTGGGAGAGGCTGAGAGGAAGAGGAGTTGGAGGACTGACCCTGCACTGGGCCGCTCGAGAGCGGAGGGAGCAAGGCAGCCCCCTCCGGATCAACTTGAATACTTGTGCGGTCGCGACTCTTCTTCCTCGTCCCCTCCCTCGGTACTGACCTGCCTAGAGCGAGATAAATCTGTGGGTGGCCTGGTCTCGCTCCCTGGACCTGGACCCGTGGCGTCGGCGACTTCTTCCTCTGGGATGGGCGACAGCCCGGGAGGGGGAACCGGCCGCTGAACGTTGCCCCCAGGAGCCCGAGACCTGGCGGGAGGAGGAAGCGGAGCCTGAATGGGTGAGGCTTCCACTTCCACACTGTGTCCTGGTTCCCAGGCCTCACGAGGTGGCGGTCCTTCGGCCGCCACGTTGACCCCCACGCCCGTGCGGCCCACTTGGGCCTCTCGAAGAAGTTTCTGGACCCCAGGGTCAGACATAACTTCAGCGCCCTGACTCTCTGGTGACGTCGCAAGCCTGACTTGCTCGGATGAGCACTTCCACAAGCGACTCCTCATGGCAACCCACACGGCCCCTCCGGACTGAAGGAGCACCAGTCCAGGTCCGACCCAACGGTCACGCTGGAGCGCGTACGTTTTCTTCCCGGAGGTCGGGGCTCGGCGCCAGACGAAAACCCACTGCCCTGGATAGACCCTAGCATCTCTGTGGACATTGCCCTTCGAGGCTTCCGCCAGCTTCCGCCTGCTTGAAGAGCGAAAAAGCTCCTGTCGAGCCAGATCCCGAATAGCGTGCTGCCTGGCATAGTCCGCGGCCGCCGTGTCCTGGTCCCATGCCGTCTGAACGAGGTCTCCCTCCCCCACCTGTCTCACGCCATCATCTGACAACATGTCATTGGGGAGTCTTGGGTTGACCCCATAAACGAGTTGAAAAGGGGTGTAGCCTCCTCTGTGGAGGTAGCGGTTCTTGGCTGCCACGACCTCGTGGAGAAGGGATTCTAACTCGGCTCGGGTGGTGATGAGACTGCTCTCGGAGGCCCTAAGCAAAATCTGTTTCACCCACCCTCCGTGGCGCTCAACACGCCCATTTTCCCAGGGACTCTCGGCGTCTATCACGTGCTGGAATACGCCGAGATGCTCAAGGCCTCTCTCGAAATGGCCCTTGAACTCGGCCCCCCCATCCGAAAGCACCATTTCAGGAGGTCCGAAAGGCCTGATCCAGGCCCTGAGAAAAGCCCTCCACGCCCCCTCCGAGGTTCCGTCGAAAACTTCCACAATCTGGAGATTCGTGCCGTGGCAAATGCAATTCAGCACCGGAATCGATTCCTCTTCAAAATTAACGTAGAAAGTATCGTCAGCCATCACCCTGTTAAACTGGAAAGTACGTGGCATGGCCACTGAGCGATGCCCGGCGGGCTCAACTTGGGCTTGGCGATCGGCACACTCATACTCGTCTCGGACAAATCGGATGACCTCGGGACGGGCGTGTGCCGCGCGCAGGACCTTAAGAAAGATCTCTTTGCGAGGATGTCCCAGATTCACATGAACCTTGTGCATCAACCGCTTCATGGGCGCGGTTATCTCCACTTCGTGCTCTCCAGGAACCTCCTGGAGAGCGGGCTCCTCGGCCTCACCTTCCGCGTCTTCTCCCAGCTCTGGAAGCTGCTCCGAGGACTCAGCCTGACTGGGGAAAGCCTCGACCCCAACCCGGCACACCCCAAGATCTTCTGAGCAGATTTCCGCCATTTCCTCAATGGTGAGGAGACTCTCTTGTTCCTGAATGCTTCTGAGCACTGCATCGGCGAAGGCCTTGCAGAGCTTAGGGGGGTACACCTGTGACTTCCTGGTTGTGTGTCCCCCTTCCAGGTGATGATGTTCGTGGCCGCCCCTACACTGCCGTCCTGACAGCTGGCGAAAAAGGGCGGAGTCGTTGGTCATGACACGGGTGGATTTGCGAGAAAGGGTCCCTTCGACCACGGACAGACCGAACTCACACTGGTCTATGACCACCTCCATGACCCCCGGAAGCTTCCTGATCATATCCACAACATGCTTTCGCCAGGACGCGGCCCCATTCGGATGCTCAAAAGCAAAACGTCGACCCTCCTGAACCTGAACAAGCGCAAGCTTCATGCAGAAAGCCAAAAGGTCCAGAGCTTCTCTTTTCTTGCGCTCTTGAAGCTCCGGAGGCTCGGGAGAGGTTTTCCGAAAAAGCTCTCGGATCGGACTGAACTCAGCGCACGGGGGCTCCAGGAAAATCATCCACGGCTTCTTGGTCCGAACGAGCTCCATATCCCTGTCCTGATCGTCTTTCTTCCTAAAGTCCCACCCCGTCGCCAGATCGAGACTGCCCAGGGTGCGCAGTCCTGCCTCCTCTAAGAGGGGGGCGACTCGGGGTGGAGAGAAAACTTCAAGAAACGACCTCGACTTGAGATCCGAGGAGACCCTGCAATTAGCCACCAGAGACTGAAGCTGTCTCCTCTCGCTCTTAATGAGAAACACTTCGTGGTCATCGTTGTTCTGATCCCCGAGGACCGTGCTCGCCCACGAGGGCATAAGAAACTCGACCCCCCGAGACCCGGTCCTGGACAGAGGCCTTGCCCCCATTGACAGAAGCGAATCCAGCACTTGGCGACGCTTGGTCTTCCCCGGAGAAACCGAAAAAGTGACCCCCCCGGGATGAGGCAGCTTCTTCGCCCTCAGCTCCTGAGACACGCGCCCGCTCACGTCCAGCGGCCGTTGTGGAAGGTCTTCCACCCGGCCTCCTTCCACTCGTGGTATTCCTGGCGCCGCTTCTCGGCGGCCTTCTCCTCCGGGCCCGGCGTCCACGGGTCTCGGTTCTCCGGCTGGCGTGAGGGAGTGCTCTTGCCCTTGTTGTTGCCCTTGCCGTAGGGGCCGACTGCTGCCGTTGGCGGGGCTGCCAGGTCCGTGCCCGGGAGTGAAATGCTGGCCTCCGTGGTCAGCGTCCCCGTGGAGCCGATCGGCATCTCGTCCGCAGTGAAGAGACGATCCGGATTGCGGGGAGGAGTCACTGCGTCCTTCTTCTGCTCGACCGGGGGACCGTATGTCGGATAGCCTCCTAGCGCTGGTGACCTCGTCGGCTGTGGCGCCCCCGCGTTGGCTGCCGCCTGCTGGTGCAGCATCGCCTGGGAGGCCATCGCCGCCGGCACACTCGTCCCGTCGAGCGGTGCTGTCCCAATGTAGGCCCACGCTGTTGGAGCCACCCCTGGCGGCGCCCCCGCTGCGAGAGGTGGTGGGCTCTGAGGCTGTGGCTCGGTCATCTGCTGGCCCAGTGACGAAGGATGCCCCGACGGCACTGGCCGTTGTGGAACCTCCCGAGCCTGCGGTGCCCTGGCCTCCGCCTTGGGGGGGGAGTCGATTGCAGCGGCTGTGACCTTGACCTGGTCCGCCTTGCTGCTCGAGCTGCCCTGCGCCATGGCCCTGATCATTCGGCTGGCCTCCTGCGCCTGTCCCTGGGCGGTCGCGATCGCCGTCATCTGCTCTTTTACGGTGGTCGTGACCCGCTCGAGCGCCTCCTGCTGCGACGCCTGCGAGGCCATCACCCCCTGGATCATGGCCTTCATCTCCTGAAATTGACTCTCGACCATACCCTTCATGTCCCTCTCGGTCTTGGCCTGGTACTCGCGCATCTCCTCGAGTGGGTCGGAGGCGGTGTCCATGGCCTCCGTGTCGCTCTCTGGCTTGCGCTTCGTTGAGGACGCCCGGCGAGCTGCTGCTGCTGCGGACCTCTGTTCCGCCTGATCCTTCTGCAGCGCCTCGGTGACCTTCGCCGCGTCCTCCGCCACTCGCTGATACGCCGGCTGCCGAGCCGTCATGACTGAGCCGCCCGCCAGACCTCCGGCCATCATGCCCGGGTGAAGAGGCAACGGAGCCCTTTCGGCCCCAGGAGGTGGCTTGGGTACGCATATCAAGGCCTGCCACTGTGGCTCGGCGGTCGCGCCCTGAGCCCAACCTTGTCCACGCAGCGTGCACGCGGCGTCCTTCTTCTTGCACAGGCACATCTTCTCCTCTTTCACGGTCCCTTTTGTCGGCCTCAGCTCCCAGTATCCGACCCTCATCGTGCACCCGCTGCATACGAACCACTTCCCCCACGAGTTGGCTCCGTAGTTCACGAGCGTCGGTGGGTGCCAACACGTCTCGTACGCCTCCGAGAGGCGGCGAAGAGACTTGGGCAGGTTGGTCGGCCAGAAGCGCTTGGCGCGGCACATACTCCCGAACTCCTCGGCCAGACGCGCCGACCAATATAGCACCCACCCGGCCAAACAGGCCCATCCCTTCTCGCCCTTGTTGAGGTTCTCCGGGACGTAGGTCCCGGTGGCCCCGTAGACCCATGCTGAGTCCGTCTGGCTCTGCATGCGGTCCGTCATCGCATGCGGCCGCTCCTGAGCTCCACGACGCCCCCTCTGGCCTGCCACGCGGGTCGTCGAAGCAGCGGGCGGCGTCGCGATCTGCTCTCCAATCGGCCTCTGAGTTGTCGAGGCTGTTGTCGAATTGCTGCGAGCTGAATGATTCGAGCCCAAGTGCTGCGAGGAAGGCGTACGAAGTCGAGGCTGGCCTCGTGGCCCACGTCGGCCACCTCCAACCCCGCGCTGTCGACCCTCCCCTGGCTCTGAAACGTCTCGACCTGGAACTCAAAGCCCTGGCGAGTCCCGAAGTACACGTACTGCTCAGCGCGGAGCCGGAAGTGCCGCCCGACTCCAGACCCCTTAGCGGGCCTGTTCTGGAACCTGAGTTGTCCGGCCCAACTAAGGCCCCGGCGTGCGTTCCGACCACATCTGACCTAATATTCTCCCAGAAAAAGGCCCCGGACCCCCTTGGACGCTGTTCCGTCCCCCTCAGACTCCCCCAGCAGCTTCCGTGGTACAGCCCCCCCAGGCCAGTGCTAACAGAAGACGCGATGATGTACTTCCCCTTGGCTTGAAACGCATCCTTCGGCAGCTGAGGGTGCGACCTAAACACGGAGGCCGGGGCTTTAAAGTCTTTGGCGGGAACTGAAAACTCGTCTACCTGTATGGTGCGGTGGGCCGACGGGAGCCTAGTCAGTGGCGTCGTGACCCCCAACTTCGTAAAGGTCAGAGCTTTGTTCGGAAGATCTACAATCCCACCTAGCATTTCCTTGAAATCCTATCGGCAAGAGGGGTGGAACGTCCTGGTCCAGGACATCCAGCTCCAACACCCCCATGCTACCCTCGATGCCTACAGGGATCAGAGCGGTGTGGGTGACCTTTACCCCCCCACCTACTCCGCGCGCGCTTGGGTTCCTGGGTGGGACCCTTGGGGCGGCGAGCCCCTTTGAGGCCCAGTGCCCCTCGATCTTCTGCAAAGCTTGCTCTCCTACAAGGCCCTGGCCGGCCGCGGTGTCGACCACCATGGCCCCAGGACCTACGGCGAGCAGGACAACTGCGTAGGTTGGAGGAGGAGGCTCGTCGAAGCACTGGGAGGTGGAGTGGTCTAAAGCATTCAAATACAGGAAAGTCATACCCGTGGCAGGAGACCCCTTTTCGTCCTTGGCTCCTGCGCCCTGCTTCTGTGGGCACTCTCGAGACCAGTGTCCCTTCTGATGACAGACACGGCATCTGGTGCGCTTAATTAATTCGGCAAGCGGAAGGCGGCTCTTCCGCGCTCTGAACGTGCCGTCTGCTGCCCTGTGGCCGGGCCTGCGAGCCTTCTCGCGCCCCTCACTGCCACGGCCCTGGCCAGACCTATCGTAGAACTTCCGGTCGGTCTTCAGCTGTCTCTTCAAGTCGCGGTTCTGCTTCCACGTCTTGCGGCGCTCCTGGTTGATGGCGGCCAGCGCTGCAGGCGCGTCGTCCTCCCCGACGTCGGCCGACTCCGGGATCGCCCAGACCTCTGCTTCCCCGTCTGAGTCCATGGAGGAGACATCCGAGTAGTCAAGCAGGGACTCGTCGTCGCGCTCGACCTGATAGGTAGGCACCTGAGGTGGGGGTGCTTCCGAGCCCATAGTGGCGTAGGTCCTGCGTGCCTTGAGATGCTCTCGATGGGAGATATCCATCTCCCGAATGGCCGAGAGAGCCGACTTGTAGTCCTTCTGGCCCCTCATGAGCACCTTGACCATCTGCGCCGAGCGCTCGTCGAGAGAAACTCCTTCCTCCAGGAAATCAGTTTCCACTCGTCTGGAAGCGGCAGCCCCTGGGTAGCTACCCTGTCGAAGGCCGTGTCCATACGTGCACAGTATTCGGTGAGATTCTCTCCCTGCTTGCGTGAATAATCCAGTAAGCACTCTCGAGCGACCTTCCGTCGCTCGTCGCCGTGTCTTTCACCAGACATCAGGTCAAGGCGTTTGACAATGGCGTCGAAACCCCATGAGCTGCACAGCGTGTCGTCATCGAGGTCCTCGAGCTTCCGTTGAAGGTCTTGATCAGGAGAGCGGAAGAGGCGATCAGCCTGCTTGTGGGAGGGAGCGTCCGTCAGTGTTCTCCAGCGCAGCACCGTGCGGCGCCACATGCGGTAGTCCCCCCAGCCTCTCCATTTCTCGGGGTCGGCGAAGTCCTTGCCAGTGTTGATGCTGGGGCGGTCGTCATCATGTCCGGAGTGGCGCTTATTGGGCTCCCACTTGCTGTCCTTGTAGTTGTCGTTCCATCTCCATCCGGATGACCAGTCGCCCCACTGCTCGTCTTTCCAATGCTCGTCCCCGTAGCTCTTCCAGGTCGAAGCCGTAGTCCAGGTGGATCGCGAAGAAGCCCACTGCTGCTCGCCGGGCTTGCAGTCCGGCTCCTGCCAGGTGCTTCTCGTCGCGTCCCAGCCGCCTGAATGCCACTGCTCCGTCCTGCCTTGGGACGTCTCGGTGGCGGACGCGGCAGCGCCGCCACCGGACCATGTCCCGGCACTCGTCGACTCGTGCTCTGGCGGTGGTGCATGCCAGCCTGACCACGAGCGATCCTCGGCGCTCGACCACGGAGCACTGGAACTCTGCCCGTGATCGCGCCGACGTCCACTGTTGTCGTCGCCCCCATGTGAGTCACGCTGGCGACTCTGGGAACTGGTCGGCGCCACGTCCAGTAGTAAAAGACGTGCCAACTTCTCTGCCTCATCTTGGTCGAGGTGGAGACCGTCATGCCTCATCAGTGTATCAGTCACTGCCCGTACTGCAGAATGCTCCCCTCGTTCTTCTTGCTGTGTCTCTCGATTAGCACCTTGCTCCGCTGCTGCCGTCATTGGTCCGCGGACTCAGAGCTGCTCACACGCTCCGCTACCACTGTCGCCCGGCGGACGACAGCAGTGAAGCCAAAGTGTCGTATCTTTTCTCCAGCAAGAGAAACCTCGCACTCTCTTTCCTCAGTACACAGCTCCCAACGCTGTACAAACAAGGCGCGGAACGGTATAGGAAAGGAAGAGGGGTAGGGTGGATATGGTATGAGTGATGAGGAATGAGTGGAAGTTGGGTCTTGAGCCAAAATGGTTACGACCCATGCTCGTGACCTTCAAGCTCAGGGAGTCTAGCAGGGGCATCGGCCTTGAAAACCACCGGCCTCTAGACTCAAATCACACAAGTTCATCCAGAGTGGTGTGATGATCCAGACCCGCCAGCAGAAGAGCGAGCACGCGGAGGCCATCGAGGGCTCCAGGAGCTGGCTCGAATCGCAATGCGGCTACAAGGAGCTCGAGATCCCTTCCGGGGTGAGTCGCGTGGCGCATGCTGCGCGGGGCCGTGGACACGCGGAGCGCAGTCGCCGCGTGAAGACGGCAGGGATCGAGGAGGTGCTCGTCCTCGGGCCCGACGTCGCGTTGGGCGAGGAGGGCGGGAAATACCTGCAGGAGTGAGGGCGATAGGCCTCGGGGGGGTGGCTGTGCTCGGGGGGTTCGTTCGTTCAGCGGGCCTCCTCTCGGCCCCTCCTGGGTGTCTGGGGCCCCGTGGGCCCGCCCGTCCGCTCCGCTGAAAGGCCCTAGGGTGCAGCTATCCCCCTGGGGCGCGGGCGGCGTCCGCGGCCGTAGCGCCGAGCGTTCGGGTCCCGACCCGTTCGATTTAGTCAGCACCCTCAGCACCCTCCTCCTCTTTCTCATCCTCCTTCCATCTATCTCACGTCCGCTTTCTCCTCCAACCCCCTTCCCCCTCCCCCTCCCCCCTCACTCGCCCCCTCCCTCTTTCTGCCATCCCTCCCCTTTCCCCTCCCCTGCCCCCTATTCCCTCCCCATCTCGCTCCCTCCCTCTTCCCCTCCTCCCTCCTCCTCCCTCCCTTCCCCTCCCCCCCTCGCCCTCCCCCTCGCCCTCCCCCTCCTCCACCTCCTCGTCCTCGTCCCCCACCTCTTCCTCCTTCCTGTCCACCCCTCTCCTGCCTGCGCTTGTGGTGCTGCCTGCCTCTCGCCCACGCCGAAGCGCGGCGGGGGTGGGGGGGTGGGGGGGACCTGTGCCAGCCAGCCTGCTCGGCCGCGTCGAATATCATGTGGAAGTGGGACTCCTGGGCCACCGATGGAGGAGGGAGAGGGAACATAGAGAGGGGGGTGACGGGGGGGGGAGAGGTAGGAGAGTGAGGAGGGAGGGATGGAGGGAGGGGGTAGCAGGGGGGGGAAGAGGAGGAGAGGGTGGAGGAGAAGGGCGAGGAGATAAAAGGGGCGGCTGGAAGGAAGGGGAGGGATGACCAGGAGAGGAATATGAGCAGGAAGGGGGGGGATGGGAAGGCGAGGAGAGAAGACGACAAGGGGGTGGGGGGAGCTAGAGAAACCGGGCACTGGATTGGCTTTGGGGCAGGTCCCTGAATGGGGACGTGGCGGGAATGCGAGGTGGATGAAGGGAGGCAAAGGACGGGGAGGATGGAGAGGGAACGCAAGAGAGATCGGGAAAGGGGAGGGAGGAGCAGGAGGAGGAGGCGGAGGAGGACCAGTGTGTATCCAAGACTCACCAACGACGTTGCAGAACACCCTTCCTCCAAATATCCCCTTCATATGCCCCTACGCGAATCTATGTTCGTTGGTTTCGGTTCGGCTTCGGACCCCCGCGACACAACATCTCCCAAGACGCTGTCAAAATTCGCCGGCCCAACGGGCCAGAGGCGTGCTAAGATCTCCGGTAACTGGTTAACAATATTTCTAGTTCGCGCGCGCGGGGCGGCCCCTGGGGGTCCCCCGGCGAAAAGTATCCCGACCGCAGCCCGAGCAGGTCTACTCAGAGATGGTTTTGATGGCCTTTTTTCGACACCTTTCACGAGGATCGTGGCCTCCGAGGGGAGTGCACTCGACTACCCCGCCCCAAGAGGCTCCCAAGAGCCCCCCAAGAGGCCCAAGGGGGCCCCAAGACGCCGCCAAGGAGCCCCAAGAGACCCCCAAGAGGCCCCCAAGAGGCCCCTAGGAGGCCCCACAGAGGCCCCCAAGAGGCTTCAAAGAGGCCCCATAGAGCGCTCGAGGGCCGGCGGAATGAGCGAAGCGATTAAATAAATGAGGGGGAATGCGTCGGACTCCCGCGCGGAACCATCTCCTCGTCCTCCTCTTCATCATTAGTATCATCATCCTGACTTCCCTCCTCCTCCTGACGAGGGGTGAGAGGGTTAGAAGGAAGGACGCGAAGGCGGGGGAGAATGAGAATGAGCAGAAACAGCAGGAGTGAGAAGAATGGGGAGGTGGAAAATAGCGCTGGAAAACCAACGCACCAACACACAACTAACACACACCACACAACCGGAACTACAACAGGCAAAACGTATATGAACATCCGTGCCTCCCCAAAAAGCAAACAATACCACTTCCAAATATAATGCGGGGTTTCCCTTCGGACGTTTCCCTTCCGAAGGTTTTCCTGTTTTTGTATTGTTTTGTTGTTGTCGTTGAACTCTCACTCTTGAACACAAGTTATTGCTGACCCCGCCCACCTATGCGCAAACGCTCCTCCGGGGCCTCGCACTCTGATTTCTGTTTTCCGGGAAAATCTTCCTGCTCAAACTATGTCGTTGCCCCCTGCTACAACAACAACGGTTCCCGCCTCATACTTCAGCATAATATATTCCAACAGCGCGCTCTCGCGCGGGACTCCCCCACACTGTATGCAGGAATCGCGCTTTCGCGTGGGACTTCGTCGCAATTTGTTCAGACGCTGCGCCCTCGACACTCATGATCACGCTCTCTCTTTGGCCTGTCTCACGACTTACTTGGCAATCGCGCTATCGCTCGAGACCCTCTCGCGATTCATGCAGGACTCACGCTTCAACAACCCGCCTGCTCGACCTGGCCGCCCAGGCCCGCCTTCCCGACCCGCCCGCGAAGGTCTGTCCGCCCGATCCGCCCGTCTGGTTCTGCCGCGTGTTTTCTGCTCCTAGCCCCCTTCATGCTAAATTCTCTCGTGCTCCATTCTTCTCCCTCCCTCATCCATCCGTCCTCTTTTCCACTGCTTTTGGGGCTGCGTTTAATCCTCATGCTGGAAAACATCACCAACATCAGCAACATCAGCAACAACAGCAATGACACCACCACCACCACCAACAACACCAACACCACTAACAACAATAGCAACAGCAACAATCATTTTAAGACTGTTCGCTCTTATCTGCTCGAGTGTCCGTTGACGCGTATTTCCCAAACCCTCGATACGCGCCCCCTTCGTCTTCGATCGTACGCCTTTTGCGGGGTATACCTTTCGGGCCCCGGCAAGCGGCGGGGCGGCCGCGGACCGTCGGCCTGGCCAGCAGCAGCGCTGATCGGCGGCAGCCCGACCCCAAGAGGGACGGACAGGGGACCGACCACGACGACGACGACGAGCGAAACCGAGAGAAAGAACGACAGCAGGGCCCCGAAAGGCACGAAATAAGCCACGAAGGGCGACAGCGGGGACACGAAGGGAATGCGTATGGGGGCCACGAAGAGCGCAAACGAACGGGGGCCACGAAGGGCAGATCATAGGGCCACTGAAGGCGAGGACGGGGCCGCTGAGGGCAGCAACGGGGCCACGTAGGACAGCGAGGGGACCACAAAGGGCGACAGCGGGGCCACGAAGGGCATGCACATGGGGCCACGACGGGCGCGGACGAGCGGGGGCCACGAGTGGCATACATAAATGGGGCCACGAAGGGCAACGAGGGGGCCAATAAGGGCTGCGAAGGGCAACGAGGGGGCCACGAAGGGCTGCAACGGGGCCACGAAGGGCAGCGAGGGGGCCACGAGGGGCTGCAACGGGGCCACGAAGGGCAGCGAGGGGGCCACGAAGGGCTGCAACGGGGCCACGAAGGGCAACGAGATCCCGATTCCTAAACACTGTGTGAGGGAGTCATAGGCGTGAACGCGACTCCTGAGCGCCTGAATGTCGGGAGCGCGGCGCTTGAAGAAATTGCGGGAAATTCCAACGCAAGGGCGCTATCCAGGCGTAGTTTGCAAGCACGTCTCCAGCGAAAGCGCGAGTCCATCCAGAGCGCCGAGAGAGCGATTCCTGAATAAATTGTCCGGAAGTCCCAAGCGAGAGCGCGATTCCTGAATCAAGTGCGAGAAGCCCCAGGCGGGAACGGGGGTCCTGGATAAATTGTGAAGAGGTCTGAAACGGGAACGTTGTTGTAGCCCGGGGGCCAAGCAAAACTCCATTCCCGGGCCACATTTTGAATGCCTGGACCCAACTGTAAGCCACTTCGTGCTCTTCGACTTCCCAGAACTCCATTCCCGGGCCACATTTTGGATGCCCGGAGCCAACTGTAAGCCACTTCGTGCTCTTCGACTTCCCAGAACTCCACTCCCGGGCCACATTTTGGATGCCCGGAGCCAACTGTAGGCCACTTCGTGCTCTTGGACTTCCCAGAACACCACTCCCGGGCCACATTTTGAATGCCCGGAGCCAACTGTACGCCACTTCGTGCTCTTCCACTTCCCAGACTTCCAAGACTCATCATCTTCATCATCATCATCATCGTCCCCGTAGCCTTCTTGGCTACAGCCCTGCTTTCGAAGATTTCCTTTCAAAGGAACTGCGCAGCGCCTACTGCGCACCTTAATGCCAGGACATGCTGATAGTTCTCGGTCTGGCGGCGGTGCTCCTGACCCTGCTGCATTGAACAGCGGTGCTCCTCAGCCTGCGGCAGGGAACAGCGCTGCTCCTCAGCGTGCTGCATTGAGCGGTCCTCTGCAAACGCTCGTCGAACACGTGAAGCAGTTCGGCTGGAGACCGAAGCGAAATAAAGGAACGTCCGAACAAGAACGGGCCGAAAACAAGTTGGCCAAACGTTTCTCGGACCATCGCGACCGCATCCCCAAAGACATTTTGCATGAACTGCGGGCCCTGGGCTGTGCTGATCAGCAGACGGAGATCGAGGAGCTCAAGCGGAAGCAGAAGACCGTCACTCCACACACTACAATTACTACTTCACTGTTACCACTACTACCATCAATACTACTTCTACTGCTACTACTACTGTTACTATTACTGCTGCTGCTGCTGTTGCTGCTGCTAGTGTAGCTATTGCTACTGCAACTACTGGCAGTGCCACTGCGACTGCCGCTGATGTTGCCACTGCGACTGCCACTGCGAATCCGAATGCGACTGCGAGAACACCAGAATTCTACAACAGCACTCTTACATGAATACCACAGGCAATGTTTCCAGCTATGCTTCTACACATCGCTGTTAGGTTGCTTTGCCGGGATAATTTTTGCCCTTCTCGCCTTTTCGCTTGCGATGCGCTTTTGAGGCGTCAAGATTGCCATGCGATGGCCCACGAGAGCCCCAAGAAGCTCCTAAGACTGCCCCGAGAGCGCCCAATATCGCCCCAAGAGGCTATTTCGATGGCCCCGGAAGGTGGAGGCAAATCGAGGACCCCCCTGCTTTGATCGATGGTCTCCAACTTGGCCCGAGGAGGCGCTCCATAGCTCCCAAGAGGGCCCCAAGAGAGCATCAATAGGTACCCAAGAGGGCCCCAAGGCGCCCCAACAGAGCCCCAAGAGGACCCCCAAACCGCCTAAAGAGCCCCAGAAGGGCCCCAAGATGCCCTGGAAGAGCTCCAAAAGGACCCCAATATCCCCCAATACAACCCCGTTGCTCCAAGAAGGCCTCCGATGCTCCAAGATAGCCTCCAAGATGGCTCAACATCCTCCTCCTTCTTCTCTTCTCTTTGCACGCTCTGTTTCACTGTATGTGTCTCTTCTCTCCTTTTCCGGTCAACTCTCATGGGCAAGGATCCTGAATGGGCTGGTGGGGATTCGCGAAGCGTAAACCATACTTATCTTGTGAGTAAGTCCCACGACAGCGCGATTTCTGCATACATTATGAGAAATACTGCGCAAAAAAAACGCGATTTGGGAATACATGTGAGAAAGTCTCAGGCGGGAACCGTTATTGTTGTACACCGAGGGCCAAAGACAATTTTCTGAGACCCAGGACTTTTTTAAATAAAAAACAGGGTGCGCCCATGGAAGGGCACTTCAATTGAGAAAAGCACAATGTGCCCCAGAGGTGGGTGATCAATAATTACTATCTCCCAGTAGTGAAGGGTTCAGCAACAGTAATAGCACCACCACCACCAACAACAACAGCAACAGCAACAACAACAATAACAACGCCACCGACACCACCACCACCAACAACAACAGCAACAACAACAGCAACAACAACAGTCATCTTAAGACTGTTCGCTCTGATCTGTTCGCTTGCCATTCAGCACGTATATCCCAAACCCTCGATGCCCGCCCTCTTCGTCTTCCATCGTACCCCCCTGGGGGTATATCCTACCTGCAACGTGTACTTCGTGCAGCCCCTAAGGCAGCAGCAGCCTGTACACAAGAACAATCATGCAAAGCGACAGCCAAACCTTGGAAAAAACGATGCGCTCCAGGAGCTGCGACAGCAACGACGTAGATGTAAGGACCCGGCCGAGCGTCGTAGACTGTCAAAGCTGATCAGCCGGTGACATCGGAAATTACTCCGACAACAGTGTGATTTGCGAGCTGTGAAGATATTTCACGAATTCAAGGACTTGAAAAAGCTGCCAGAGATCCACATGCACCCGGTCAGGCCGAAGGTGCACTGCCCGATCGACAATGATGATTTCAAGAGTTCTTTGAGTCAAGTTTTGAACACGGATCTGCCAGAGGAGAGGAGGGAATGGATCGACGAGATGTGCAACCGAGGCCCGTATGACATCCCACGGTTCTCCATAGACGAGCTGCGTTTTGCACTCCGGAGAATGCGCCGAGGCAGATGCTCAAATTCAGCCGGGGTCACTTTGGGAATGTTTCTCTACTGCGGGGACGGCCTGCTTCAAGCTATGCTGGGATGTTTGAATTCTATGCTGCACACTGGTGCCCTTCCTTCAGACTGGCAGGAGACTCTCTTCGTCATGCTTCCCAAGGGCGGCAGCAAACGTGAGGTCAAGAACTGGCGTCCCATAGCGATTCTGCGTATAACTTACAAAATATTCGCACGTCTGTTCTTCCAGCGTCTTCAGCCAAAGCTCGAGAAATCGCAATGTTCAGACCAATGCGGCTTTCGCCCGGGAAAGTCTGTTGATGACGCCTTCATTGTTCTGGAGGAGCTCTGTTGCAAATCGTGCGAGTGGGGGCAGTCCCTGTGGGTTGTCAGCCTCGACTTGACCAAAACCTTCGACCGCATCGAGCATCCGCTTCTGTTCAACGCGTTGGACGAGCAAGGTGTTCCAGCGGAATACGCCCGGCTCTTATCGGACATCTACCACAACTAGCGCGGGAGCGTCAACGGCAGTGGGCTTTTCGAGATCACCAGGGGCGTCAAGCAGGGAGACGTGCTGTCGTCACTCTTGTTCAACAGTGGATTAGAGCACGCCGCGAGGCGATTCAAGGACCGAGTTCGTGGGACTGGAACTGACGTTGGGGGGCCAAAACGTTTGACGAACATACGGTACGCAGATGACCTGTTGCTGTATGCGACGACTGTTGGCGATGCAATGTTTATGCTGGAGATTCTATGCGAAGAGCTGTCAAGATGTGGGCTGGCACTGAACGCAAGCAACACCAAAGTCTTCACAAACGACCCCGGGTACTCCATGGCCGCGGATGCCCTGACGGTGCCTTTCGGCGAGCAGAATTTACCCGTAATGCTTGACACAGACATGCACAAATATTTTGGACGAAAGCTATCTGGGAATATGCTGGATAGATCGAACATCAACGTCATCTATCCCATGGAGTGCGCATGGGCCAAGTACCACGCCAACCGGACGGTCCTGACCAACAAGAACATTTCTGTCAAATTGCGGCTTCGTCTTTTCGACAGCGTGGTCTCGCATACAGCCACGTACGGGTTAGCTACGTGCGCGCTGACACAGCAACAACGCACGAATATTGCCGCCCTGGGAGCAGCCATGCTCCGCAAAATCGTCGGCTTCTGGAAGCGGCCAGATGAAGATTGGGAGGACGCCAGCAAACGGTGCAAACATCGTCTTCAGAACGCGCTGTCGCAGCACCCCGTTTCCGACTGGTTGCAGGTAGTTGACAGACTGCAGTGGCGCCTCGTCCACAAGACCTGTCAAGACGATTTATCGTGGCCGAAAGCGGTGATGAAATGGCTCCCTCTTTTAGGCAAGCGGCCCCGGGGGACGCCCGAGGACAAGGTGGACAGAAAACGTGAACAAGTATCTGAGTAGCAAACACGCCACGTCGCTATCAGAAGTACTTCATGGCACACGAGTGTTCGATCTAGCACATTTCGAGGACGACTTCGTGGACTTCATGACCTCGTAGTAGCCTGCCTGCAATTTTCATATCTCAGAGGGGCGTGTCTCATTGCATGTTTTCCGTCGCCGTCTCCACTTGTGGGGCGCGTGCGGCCTCCGCGCGCGATCGGACCTGACCTGACCTAAGGCAAGGGAAGAGAATTACATCTTCCCGCCCTTTGGTTTTTGGGGGCATCGGCCCCCCTTGCACGGCCGAAAACTCTCTTTTGAAAACGACCCGCTCTCCATCGGTGAAACTGTCGCGAACTTTTAAAAAACGAACGTGCGCGGCACTGGGGCGAAAACACCATTTTGAAAACCATCCGCCTTCCATCCGTGAGACTGCGACAACCATTCAAAACAAATGTGCGCAACGCTAAAGCGAGAACACCATTTTGAAAACCACCCCCCCTCCATCGCTGTTGCATGTAGACTTCAAGCTTGAGATCTCAAGCGAAACGCCCAGCCCGCCCTACGGACGGGGGTGCGACAAGGAGTCGTACGGACAGGTGATGGAGGTGGAAGAGGACGACGAAGTTCACTTCCCCTCTCCCCACTCCCCTCTCGCCCCCTCCCTCTCCCCCCACTCCCCTCCCGCAGCGCGCGACGAGGTCGCTGGCCCGCCAGTTTTCGCCCGGTCGCTCTCGGGCGCAAGCCTGGGCGCAGCAAGGTCCGGCGTCGCGAACCCGCTCGTGACCTCAGCGGTCGACGCCGTCGAGGCTGATGAGCGCGCCGAAGGTTCTCCGCCCTGAGCAGCTCCATCTCGCGCCTCATGGAGCGCATGTCCGCCATGGTTTTTTTCAGCTCGCTCCCAAACTCCGCGGTCTCGAGGGGCGCCACGGCCTCTCTGCCCGCCTCCGGAATGTCGTGCTGCTCCAGAGCACGAGGCCGCCGAAGTGGCGCTGCATTCGGCGCCGCACCCGAAGGGGAGGAAACCGGCGCACAGAGGGCACGGGGGTTCTGACACGCGGACGCGGCTCTGGCGGCCATACTGATGAGCAGGTGGGCAGTCCCGCGACGGTGCCCGCCGAGGCCATGAGGCGGCCGAGGGCGGCGCGGTTGTGGGTTCAGGCTCTGCGCGCAGCCGTCTGGCGCCGCCTGGCTCAACCTGCGGGTGACGCAGTGGCTGTGGACCGATCCGCCGCATGCCGGGCAGGTTGCTGACGGACCCGCCAGGACATCTCCACAGCATGGACACGTGCGTATCATCCATGTAGATGCGACTGGTGAAATTGATATAGACGGAGGGGCTCCCATGAGTCCAACGCCTCTCGGCGTTGGGCTCAAAGTCGTGTTGCGCCGTCTGGCAGGAGTCTGCCATCAAGTCCGACGAGGGAATACGCAGTTTGATTCTCATTACCACCGCCGCCACTACGGAAACCAGGTGGGGATCTTGACAACATTAAAGCGGATGAAGTCAGACGAGTCTGCAATGAGGTTCCGGCTAACTGTAGGATTATTGCTCCTCTGAAATCAATTATACAACCGGCGTTCCAGCCGCCAGCTCCCGAAGATGACGGACGGTCTCCGCAGGCCGAATGTCGAACATTTGACGACTTTGGAGAAACATGCAATCTGCGGGTGAATCGAAAGAGAATTTCAGTAGAGACCGATCGGCGAGTCACGAGCCTGTGCTGCCGCTGAGATTTGTTCCTCGCCATGATGACTCCCTCTTTCCCCTCGTCCATCTTGGACCGAAGGAGCGATGCTTCATTTTGTCGCTCGTGCCTCTGACTCCAGTGTCTAAACGCACGCGCCAGCTCGCTCCCCCCAAATGGTCATGCACGCGCCAAACTTTGGGCGAAACACGACGGCGCCGCCAACGCCGCCGCCGTCGGGCGCACATGGGCCAGCGGGTCGCGCGCTCGACCGAGCTCGGCCCCGCGCGCCACCCACCGCCAGGGTCCATCCCCTGGGCGGCGGCTGCCGCTGAGAACCCCTCCCGCGTGCGAAGCCCCTTGGCGGGGGGGCTTGGGCCGCTCTCCCGAGCAGCGCAGCCGTGACGCGCGGCGCCGCGCTGTGCCGCGCTGGCGCCCGCGCAACAACGTCGCTCCCCGCTCGTGCCCGCGACGTCGCAAGCGCCGCGCCGTCGACGCAGACCAGCTCGCCCCCCCCCGAGGGTCGCGCGCGCGCCAGACTTTGGGCGAAACGCGACGGCGCCGCCAACGCCGCCGCCGCCAGGCGCGCGTGGGCCAGCGGGTCGCGCGTTCGACCGCGCTCGGCCCCAATGCTCGCGTGACCCGCGGGCCCGCGCGGCGGCGGGCGCGGCTCGCGGCCCCAGTCGTGCCGCCCAGCGCTCCGCGAAAAGCGCGGCGCTTGCGCGGGCGCGGCGCGCGCGCGTGTGCTCGCGTCTGGCCTAGTGCCCGTGAGCGGGCCTGCCCCAATCTCGGCGGCTTCAAACGTGGGCCATATCGCGTGGAGCGCGCGTCCGAGGGGGCCTGTCGCGCCAGCATCTCCGCTCGGATATCGAGGCGTACTCTTTATTCTTGCGCCGAGGGAAGAAGGGCGCAACAGAGTCACCGTCTTTGCGCAAGGCCATCCTGGTCGGTTCCGGCGCCGGGTCCCTGGCCGAGCTCAACCCCTCGGGCGGGGGCCGCAGTCCGAGAGTGAAGCAGGCGGTCCAGAGTCTCAGCGAGTCCGCCGGGGCTTGCCCCCTGTCCGGCAAGGCGTGCATCGTCTCCAGGGATGTGTGCGGGCGCGGTCTGTAGATGCCCGGGCAGCGCTGAGACGCCGCGACCTTTGCCATGGCTAGAAGGGGGGATCGAACGCAGACGTGTTCAGGCCTAGCACGACGCAGGTCTTCCTAAAGAGCCCGACGTGATTAGTGAACGCGCGCCGGCTGTGGAAAGTCCGAGCATGGGCGCAAAGTGACTCCGCGGTCGGCGGGTACTTGTCTCCCCGCCGACCCAGCGACTTCCGCGCTTCCGCGGAAACTTCCGCCGCCGACGGATTCCCGAACGCCGTGCGTTCAGCGATCGAGGGGCGCTCCCGCATGCAGCCAACATTACCGATTCGTCGATGAAGCCGTCTCCTTGAGACCGATTGCGAGAAACCTCGCGCGTGGCGACCGCCCCGTCCTTAGCCGCGCGTGGGTGGGAGGAAAGGCGGTTCTGTTCGCGAGCCATTGCTCCAGCCTGGCTGAAGAACCGGGCGAGCTGTGTAGACGCAGGCGCCTTGTCGGATGGGGTGCCGCGCCCGACCCTCCCGTCGCGGGCCGCGCCCCGTCGGGCGAGGGCGAGGGCGGCGAATTGCCCGAGGCCTGAGCCCAAGCGGGTGCGAGAGCGGCGTGCCCTGCCCCGCGCGCGCGCGGAACCTTGCTCTCCGACGCGCCACAGTGCCCGCTGGGCGCCGCTTGTCGCTTCTCACCGCGCTGCCTACGAGCGAACCGCTGGCGCTGGGGCCGGGGCCAAGAAGGGGAAGGTGAGTCGCGCGCCCTGCTGGTGCCCCATCGAAAATAGCCAGCAGCGCCCCGCGCGTCCTCTTCGAGCGGGTCTTGAAACCCAAGGTCGACCAGGAACGAGCGTCGTTCGAGCGCGACCAGCTCGCGCACCGAGTCAATGCCATTGCGTCGCAGACCTTCCAACGACCTGAATAGCTTGTGCGGCGGGTAATCGGGGCGCGCCGCCCTGGCCCGCGATAGCAGGCCGGACAAGCCCGCTTCCTAGCGAGCGCGCAGAAATGCGGCCGCGCGCGCCCTCCTCCGTGTCCGGGGCGCGCGGTTGCACCGCCGCGGGGGCGCGGTCCTGCGTCGCCGTTAGCGAAGACGAGCGTGAAAGAGAGCCACGGGAAACGCGGGTGGCGCGTGCGCGGACAAAACTTCGCGGACTCCATGCGCGGCGGAGAGGCCCGCGCCGCGCTCCGTCGCCCCCGCGCCGCGCAGCGAAGAAGGTGCCCCCGACGGGGGCGGCGCGCGCGCGCAAGAAGAGTGCGTGCAGGGGCGGCCATAGGCCATGGCCTCCGAGAGGTGGCCTCCCACGGAAGCGACCACTCCCATGTCCCTGCCGCCCTTGTGAAACCGTCGGTCGCCATCGCCCGCAGCCTCTCGCGGGCCTCCGCTGGCCGCGTTGGCGCGTCAGCCATCTTTTGTTTTGACGGAGCGCGCCAGAAGCTGGCCGCGCAATCGTGGGCGGCTGCTGCCGGCCATATGCCTGTCACCTGATCGCGCGACGCGGCGCTGCGCGACCGCGCGCGCGCCGCGAGTGGACGGCGCGCCAGCTCGTTATAATCATTTTTGCGCGACGAACCCTGGCGCAGGATTCCAGGCGCGGTAGTGCTGTCAACGAAAGCGACAACCTCCGCGCCCAGGCAGGGGCGGAACGCGTGGTGCAACCCCGCGAGCGCCGCAATTAGCTCGAACGCTGCAACCTGCGTCTTCTGAGAATTCAACCGTCGCTTGGCCCCGCTCGGAGCCGCGGCGGAGGCAAACTCCTTCCCGGCCGGGGGCGCCGTCGCCGCCCGTCGCGTCCGTATACAGCAGGACCCGCGGGCGGTCGCGCCACGCACGCGGGCGCGCGCGCGAGGGCCCGGCCTCCAAGAAGCGCAGCCGCCAGGCCAGCGATCGGCGTGGGCGCCCAAGTGCTCTGTGCGAGCGCTGGTTAGCATGGCAGAACAGAGGTGCCAGGTACGGTCTCGCTGACCGTCCGAAGACTTGGCTCGCGCCCAAACTCAATCGCCCGGCCACTTGTTGGGCCTCCGCCGGGGACAGGCATTCCCGCCGCAGTATGCCTTCGATCTGGGTCACCCACTTGCCCGCGCTTGCCTCGGGAACCGACAAGCGCGGGGACTGACTCTCGTCGCAGCGCTGGGCGCGCGCGCCGGCGCGCCAATGGTCCAGCACCGGCGCGCTCTTCCGCGCCGGCGCGCTCTTTGTCGTGGTCCAGGGCCCACCCCAGCAAATCCTCGATTACCCGGCGGTTGACATCGGCCTCGCCGGCGGGCCCTGCGCGCTGACCGGCCCGCGGTGGGCACTCGCGGTTAACGGAGAAGGTGACGTCCACGTACCTCCCCCTGCCCACGTAAAATAAAACCGCCAGGATGCGACGGATGGCGTGCCCGAGGCGCTCCCACTGGAAGCCGGACGCCTTCGCGCCGAAAGGGCGCGCGAACAATTGCAAGCACTTGAGGGTCCCCGCGTGTTTCAGCGCATCGGAGTGAAGCGGCGGCGTCTTGTATGCGCCGACGAAATCCGATTTGTTCAGCCGCAGCAGCGCCCTGGCGCTGTCCGCTGCGGCTAGCCGCGCCGTCGCTGCTGGCGCGTCCAGGGTGTCTGCAGACATGGCCACGAGCGGCGCGGAAGCACTGTTGACCCAGCTGGCCGTGAAGTCGTCAATCGCACGAACCTTGCGCTTCCATGGCCCGTCGCTCAAGAGTTTGAAGCCTTCATTAACAGCGAATCGCGGGGCGATGACGCCCCCGCGCGTGGCCGCATTAATATCGGCCCCAGCGGTGCGGCCTCCGACGCGCGATGGTGGGGCGCGCAAGGAAGAGCCGCCGCGCGGATGCCGCGTCGCCTGCGCTAACTTCAACACCCGGGTCCAATTCCGCCGGCCTGCGCGCGCGGCGGAGCGCGTCGGAGTTGCTCTGGTGCGCCCTCTCCTGCAGCTCGGCCTCGCTGCGCACCGCGGGGCGCCGCGCTGGGGGCGCGATGCCCGCGGGAAATATCGGCCCCGTCAGGGGGGGTGCCCGCGTCAGATCCGTCGCCGGGTTCTCATCCGAGCAGCCCGCCGCTTCCATCATCTCCTCCGCAGCAGCGCGGTGCCGAATCATGGGCGGCGCGGGCGAGAGAGAGAGAGAGAGAGAGAGAGAGAGAGAGAGAGAGAGAGAGAGAGAGAGAGAGAGAGAGAGAAAAGAGAGAGAGAGAGAGAGAGAGAGAGAGACCGGACAAGTAGGCGGACCAGGGTCCGTCCGCGAGGCGCACTGCGGTGCGACAACCCGCCAAACACTATTTGCGGCGGTGCAGCCTTGAGAAACGAGGGCGGGCAACAAACCCCCTCCCCCGGCGCAATGCGACTGACGCTACAGACGGCGGACAGACAGTGAAGATCTCACGTGTCAGACCGCGTGACGAAGAAGGCCCCAACAAGGAAGGCGACGTGCTGACACGTGGCTAGGCGGCTTGGCAGACCGCCAGTTGGGCGCTTGGCCGCAAAGCGGCGCGCAGGGACGGGGCCCCCCCCGCCCCCACGCCCTGACACCGTGGACGCGGGGCCACGCGTGCACACGGGCAGGCAGAATGGCGGAGATTAGCGCGGGGCTCCAGGCGGAGCGCCGCGGAGCGATGACAGCATAGCATGGAGGGTGAGTGGCGGCGCAGCACCATCGGGCGAGGGTGTAAGCAGCTCGGCGAAGGCACGACCGGCGCGGTGGAGGCGCTGGAGCAGAGGGCCTTGACGGGCTTGAGCAGCGGCAAGGTCGGCGGCGAGAGCAGCACACCTCTGCTGAAGAGCGGCCATAGACTGGGACAGCTCGGCTTCGCGGTCGGTGAGGGGCGGCTGCTCTGTGCCTGCGGCCGCGGGCCTCGTGGCGGGGACGAGGTCATCGGTGCGCCTGGCCAGGTGGTGGACCAGCGCGGTGCGGCGATCCGTGCGCTGGCGGCCGTCGCCCTTGCGAGGCGACTGGAGGGAACGCGCGGTCCCAGGGCTGAAGCCGCTAGGGCCACGCCCCGTGAGGACGGAGGAGCCGCAGCCTCGCACCCAGCAACAGTAAAAGCGTGGACGGGGTGCGACGGCCTGACTGGCTCAGTGCCCTGCGGGGGGGCTGGAGCCGCCCCCGCGGGCTGGCGCTGGTGGGGGGACGGGGTGGGTGGCACGGGGGGACCAGTCATGATGCCGTGCGAGGGCTCGGGGGTCGGCCGCGTGGTCGGGTGGCGTCTCGATGAAGCGGCATCGTCGGCAGCGTGGGGTGTCGGCGGGGCGTCGTCTATGCTGCCACTCAATCCGAGGGGATCATAAAGGTCCTCGTCGGCGTCTTGACGGTGAGCGACGTCATCATGTGGGTGCGATGTCGCTCTCGGTGGCGGAGTCGAGGTGGGCGTCGAGAGGCTGCCCGACGGGGCAGGGTTGGCGCTGGCTGGCCCGTCGTCCAGGAAGTCTAATCCCCCGCCGAAGCCGAACGGGTCGTCCTCCTGTTCGTCGTGCATCGCCCGTTGGGCCTCGGCCCAGAGCTCATCCGGGTTCTGCGGGATGTATGGTCCAGCCGCGGGTGGTGCCTGGTCCGACAGCAGGGGGTTCGGTTCCATTTTGCTGAGTTCCGCTGCTGTAAACCCAGCCCTGCGGTGTGGGAGCGGCAGAGTACGGTGTCTGCGCTCGTAGATAGCGACAGCGACCCCATGAAGCACGGTCGCTTGGCGATGTCGTGTTTTGGCAGCTTCAACAATGTCGTCGGGGAGGTTGTGCGTGCGTGCCGCCGCTGTGGCAAGGGCGTCGGCCTGACGGTTGAACTCCTCCGCGATGGGCCCGATGAGCCCAAGGTCGATGCCCAGGTCTCCCAGGTGGCTGGCGATTTTTTCGACGCGAAACATGTTGGGCTTGGCCATAACACATCGGTGGATCTTTTCCCAGAGCTCCGCGTGCGTGCCCTGCGGCGCTGGATGTCCGTCGATGATGCTTTGGAACCCATCGACCACCGCCTGGTTGTCCACGAAAACGTGCACGGGCCGTTCGGCACATGCCGTAAGGTGGACAATGGCGAGGGTCTCCGCAACCTGGGCGTTCTGCGTTAGGCCGTGAACGCGTGCACTGTAGTTCATGCGGTGATCGATGCCGTAGTAGACGCCGTAACCCGCTCGTGCTAGCAATGGGATGGCTTGGTTGGTGCACGCACCGTCCGTGGCAGCATAGACCCATGTCCAACCAGTGTCGTAGTCAAGGTAGGTGGTGTAGGTGTCCTGGGCTGAAGCCGCAGGATCACCATCAGGGGAGGGCCGCGGAATGGGCTGTGGCAGCGGGTCCCTCGCGAGGTCGGCCTGCAGGTCGAGGAGGGCTGGGTCTTCGTCGAAGAGCCCGCAGTGTCTTGTGTGCGGCGGAAGACGGGCCCACTGGTCGTCACTGATGAGGGTGGTGAGAGGGAGTCTTTCTCGGGCCCAGCACTTACAGTCGCGGACAGTGTGCTCCTGAGTTTCCTCTTCCTCGTCACAGTAGCGGCACATGGGGCTGGGGTCTGCCGACGTGTTTGATCGGGATCGTCGCTGTTGGGTGTGGTCCCCGCCCGACAGGTAGTTCAGGAGGAGCGCCAGCTGCCAGGCAGTGCATTTGGCTGCTCCTTTAGTTCGCGCGAGCCACGTGCTGGCGAAGAGGTCAAGGCCCTGTCTGACAGAGGCGAGGTAGCCAAGGTCGTGTCGCCGTGGCTTGATCCTCCGCAGAAATGCCCTGCGTTGTGAGGCCCGCAGCATGTGCAGGAAGGCGTTTTGGGGTAAATTCAGCCAGCTGATCGGGCAGCCCCAGTCGTCGTACATGATGCCAAATGTGGGCCAGGTCCATCGGAGCTGCTGGAGCGACTGGACGAGTCGTCCGACGGGTCCTCCACCAAACAGGGTCTGGACGTGGTGTTGGAGGTCTCTGGCGAGCCCGCAGAGTGTAACGTCGCGGTTAACCTGTCGCCGCAGGCACAGGAATGCTTCACGCTGCGTGATGGCGTCGATCTCAAGGGCGTGTCCCGGCACGCACACGGCCATGAGAGTCCAGAACTCGACCCACTTGTTCCCCTTGGGGCGGATAGCCGCCTTGAGGGCGTGGTTGTAGGCAGTCTTGGCTGGGCCTGATGGTGCTTGAATGTCGGTGCCCGTGGTGCAGACGCTGGCAGCCAGGGATCGGGCGTGCCGCGCCTTGATAAGCATCGGCGACGGGAGCTTGCCAATGCGCGGCAGGCGGATAGTCGCCCTCCGTACACGGGCGTCTGCGGTGGCCGTGAGGTTAAGCGCGGCTGGAGCCGGCGCTGCCTCTGCGTTGATGTAACTCCCGACGAGCTTGAAGGAATCGACCACACGTAGGGGGCGATCCGCCAGTGTGAGCTGGGTAACGGCGGCGTGAAGCTCGTCGGTGAGCGCCCACCCTGCCACTTTACCAGGGTGAATGCGTTGACCTGAGAATCGATCAAACTTGGCGGTTTCGTCGAGAGATTTCTGCAGCTCAGAAGCGGTGTGGGTAGTGGAGTTGCTGTCGTCAACGAAGGTAGTGCTGAGTGATCGAGGAACGTATCGGTGCTGCCTCTTTGTCCACACGCACATGAGCAGCTTGATGTCATCCAGGGACCACGAGCTGCCCTGGAGGTGACCGTTTGTCCTGGCCAGGTCCCTGGAGTACGCTCCGTTCATGCGGATGTAGCGTTTGTGGTGTCTGTAGAAATTTCGGCGGACAGTAACGATGTCTTGTGGACACCCCGCGTGCAGCGCAAGGTTTAGACAGATGTCCGTGATGAGGTAGTCGAAGCACTTCTGTCGGTCAAGGGCAGCTCCAGCTAAGGGGAGGAGTAAAGTCCTGGCGTGTTCGATGCGCAGGGCGAGAGAGGTGCTGACATCCCCAATGGTGGCTTTGGGAACAGCGCCGAAGCTCGTGGCATGGGTCCATCCTTGCCGCCAGGTCGTGAGGCTACGGTAGGCCGGCGCTTCCCACGCATACATCCACACGGAAAGAACCGAGAGAAGTCGTTGGTCCGTCGGGAGTTCCCCTCGGCCTTTTCGGAGGCACGGGTTTGGCACGTGCAGGAGGGGCTCGGGGATGGTGCCAGTGCGTTGCATAGCACGTAAGACGCTGGCGAAGAGGCGAAGGATGTCGTCGGGTAACTCCTTTGCCTCCTTGGTCGTCCAGCCGTCGAGTCCCCCCGCGCGGCGCGGTGAACGGGTGCGAATGAAGTGGATGAGTTGGTCGTCGGTGAGGTGGAAGGGGGCTGCTGGTGATGGCGTAGGCAGCTCTTGGCGGTATTCGTCGTAGAAGTCCGCCCACGTCGGCATAGCTTCGGCGTCATGGCCCGCGCGAGCGCGGTACCTGCCCAAGATGGGCTCCCAGGTGTCGACCATGAGCTTAAGCATGTCTTTGGTGTTGGCAACAATAGCGTTGGCGGGGAGGGCGTCGGGAACCTGGGCAGGTGGTGGGCCACGAGTGTGGCCGTCGTCGTTGTCCGTGTCGAGCGAACTACCGTCGCTGGGGCTGAAGCCGCCGGCGTCGGTGTCGGCGTCACTATCGTCCGTGCTAGAGAGAGAGAGAGAGAGAGAGAGAGAGAGAGAGAGAGAGAGAAAAAAAAAAAAAGAGAGAGAGAGAGAGAGAGAGAGAGAGAGAGAGAGAGAGAGAGGTCGCGCCGTGCCTGCAGCAAGAAGACGTCCTTGTGATCTCCCAGGACCGACTGGGCGAGCCGTGGCAGCGTGGCAAGGTGGGTCCTCCAACCCTCGTCCAGGGCTTTTCGTCGCTTGCCCCAGAGAAGAAGCGCATCTCGGCGGGCGCGTTGCAGCTCAGACCACGACGCGGCGTTCGCCCAGTGCGTGGTAGATTCAACTTCGCTCGGGCAGGTCGCTGGCGCCGCGGGCCGCGGGGGCGACTGCGCCCGCCTCGAGCGGTCGAGCGGGGGCGTGGCCTCCACCCGGGACTGGTCTGATAGTAGCGCGTCGACCTCTTCGCGAATTGCAGAAATGTCGTCTTCATGTGGCCACTTGAAGACATCTATGAATTCGCGGCCCTCGTCGCCACTGGCCCGGGCGCGGTGCGCGACGCGCGCGCGGAGGGGGCGCGACGACGTGCGCCGAACAAGCGTCTCCGCAGGAGTTATGGCGGCGCCGTGCTCGCCGGTGCTTGAGCACGGGTAAGCGCATTCGGCGTCGCAGCCGCCCGCGTGCCGATCCAGCGCGGATCCCGGGGCCGCGTGGGCGTGTTGCCCGCGCCCCGAATTGTGCGCACTTGCGTCCTGGCGCGAAAAGGACAGATGTCGCCGCCCGGCCCTGCGCGCCGAAGGCGACTCGCCCGCGAGCGTGTGCGCGGCGTCTGCGAATGGCCGATGCCGCCAGCAAGCGTCTCACACTCACAAGCTAATCTCATGTGCAACGCGTCGGGGCTTGCCGCAGCCCGCGCGCAGGCGCGCGCGCCCCGGCGCCGCGCGCCAATGCAGGACGCAAGTGGCGCGCCCCTAAGTCACTCGTTTGGAAACCGCGCGGGGGCAGGGCGCTGCTCCCGGCCCGCAGAGCACGGCTCCGCGAGCGGTTCCTCGTTGGCGTCGTTGGTTTGAGAGAATCGCCATAAGCCTGGCGCCATGCGCGCGCGGCGCGGGCCAGAAGATGTGCCCCGATGGGGCGCCTTCCCCTTCCCGCCTTTCCCAGAATCGCTCTGGCCCTTGCGGCGGCCGCTTCCCCTCGCGGGGGCCCCCTTTGCGGGGCCGTGCGGCGCCTGGCGCTTCGCGGCGAATCGGCGGCGCTCCACTTCGCGCGGTGCGGCGGGCCTTCCCGCTGCCCTTGCCGTGCCCGTGCCCCCTCGACAGCTCCACTTCGGTCCCGAGACTCTCTGTCGATGTCGAGCGTCGCGCCACCTGGGCGCCGGCGGTCGCGCTCCCCTTGCGGCGCGGCGAAGGCGGAACATCGGCGGGGGGCGCGGGGGGGCGCCCGGCGCGACTCGCTCGTGCCAGCTCTTGCGGGTGGCGAAATCGTTGTAGATGCCGAGCTGCGCGCCCTTTTCTTGGGCGCCCATCGTTGCCCGCGGGGGCGCGCGGGCGGGGCGGGCCAAACGCCGCCGCGGGGCGCGGGGAAGGCCAGCGCCGCCTGCGTGCATGTGTCGCGGTGCGCGAAGGCGGCGGCGCCAGACGTGTGGCCGCTGGCGACGGCCGCCGTCGAATGCCTCGCATTTCGCGCGTGCCCGCGTGCGCCGGGGGGCGCCGCGCGTTCCCCGCGCGACCTGCGACTGGGGCATGGGCAAATCTGTGTTCTTTCATTTTCCGCGTGGGTTCCCATTGCGCGCGCGAGCTGGGGGACTTCGCTGGGCGCCGGCCCCGTCTCCTCTGTGGCCCGGTGGTCGCGCGCCCGCCTCGACTCAGCCAACGGGGGGGGGCGCAGCGGGTCGGCGCGGGCGAAACTCCTTATTCCGCTGTCAGCAGCACGCGCACCTTTCGCGCGTAAGTTCGCCCGCCGCGGCAGCCCTCGCGAGCGCGGCTAGCGCGGCGCTAGGCGGCAAGAAAGAATGGGGGCTCGCCGTGGCGTCAACTGGGCGCCCAGGCCGCGCAGCCCCACGTCGGGCAATTTTTCCGAGAAGGACGCCCGCGTCGTCGCCGATCCACTCGCGCGTTCAATATTCTCGCGCTCTGTCGCGGCCCGCGCGGCCGCGCCGCGCGCTCCGTCGCGGCCCGCGCGGCCTTGGCGACCGCCCGCCCGTGCCGCGCGCAGCGCCAGCGCGCGCGGGCGAATTCTCCGGCCCCGCGAGCCGCGCCTGACGAATCCGCGCTTGAGACTTGGATTCTCGAGATCCCTAGACGGGGGATCGCCGACGTCTAGCCCGACCAGGTCCTGCGCGGCAGTGGCCCCATGGCCGCCGAGCCAATCGGCCGCGCTCGTGATGAACGTGGCATCGCGAGCCGTGCCGTCCACGTCGCTCAAGAAAGATTGCAAGGAAACCGCCGCGATTGCACTCGGGGCGAAGGCAGCTGCCGAACCCTTCGGCAAAACGCGGGGCGATCCTCGCTCCCCTGGCGCTGCCTGCACCGCGCGCGCGCCACCCGGTCGCGCGCCGGCCTCCAGACCCGCGGTGCCTGGCCACGCAACAATGACCTGGCCCGAACAAAACAACCAGGGCGAACCTCGCCCACCTGGTGCCACCTGCACCGCGCGCGTGCCGCCCGGTCACGCGCAGACCACCAGACACTCGCTGGCGAGAAAGAAAGGGCCCCTCAACCCGTGATGCAAGCCACACCTGACGCGCGCCTCCTGGCCACGCAGCGACGCCCAGGCCCGCGAGGGGACGGGCGGGCGCGGAAGAGCCGCCGAGCGGCAAGGCCCAAGACCGCGGCCAGGCCGCAGGACAGGACGGACAGACAGGCAGACGGACGACGGACGACCGACGGACGGAGGGGGAAGGGACGGGGGGGGATGCAGGCCGCGGGCCAGGGCGCGGGCCAGGGCCAAGCCAAGCAACCGAGCCAAACGGGCCAGCAGGCAGGCCGAGGCAAGCGGAAAGAAGGGGCGGGCGAAGCGGGCCAGGGGACAGGGCAGGGCCGAGGCGGGCCAAAGCAGGCGGCGGGGGCGGAGAGGGGCCCAGGCGAACAGCACAAGCGGGGCCACAGGCCAACCCCAGAAGGGGAAGACGGACAGGCGGGCCGACGGCGAGGACAGCGGGAAACGAGCGGAGGAAGGGAACGGCGGAAGCGAAGCGGCGACAGCCACCCACCGATGCAGCGGACAAACAAAAACAGGAATCAGGCGCCCATCGCGCGGCGAGAAACAACGACGCCGCCCACCGCCAGGGTCCATCCCCTGGGAGGTGGCGGCCGCTGAGGACCCCTCCCGCGTGCGAAACCCCTTGGCGAGGGGGGCTTGAGCCGCTCTCCCGAGCAGCGCAGCCATGACGCGCGGCGCCGCGCAGTGCCGCGCTGGCGCCCGCGCAACAACGTCGCTCCCCGTTCGTGCCCCGCGACATTGCAAGCGCCGCGTCGTCGAAATGCTACACCCTAGCTGCAGCCACCCGCAGTACACGAAGTCCGAGTACCTCTGGGTGCATTATAATGATCAGCGCGGCACATTCGACAGGAATGTTCTCAGGACGTTCCGGCGGACAATTCCTGGAACTTTCTTGGCGGAGACGGGTCCGTGAGACAAACATGTTGTCAGAATGTTCTGGCGGAATTTTCCCAGAACGTTCTGGACGCAGACGGGTCCGTATACGCTATGCCTCACGCGACGCACGATACGGCTAATTACAAAGAGTCTGTGTTGCAACCTAAACTGTCGCAAGCCAGGGTCGGCCGAGCGACCGGAGAATCGGTGAATTTCAATCGACGCAAGCTGTGCGAATTGACTGCCATCGTCGCAAGCTCCAAACCACAGAGGCTGCTGATGCTAATGATACCCTCCCTGACTCACGTGAGAGGAGGGCCCCCCTACACACGGGGAGTGAAGGGGGGGAGGGAGGGAGGGAGGGGGAAAAGGGGCGGAGAGGAGGGGGGAAGGAGAAAAGAGGGGGAGGGGAGGAGGGGAAGGGAGGGAGATGGGGATGATGGAGGAGCCCCAACCTCCCTCCTCCTCCTCCTCCGCCGCCTGCTCCGCCTCCTCCGCCTCTTCCTCCTCCTCCTCCTCCTCGCTTCCTCGCCCCTCCTCTCGCACCCGCCTCCTCCTCGCTTCCTCGGCCCCTCCCCCTCCCCCTCTGCCTCCGCAGCGCACGCCTGGGCGCTCCGGGGGCGCCGGCCTTCCCGCGCGGGCCCGGCGGTGGGTCCTGCCCCAGGTCCGTGAGGTAGACAATCCTCTGCGCGGGCCGCGCGGGGAGATGAGCGGCGACGTGCTGGCGGCGCGCACAGGGGGGAGCAAGTAAGCAGGGGGAGCCGCCGAGAATCGACGAGGGCGTCCGAAAGCCGCGGACCTCGAAACTTCAATCCCCCCTAACGTTCAGCCACGCGCGGCAGGGGGTAGGGGGAGGTGGGAGGGATTCCTAGAAGCACCCCTGCTTCTTAGAAGGCGCGGGCAGTATCTATAGGTGTGGGGCTGGTGCCTTCTGAGAAGCAGCCTCTGTCTTAGAAGCCTTCCCCCAACCTCGGGATAGTGTCCAACGGCTGCGCCTCGCCGAGAACGTTCCGGGGAATCCTGGATCGTACCGAGCGGCCATTTGAGGCCTGAGTTCTGACTCGAAAGCGGCCAGAGGATCGGTTCAGGGGGGAAACATCGAGCCTGAATCGGCGATGCATCGCCGAGAGATTGGCGACAGGCCCCCGATAGCGAATCCACACGGTCCTGGGCGGATGGGCGGAGTGGGCTGTGAAGCCCCTATCGGCGATGAATGTGCGATTGCGGGTAGATGTGCACTCCCTGAGCCTATCCCCCCCTAACGTTCCCCCTGTTGGGGGCGGAGGTAGGGGTGAGTCTTTAGGAGAAAGAAGAGACCAAGACGGCAAAATGCACTCACCCGGCAACCGTCCCACCCGTCAGCGGGAAGCAGGGGGCGTCATGCTGCATCTTGGAGACCTCGTCTGTCCCATCCCGCCGCTACCCGAATCGAACCCGTGACGGATCCATCTCGAACCGCGTCGAACCCGCGTCCAGTGGTACAGTGCGGCCATGGTGCAGTGCGGGCGCGGCCGCAAGAAACCCTCGCAAGGAACCCAGCCCCGAAAATCCGCGCGCGCGCATTGCAGTGGGGGGGGGGACCCGACGGCACTTTGAGCGAATCAGCTGCTCAACGCCCGCGGGAACGCGCAGCGAGGCGCAGCGAAGAAACCCAAGATACCCTGAAGAAAGGAAGAGGATTTCTTGATGCGCGTCCCCCCTGTATGCATTTGTTCTCGCGATGTCGTGCACCCCCAGAGGCGGGGCGGCTCCGGTCAACAAGGCAAGGCACCTTGGGGTGAGAAGCGGGCCCGGGGAATGGGATGTCTAGAGGCTCGAGGCCTCTCATTTAGGGTCCGAGTAGACGGTGGACCGAGCCGTATCAATGCATCGGCGATGCATCGGTGACGTATCGGCGACGTCGGCGATGTACCGGCGACGTCGGCGTGGAGAAAATCTGGCTCCACATCGAGGCGCATCGTCGATGGATCGGCGGCGCGGCGCGATCCTCCGACCCCGTCTGCTCGGACCCCATTTGGGAGGCCTGGGATGTCTGGGGAGGAGGAGGGGAAGGAGAAAGCGAAGGAAACGCAAGGTTTGGGCACGAGCTGGTTTCGCAGGCGCTGGTTTCGCCGTTGCTGGTTTCGCCCCGTTGGTTTCGCCGACGGCTGGTTTCGCAGGCGCTGGTTTCGCCGGCGCTGGTTTCGCATGCGGCTGGTTCCGCCGACGGCTGGTTTCACTGGCGCTGGTTTCATTGGCGCTGGTTTCGCCGACGGCTGGTTTCGCCGGCGCTGGTTTCGCCGGCGCTGGTTTCGCCGACGCGAGCCCTGACGGGCGGGTCGGGTTGGGCGGGCGGACCCTAGCGGGCGGGTCGGGTCGGGTCGGGCGGGCGGTCCCTGACGGGCGGGTCGGGTCGGGCGGGCGGGACATTAAAAAGTGGGGCACGCTCGACCGAGCACGCGCGAACCTTAACGGGCGGTCGTGTCGGGCGGGCGGACCCTGGCGGGCGGGACGGGTCGGGTCGGGCGGGCGGACCCTGACGGGCGGATCGAGTCGGGAGGGCGGGACATTGAAATGTGGAGCGCGCTCGACTGAGCACGCGCGAACCCGAACGGGCGGGTTGGATCGGGCGGGGTGGCCCTAGCGGGCGGGTCGGGTCGGGTCGGGCGGGCGGACCCTGACGGGCGGGTCGGGTCGGGCGGGCGGACCCCGATCGGCGGATCGGGTCGGCGGGCGGTACCTTAAAGTGTGAGGCGCGCTCGACTGAGCACGCGCGAACCCTAAGGCGGGTCGGGTCGGGCGGGCGGACCCTAGCGGTCGGGTCGGGTCGGGTCGGGCGGGCGGACCCTGACGGGCGGGTCGGGTCGGGCGGGCGGGACATTAAAGTGTGGGGCGCGCTCGACCGAGCACGCGCGAACCCTAACGGGCGGGTCGGATCGGGCGGGCGGACCAAGGCGGGCGGGTAGGGTCGGGCAGTTTCGCCGACGGCAGCTGGTTTCGCCGACGGCAGCTGGTTCCACCGACGGAAATGGTTTCGCCGACGGAGCTGGTTTCGCCGGGCGGCCAAACAAGCCGGGCGAAACCAGCAGTCGGCGAAACCAGCGGTCGCCAAAGCTTTCGGAACGAAGGCGCGATCTGGGGCGAAGCCAGCACCACAACGCGAGGAGCGCGCCTTTCGGTCCGCCCATCAATCAAGGCAGGCACCTTTCGGCCCGACTGCGGGGGGTTGCTGGCCAGGCAAGAGTGACCTTTGGTGCGCGGCTTCAGGGTGCCCTTTCCCCGAAGTGATGCGGCGAAGGTGAGGGCCGATGTTCACAAACCCTACCTCTGAAACGGTAACGGCGAACCTCATGTCGTGGGTATGTGTGAGGAACCGTGGACATGCGAAACCATATGCCATAATATAATATAGCACTCAAGTTCCTCTTTGCTACAGCAGCCTATTCACACCATAATCCTTTGCCAGTGCACCCCTCCCTGAGGAGCAAGACGAGGCTGGAATATCTTGAAGGGAAGGAGATGAGGAGGACCCATCCAGGAATATGGTGGTGATAATGCTGCTGATGGTGCTGATGATTATGATGAATATGACGATGATGATGGGGATGATGTTGATGATGCTGATGATGCTACTGATGACGATGATGATGAGGATGATCATGCTGATGCTAATGATAACGATGCTGATGATGCTGCTGATGATGATGGTGCTGATGCTAACGATGATGATGGCGACGATGATGATGCTGATGATGCTGATTATGCTGATGATGATGATGTCGATGATGATGATGATGCTGATGATGCTGATGATGATAATGCTGATGCTGATGCTGACGATGCTGATGATGCTGCTGCTGATGATGGTGCTGATGATGGTGCTGCTGATGATGATGACGGATGAGGAGGAGGAATCTATAACGAGGAGGAAGAGGAGGAACATGACACAGGGATGAGGTATGAGGGAGGCGGAGCAGTGGTGGTGTTGCTGCTGCTGACGATGCTTATTATGCTGAGGAGGAGGAGAAAGAGGAGCAAAAGGAGGACACGGACACACAGGGATGAGGCATGAAGGAGGAGGAGGAGCAGGATTATGATGCTGCTGCTGCTGCTGCTGATGATGATGATGATGATGATGATGATGCTGATGATGATGATGATGATGATGATGATGATGATGATGATGATGATGCTGAGGCTGCTGATGCTGAGGAGGAGGAGGAGGAGGAGGAGGAGGAGGAGGAGGAGGAGAGGCCAAGGAAACAGGCTCCTTCTTCCGACGTAGGCCCTAACCACTCTAGATCTGCTCTCCAGGTCTCTCCAATAACGTCGAGCGTCTGGCGCCCCTCATCTTGCTGCTCTTCACACTCGCCACCGTCGTTCTCCTGTTTCTCCCTTTACTCCCTCATTCTCCTGTTCCTCCTGTCATCCTCCTCTCTGGCTCCTGTTCCTCCTCCTGCTTCTCCTCTCCTCCTCCCACTCTCCTCGTCCTACGCCTCCTGCTGCTCTGCCCCTCCTCGGCTGATCCTCGCCATCCTCGTCGTCATCGTCATCGTCGTCGTCGTCCTCCTCAACCCCCTCTGTAAGTCTGGCTTCTTCCACACGGGGATCCAAATCTTAAGAAATCAGCTACCGTGTCCCTTGGCACGTTGAGGCGCGGTAGTGTAAAGTGCTGTCTGACATGGTACTTGAAAATCTTCGAAGCTCCCCCCGTCTCCGCTCGCTCATACTTCCCCGCGTGCATCGCACCCTTCTCCCGAGGCTCCTTGGGCGGCCCAACGCCTCCTTGGGACTCTCCTAAGCTCTCAAAAACTTTCACGATGGCCCAGGAAGAACGCCGAAACCTCCAATATGGCCCAACATTGCTGGAAGGCGCACCCAGCAGTTCCCCAGGAGACCCCAAGCGCAGCCAGAGAGGATCTGGACACCAGAGAGAAGTCGAAGAGGCTCTTCAGAACAGAGCTGACCCTAAACGGTGTTTTTCGTTTTCGTTTTGTTTTCGTTTTCCCTCGCTTTTGTCTCGAATCCGCCTTTACCGCAAAACGAAATCGAAACGAAAACGGCCCACAAATCACCAAAAACACCGTTTAGGTCCAGACCTGCTTCAGAAGGCCCAGATCATTCGAGTCAATCTTTATCTCCTGAGTTTAGTCAATATGCCCATCGCCTAGCCTTCTCGGCACACGGCCGTTTCGGTAATGCCCTGGAGAAGCGGAGGAGCTGCCAACACAAGCCAGCTCAGGGCCCGAAGGACCCCCCCAAGAAGTCTCAAGGCAACCCCGAGAGGGGCACGTCGGCCCGAGAGGATCCCCAGACGGCGGAGAGGGGCCCGAGATGGCGCAAGACAGAACCAGGGCGCAAGAGATGCCCGAGACGGGCCAAGAGGATCCCGAGAGGGTCAGGGACGAGAGGTGCCACATGTCTTGAGGGGGGTGGTGCTTTGAGCGTCGCCGCACAGTGCTTCCCTGGCACGGTGACAGACGTGCCGCAGGAAGGCAACAAGGGGGGAGCGCAACCCTACTGTACAATTTGTGGACGTGTTTTGCCTTTTTTTGGGCCTCCGCAGAAACCTCGCTAGACTGTCTCCTCCGTCTGGCTTCTTCGACCGGCGATGCCACACGCCCATGGCCCCGGGCAGGGCTCCAGTCTGCGCGCATGACGAAAAGCCTGTGATAGATGGCCGCCAGATCGGTGGAGTCGTAGCCGAACCCCCCGTCGGACTTGACGGCCTGTTCGGGACGAACCCACCGTGGGAGGAGGCAGCAGGTGGGGCGAGATGAGCGTAGCAGAGGAAAGGGGGAGGCTGAGGAGGAATGGAGATTCGGCGGTGGACAAACCTCCCTGTAGTAAACCTCCTCTTAATAAAAACGGCCTGGCACCGAAACCGACGGACCTGGACCCGCAAAAATGATGGCAGCGACGCTCTCTCGCAAACCGAGAACGGCCAATTCCTGAATCGACGCGTCAGGGTAGGAGGTCTATCCACCTCCGAGAGACGAGGAGAAGGACGCTGGAGACGGGGAGGGCGAAAAGGAGTGGTAGAGCCGAGCCCCGCCTGGCTTCATGGCCTATCAGTTGGTCAGGCAGGGGCAAGACAAGACAAAACAAGACAAGACAAGACAAGACACGCGTGTCCGCTTGCAGGCGGGCCCCTTAGGAGCGGCGTGGGCGGGCCGGGGCCCGTTCAGATGTGCGTGCGCGCGAGGTAATGCTTCTCCCAGTTGTTCCACCATGTCCGGTCGTACTGTGAAAATAAGAAGATGTGCCACTTGGGGCCATGAGGCGTCGGAGGGTCTCGCGCGCCGCCGATGCACCAGCGACATCAATGGTGAATATCGTGCCCCTGATCGCGCCGTACCTCCGATGCACCAGCGATGCGGCAAGACCCCGGACCCCATCAACTCGGGCCTAGATTATGCGACCTCGACTCTTGCTGTGCCTCCAGAGGGGCGAAGAAACCTTTCCACTCACCAGCGCAGTCAATCCACCATTCCGTGCCATGCTCCCTGCGGTTCTTTGAAAACCAAGTCGGCTATCATGCGAAAAGGGTGATACCATGATGCATGCGGTTACTGATCCATGATCTACACGGCCCTTCCACAACATACATACTGACAATACCGCGCTCGTCGCAAAGACGATATTCCTGAACTTCACACTAAGACAGCGCTACCACATCTTGTCCACCGTCCAGCTGCACCCCCACTTCAACAAATTGCACATCGGGCGATATTGTCAACATTCGTCTTAACAATGTGGAAATAACTGCGACAAAAACAAACGAATAGGAACGAACCATAGATGACCCACCGCTTGCAACGCAGATGGCCGGCCAAGAAATGCAGTGGTAGCGAGGCGGGGTCGGGGTGGACGGGGAGGTGATGCGGACGAGAGAAGGCGAGGACGAACTTGGGGGTGGGGGGAGCAGGAGGGTCATAATCAACCAGGAGGCAGGAAGCACTTGCAATTGGCGAGGAGGGTCAACGACGTCGCGAACGCTTCCAAAAAACACGACGCAGAGCGGGCTCGCCACGCCCTGTCTGCACAGGTTTCCGACGCCTCGCGAGGCCGCAGAGGCGTCCGGAGCCCCTCCCCTCCCACCACAGAGGCAAGCGCTCGAGACAGCCTCGCCTCTTCTCCCGTGGGCGTGGCCTCGACCGCTTGGCGCCCTGAGCCACAACTGGCACCGCCGGGCGTGCCGTGAAGAAGCATCTGTGCACACACACAGAGACACACATTTTCACATATCTGAGCTGGGATGATCCGAGGGGGGAGGGAAAGAGAGAAGTAGAGAGAGAGAGAGAGAGAGCGAAAGAGAGCGAGAGAGAGAGAGAGAGAGAGGGAGACAGAGGAAAATAATAAGAGGAGAGAGGGAGAGGGAGATAGAGCTTGGGGACATGGTCGGGTACGAGGGGTTGGAAGGTCCTTGCTGTCTCTGTCTCCGTCTCTCTCTCTCTCTTTTTTTGTTCTCTCTCTCTCTCTCTTTCCCCCCTCTCATATGCGAACGTGCTATATATACATACATAGAGAGATCGGCAGAGAGAGAGGGAGAGAGAGAGAGAGAACACTAACGATTTATGTATACATAGATCCGCCACCGTGCCCTTGGGCACGGAGTGGGCGTGTCCTCAGGTCCTCTGCCTAATCCTCTGAGCCTCACCCCTCACTCCTGAGAATTCTATGAGGGACCCAGGCCGCTCGCTCTCAAATCTCTCGGGGCTTCTCGCGTCTTGGCGCGTGACTTTTCCGGAGCCAAGGAGGCTCCAAGACGGGCGAAGAGCGCGCCCCAAAGAGGTCTCCAAGAGGCCTTCCACGAGGGCCCCAAGAGAGGCAACCATCATTGAATTTTCAAGAGGCTTCTGAAGGATTTGGCATTCTCGCATTTTCTGCTTTCCGACGCTCCAAGACAGCCCAAAAGGTATCCTCGAAGGCCCCAAGACGGCCTAAGAACGCCCCAAGTCGGCCCAAGAGGCGCCCAAGACGGCCCAAAAGGCTTCCGCACAAGAGGCCCACAGGAGGCCCCAAGAGGCGCCCAAGAGGCCTCAAGAGGCCCCCAAACAGGCCTGAAAGAGACCCCCAAACAGCTCCCAATAGGCCTCAAAACTGCTTCCAAAAGGCCCCCGAGAAGTCTCCCACGAGATCCCAACGACCATCTAATACCCCTCATACCCACAACCTGGGCACGGTGGCGGGATGGGCCGAAGGCCATTACATATACACATAAAAGAAACGAAACATATATATATATAGAGAGAGAGAGAGAGAGAGAGAGAGAGAGATAGAGATAGAGATAGAGAGAGAGAGAGAGAGAGAGAGAAAGAAAGAGAGAGCGACAGAGATAGAGATGGATAACGATATGTATATATATATATATATATATATATATATGTGTGTATAGTGTCCGAGGGATAACGAATTGCACACATACATATAGAGAACGAGAGAGAGAGAGAGAGAGACAAGGAAAACCAGCGATAGAGAGAGAGAGAGAGACAGAGACACCCAGCGAGAGAGAGGGAGAGAGAACCAGAAACCGACTTCCCCTTGCCCGAGGTTGCCGGGAGAATGTGAGCGCATAAGCGCACGCACGCACACACACACAAACACACAGACACACACACACAACCACACGCACACCCACGCTCACCCATGCACACCCAACCACACACACCCACCCACACATCCACATCCAAGCACAAACACGTACACACAACCACACACAGACAACACCACACACAAACGCACACGAGCACACACAAACACAACCACCACCACACACAACACACACAAACACGCACACACAGTGACACGCACAAACACACACAGACACACACAGACACACACAAACACGCACACACACAAACACGCACACACACAGTCGCACACGAGCACACACAGACGGCAGAGACAGACATCGAGGCGAGAGGAGAGTAGGGGCGAGACTGAGGCATCAGGAGGGTAGGGCTGAGAACAATCGGGGGGGCAACGTGACTCTCTTTGGGCGCCAAGGCGGACAAAAAAGGGGGGACGCGGGCTGGCGCTGCGATGTGGACCGCGAGAACACAGCAAACACAGAGGGCCGCGCGGGGGCCATGAGCGGTATGTCGGCCACCCGAGGCACGAAGAAACAGATGGCACCGTCGCTCTCCTGGCAGGCGACCGCGGGCAGAGGGCGAGGAGGCGCCTCTTCCTCCACCTCCCCCACGCACCCCCCTTTTCGTCCTGGTCCTCCCGGCCCTCCTCTTCCCTCTCGTCCTCGCGCTCCTCCCCGCCCTCCTCCGCCAGCTTTTCCCTCCCCCCCTTTTCGTCCTCTTCCTGCCCGCCTCCCCCATTATCGCTTTCCCCCTGCTGCTGCTTTTGCTGCTGTTGCTGCTGCTGCTGCTGCTGCTCCTCCTCCTCCTCCTCCTCTTGTTTTCAGGCCTCCCCATCCAGTGCTATTCTCACCAAGTGTCCTGTCCATTTCCCTTCCCCTCATCCTCGTCGTCCCCGTCTCCCATTCATTATTCCTCTGCTCCGCTTCTGTTGTTTATGCCCTAAACCAGAACCATGTTGAAAACATGAAAGTTCGAAAACACGACACGCAACGGTAAGCCAAATGCACCGTGCTCCGATCCCCACCTACCAGGTTTGCCGATGGAGCGCCAACTCATTTACCTGGTTTGTCAAGCCGGTGACTCTTCTGGGGTAGTGTCCTCGCGCCAAGCTACAACATAATTTCAGCATCGGATATCCCATTGGTAAGCCGAGGGCCCTGAGGCCTAAAAAGTTCGATGGGTTCAGGGTTGGGATTTCTAGGGGTATGCTGTTTCGATGTCTAGAAGACCGGGGCACACTGATAAACAACGAGGAACGTATTGACGCGTGCGCCCACGTACGAGAAAACCCATGTAGGGGGAGGGCATGCTTCCTCCAGGCTGCAGTATACTCCCTCGTCTGGGCCCCATCCTTTCTTCTCACCCCACCTGGTCAGGGCGAGGAGGAGGAGGAGGAGGAGGAGGAGGAAGAGGAGGAGGAGGAGGAGGAGGGAGGAGGAGGGAGGAGGGAGGGAGGAGGGAGGACAAGACAAGACAAGCGCTCCGAAGAACCTCTGGTCGACTGAGCTACCTCGATCTACTCTAGGTTCGGAGGAAAATCCCGAAGGGGACGGAAAGCGGGGCGAGGTGGACCTTCGGAGCATCGCCGAAAGCTAGCGTCCCGCCCCGAGGACCGCCAAGGGCACGCGTTACCCAAGACGGGGCCCAGCGAAGAGTAGGGAGGGCGACGCGACAACGAAGGGGAACGAGTCAAGGCCCCAGGTACCCAGGAGGACGAGGAGGGCGGGGGGTGAGAAAGACTACTCTTCGCTCGAATTCCAGCCTCGCGAGTCTAATAATATGAGCGCTATGAAACAACTTCTCGAAACTGGGATTCCCTGGGAGAATCTGGCGGATTTTTAAATATTCTCTAACACATACTGAATCAAGAGCCTCCGAACCTCTACCTACCCACTCAGAGGAGGCCGGCCTAGGTCCCGTAGCGCGAGACGGCCTCGAGGACGCCGAGGGGGGTGCCGAAGCCGCAGGCCTCGAAGGGAAAGAGGTAGGCGCCGAGGTCGTCGGTCTCGGGGCCGTAGGAGCAGGAGGAGGAGGAGCCGAAGCCGTAGGCCTCGAGGGAGTAGATGTGGGCCTCGAAATCGTCGGTCGTGAGGCTGTAGTCAGCGGGCTCGAGTCTGTAACGCCCGTGTCGAGAAGTCGAGCCGAGGTCTCATCAGGCCGCTGAAAGTTCGCGTCCGTCATACCATAGCTCATTGACACAAAATTTCCCCAGTCATCCACTGTGCCATTCGTGCCGTCATTCCACGTCCCGTCATCAGCCCTCTCCCCCCGCCCAAGGCCCAGGTCGCCCCGAGAGGGACCAGAGATTAAGGCAGTGCACACCGAGGGCGGGGGGCTAATTGGACGTGTTGCGGCCTGGAGTAGTCGGCTCACTCTTTCGTGAAAGCTTCCAGCCAGTCCTGCAGCTCGCGCTCCATGTGGCTGACGGGAACTCGACCCTGCTTCCACTCTGCGCCCGTCTGGATCATCGCGTCGATGATGCATTGTCGGATCTCTGGGTGCAGGTGCAGCATGAGCTTGCGTTTGTTGACGTCGTAGCAGCGATCCATCTTGCAGAATTTGATCATGTCCCCGCGCTTCGCCTCGTCCCATTGCTCGATGCTCTGCTTCATCTCCACGAGCTTCTTGGCGTTGGCGGCTCCGACCGCGTCCTTGCGCTGCAGGAGTGCCGTGAGGAGGCCGCCGAAGATCCACAGGTGTGGAGGCCCGTGATTGTGGCCTTTGCCTGAAGCGGTGACGGCCTCGTTGTAGCGTACACCCTGGGCGCTCATGGCGTTCGCCTCCTGGCTGGTGCCGTCGAGAATCAGGCAGTCGAAAACCACCCCCTCGATGTTGCGCTTGGACTGGCCCAGCTGGAGGAGGAACTTCAGCATCAGCACCTGCAACGTCTTCTGTCCGCCCTTGAACCCGAGGTCCGTCTTGGTCTGGCCGTCGTTCTTGGCCCTCACGCGCCTCGGCGGCTGCTCGGCCACCCTCGGCGCACCCTCGGTGGGGAACATCTCGGTCCCCACGCGCTGCTAGTCCCGTCCGAGGGGCGGTGGGCCCAGCACCTCGCTCTCGAGGAAAAGCTGCGACGGGCGGAGGACGTGGAAGGTGGTGTGATGTAACGTGATCATTATACTGCTCGATCGTATCGAATGTGATATCGCAATGCAGGCAGCGATTTTCACTCGGAGGTGTGAATGACCATTGAAATGCAGTACGTCCCATTCTACATACTCTGCTATCCCATGCCGTGCGAACATGTTGACGAGTACTGTCTTTCGTAGAGAATGTTTGTTTACACCATGGACACATATTGCAGATAACGCATGTGAAGAGTGGGTTGCGTCGGCCGTGCTCTCCCCCTCGGGAATTATACATGTGTGACGTGAGTGCCCCATTCGAAGAAAATGTTTGTGAGCGCAGCATGCCGCGCTCGTCCTTCAGCGTGCACACAAAGGCGGTGAGACTCTCCTCCGTCGGGGGCTCCATGGCTCGAGCTGGCCCTCGAAGGCGGCGGAAGAAGGCGGCCTCCCCTTCAGTGGGGATAGCTGCCTTCAAAATCGAGGCGTCCACTGCGAGGAATGCGTCCCGCACCTCGTCATTGTGAAAAAGTGCGACAAATAACAATAATCCCAATCCCTCCACCTCTCGTGAAAATCCTCCGTCCCACTAATACCTGCGAAACTCCATAGATCGATCTCTACTTGGTGCGCTAGCGGTGGGGCTTGCCGGGTGAGGTGTCCACGGGGGTCCAGAGCAGGCGGGCCGCGTCCCAGGGTTCCCCAGAGGGCCGCGATAACCTGGGCGTGGGCCTTGGCATCACGGGCCATTTTTTGCACCCAAGCGAATCGACGAGAGGCCTGCGCACACCTAGTAGGGATGACCTTCCACTTTCGTCGAATAACGGCATGTGGCAAACTCGTGGGGTGGGCTCCCGTCCAATCGGTGGCCTGCCCTCTCTCGAGAGTGCGCAAATACTTGGCGATAATGCTATCAATCTGGTCGGCCATCTTTGCCGTGAAAACGTAGGGCTCATTTGCTGACAGACCCGCTTCGATAACATGTCCTTGAAATGCTAGAATCTTAAGCTTGTTTGAGATTCTGCTGCTCCACAGCCTCCCCATTTTTGCCCATCCCGTCTTCATCGCCGAGCATCTATATTGGAGTTCTTCCATTGTCGCGAGATTCCAAGCGTATCGACCTCCGAGATAACGAGCTCTAGCTAGCACCTTCCCCTTCGTGGTGAGTTCCTTGAATCGTTTGTTTTCGTGTCGGGCATGAAAGCTAGGAACGATCTCCCTTTTCCCCTTATTTTGTAGTAGTCCTACTTCTTGAAGGGCGGTATCTAAATGAGCATCGCTTTGACTCGTTAGGAGATGGGCCTCTCCAGCCTCTCCCGTCGGTACTGGTAGCTTATCAAAGATATCATCGGCAAACACCGTGGCTCCTCCGTCGAGCTCCCTCGCGAAGATGCCACACTTCAAAGGAAGAATGAGGTGGGGAGGGCGACGTCTCCTCCACTCCTCGAAAGGTTGCTGCATGATCTTCGCGAAGATCACGGGCTCTTCACTCGATCCCATCAATCCTCCGCACCCGTGTCGTACTACCAAGTTTTGTGGTTCCTTCCATGGCTCCTCCCCTCCTTCGGCGAAACTCAAGAAGATGGCCGCATGAGCGGCTCGATGTAGAACAAAAGGCGCATCCTGCTCGCTAACAAGCTCCTGCACTGCCTGCTGCCTTGCCTGCGGGGTCGTGGAGGCGAACGCATTCGACATGTCATGGAGGTTATTGAGATGGCTGGTCTTCCTGCGGCGGAGGCGAGCTCCAACGCTGAGCTGAACTGCGAGGGCGTCCTCACGCCGTCGCCCAAGTAAAAAGCCATGAAATTCGGCCGGCCAGTTCGGGGTCCGCGACCTCAAGCCCCGTCTCAGTAGGGCACCGTAAAAGCCCTTCCAGTACGGACAGAAAACATGAATGAGTCGTTTGCCTCCAGGTCCCTGCTTTCCATTTGATTTATTCAGTGGGTAGCCCCAGGAAAGATGTCCAAGCTTCGGGGTGCGCTTGAGGGCCCGAGACCACCAATGGATAGCTCCGAGATGTTCGCTAGCCAGAGAGGGGGGTAGTTCACCTACACGTTCAGCGCCTAGTCCGAGTCTCGGCTCATCCCCTTTTGAAACATAGCTGGCGTCCGCAGCCATCAGGGAGATCTCCGAGGGTAAACTCCATGGAGGTGCCGCTCGGCGTTTAGGACGTTTCTGGAGGAACTTAAGTGTCTGTTTCATATCCCGTTCGGCCCAGTGCCAGTAGCTATCATATTCCTCGAAGGTGAGGTCGTCAAAGGAGGTGGGGGAGGGTTCGAGCTCTGCAGCGAAGTCAATCGGCACTGCGCTCATGCCGCCGTCCTGCGGGCTTCCCTCCAGGAAGCGAAGCCGCTCATCCTTGGCGGACTTAGGCTGGGGAACTCCGTATCTGCGCTTACGAGGGCCTCCACAGCGCTCCGCAAGCAAGAAGAAAAGGCGATGCACTTCAGCAAATCGTCGGTGTCGGGCGGCTTCGTGAATTTCATATTCGATCCTTTTCCTTCGGTCGGCTCGCTCTTGTCGCATCAGTCGTCGGAGTTCAAGTCGAATCTCTCGAAGTTCGGTATATTCGGGAAAGTCGATCGAGTTAGACCTCAGTACTTCGGCATACTCGTCTCCCTGTTCTCGAAGTCTCTCGCGAGCCTCGGCTCGTAGCCGTGCCAGCTCATCACGACGGGCTCGCATTTGACTTACCTGCGGAGGGACCTCCTTAGGTTTCGCCTGAAAAAAGGATTGTGCCACTTCTCGAACGAGCGTGGTCCAGCGCTGCCAGTAGGCGTCTAGATCTCCGCTGCAATTGTGGCGGTCTAGCTCCTGGCAGTCCCGAAACTTACTCTCCAAGGCCTCCTGGAACTCGAGTCGGTAAGTCGCTTCTTGTAGTGCTAGAGCGATTTTGTCCCTATCCCATCGCATATGTGTTGTCTCCAGGGGGGCCCTATGTTGGTAGGCCGTGAATTCCAGGATGATCGGAACATGATCCCGAGGGCGGGCGTCGGGTATGAGCTGCAGCCGCCTGGCCGCTTTCCAGGGTATAACGCATCTCCGAATCTGTTCCTGAATGCCGAGGGGGACCAGGATGTGGTCGACCGTGCTAGTGGCCCCGTCGTGGCCGTAGAAGGTGGGGCCCGCCTGTGGGTAGTGGGAGCCTACGTCCATAAAGTCCTGAGGCACTATCAGTTCATCCCAGAGAACGTCCCCGATGAGGTTCTGGTTGCTCAGATGGTACTCTCCTACATTCGGAACCTGCTCAGTTCGCCCCAAGCTCAGAGTACCCAGAGAGATCGGCAGCCCGTTGCGGTACCCGAAGCCTGTGTTGAAGTCCCCGAGCACAATGGGAGTGGATCGTGTCGGGGTATTTTTCGTGCATGCAATCATCCATCGAGCCAATTCTTTCGAGCCCTTCTCCAGAGCTTTCCGTCTGCTGGCATTCTCATCTTTGATCGGCGGGAGGTAGGCCAGGATGATAGTGAGGTCTATGGATCCCTTGACCAGTCGAACCGCCAGTCCGCGTCCCTGAGCACTCTTCGGCGGTGTATGAATCTCACGTACGTGCTTACGCTGAAATTTCCTGCCAATCATCAACATGCATCCCGCCGATCTGTTACTGAAAGGGGCACATGTCCATCCCGCTGAAATCGAAAAACCTCGGTCCACTGCCGCTTCCTGAACAGGTCGATCGGCTGGGGCACGGAGGCGTGTGCCTGGTAGTGCTGCGATATCCACATTCAATTCTTTCCAGACCTGCTGTATTCTGCCAACTTCCACAAGCGAAAGAGGGTTGTAAAGCGCCAGTCTCACGAAAGCAGAAACCATGGGCCCCAAGAGGGCGAGCGCGGCCCCTGGCTCCTCGCCCCGAGGAAGCTCTGGGAGGCCCAGAAAGTCACGAAGAGTGTAAAGTCATGGTACAGTGTGTGTATGCCGCGTAGGGTGGGGGTGATTCCTGAAGCGGCTGGAGGAGGGAGGAGGGAGGAGGGAGGAGGGAGGAGGGAGGAGGGAGGAGGAGGAGGAGGAGGAGGAGGAGGAGGAGGAGGAGGAGGAGGAGGAGGAGGAGGAGGAGGAGGAGGGAGGAGGAGGATGATGCTTTTGCTTGTCCACCCACGTAACTCCTCAACACACGGACGTGGATGGGGGAACAGCCGCGGAATCCCCGAAGGCGCAACCTCTCCCCGGTCACATGTCACACCGCTGGCGATGCCTATTGACAGGGGGATGGCCCGCTCCAAGGCGTCTGCGCGGTCGCCCTGTCAGCGGGCTAAGCCTGCAGCGGCCCAGCGCCTCAGAGGCCGAATTTCCCCAGGATCTCCTGCGGCTCCTGCTGATCGGCCTCGGCCCGAATCGAGACGTCACCCACCATCGCGTTAAAGGCTTCCTCAAACTTGGCCCCCGCGTTGGCCAATGCTAGCTTCGCCTGCTTGACGCTCGTGACCGCCTGGTTCACCGCGTCGCGCTTCTTGGCGCACTCGGCCTTCGAGTCCTCTCTGGGCTGGGCTCAGCGCCAGCCGCGTGGCAGCCAGTCACCTCGGCCCTCGGCATCAACTGCTCCTCCTTCTGCTGCTCCTTCTCCTTCGCGGTCTCTGCCTCGAGGGTGTCCGCGCCCGGCCTACGCGCGGCGAGCAGCTCCAACAAGGTCTGCATGGCCGCGGGCAGCTCGGCGACCTTGCCCTCGAGCTCCGCGTCGGAGACGTTCTATGCGAGCACCTGCGTGTCCTTCTGCTGGAACTTCTCCGTCACTGCCTCCATCTTGCAGGTGCATGCGTCAAGGCAAGGCGCGGCGACTTGCAGCGCAGACCGTTTCAGCCTGGACACCTGTTTCTCCTTCTGCTACACCCTGTCCCACGGCCTCCATCTCGAGGGTGTCGACGTCCGTCTCCGGAAAGCACTCCTGCTCCGTAAACCCGTCTCCCGTGCTGACAGCATCGGGGCCGGCGAGATGTGAGTGCACCTCCCTCGCCAATCTGACACCTGGAAGCCCTGTGACATTGCGCAGCTTGCTCAGCCTCCCAACACGGGAAGCAAAGTTCGGGGTTCCACACTCGCGCAGGATGGTCTTGGCGTCCTGGGCCCAGACGGGACCCGATGGGTTCATCGCGCCCTTGATCGCGTCGAGGAACACCTCGAGCTGCACCACCTCGCACTTCTTGACGTAGCCGCCATCGGCGCCGTCCGCGCCTGCTGCCGCTGCGCCTGCCGCGATGCCCTTGGCGGCTCTGCGCGCTGCAGCCGCCACCACAGCGGCGGTGGCCTTGGTGCCGCTCTGGCCACACTGGCCACCGAGTGCACCCAAGGCCGTGCCAAACGACGCCTGGGCGATCGGCACAGCCGCCATCTGCTCCAGAAGGCCCTCCGCCCCCACCTCACAAGAGAGAACGACCGCGCGAGCGGCCAGCCGCGACCAGCTCGGCGCGCGCCGAGCATGGGCCAGCAATGGCTACGGAGGAGGAGGACTGAGGAGGAGAAACGAGGCAAGGGGACGGGTGAAGACGACGACGAGATGCGATGAGCGACGAGAAAACGCCCCAGAGGCTCCTTCCTTCCTCGCTCATCGTGCGTTCTCTTCGTGTCCTGCGCCCTCCTACCTGTATTCCTCGACATACGACTCTGTCATCCTCGCCTCATTCGTCCTCCTGCTCCCTTCTCGTGCTTCCTGCTGCTGCTACTTTCCGCAAGGGCGAAAACGCGCGCGCGCGCCTGCTCGCCGCGCCGATCCGCACAACGCCGCCGACAATCGACACCCCCACTTAATAGCATCACTTCCGTCCACTGCCCTTCCATCCTCACGTGGCGGCGCGATCCCTCTTGCTCCTCGTCTTCCTCCCAACCTCATCTCTCCTCCTCCTCCCCCGCAATATCATGTTCATCCTCCTCGCCCTATTCCTCCTCTCATCCTCCCCCCTCACCTTTCCCTCATTTCTCCCCCCTCCCCCTTATCATCCGCGTTCCCTGCCTTTTCGCCCTCTTCCCCTTCTCTCATCCCAGGAGGAAGAGCAACGAGAGACGACGGGGAAAGTGCCCAAGAATGGACAGAGAGGGAGAGAGCGAGAACGAACGAAAGAGGGAGAGAGGTAGAGAGACAACCAAACAAGGGGGGTGTGTCTCCTTGCAGAGGCCACGTGCCTTCAGCTCCGCGACCAGCGGCGGGATGAGCGGGTTGTAGAACGACTCGCCCCGCTCCTGCGAGCCGAAGAGGGAGAAAGGAGGAGAGGGGAGGGGGGAAGGATGAGCGGGGAGTAACAAAAGAGCGAAGAGGGAGGAGAGAGGGATGGGGAGGAGGACGCAGGATGATGATAAGGGAGGGGGGGACGATGGGAAGGGGAGGGAGGAGTAGATGGGAGGGAGGGAAGAGGCGGGAAGAGGGAGACGTATGGGGGAGGGAAGAGAAGTGACCGGGGCGGGCAACATTTTGCCCGATTAATGCTACCACGTGCACTGGCGCACCTAGCGCAATCTGTGTGGCACCTGGCACCGATAGAGCAAGTGGCAATATTGCGCACGGGGCGAATCTGGCGCAACCGGCGCACCTAGGCCCCTGGGGCACCTGGTGCATCTTTTGCGTGCAGAGCATTTGGAAGGCGTGGCGCACCTCGCGAGCGTGGCACCCCTAGCGTCAAAATAGGTTCCCAACCGATGTCCATCCGATTGAGCCCTCTGCATTGGCTGAGTCCCGGGTGCTAGTTACATGGCGGGAGGGCGGGTGGGAATGATCGAGACAGCTTGTTTCCGTTGAGAAGTGGATCACTTTTCCTTATTAATGCTAGCCAGCGTGGATCCCAAACACTGATTTCTTGAAATGTATGCGGCGCAATCTAGGTGGCGCAATCAATGTGGTGGAATCTAGGTGGTGCAATCCACGTGGTGCAGTCAATGTGGCGCAAAGCAATACACAACAATGCGTTGCAAATCAATGCGCAGCAATGCATCGCAATGCGAAGCAACGCAATCAAAAGCGATGCAACACGATGCACAGCGAGGCAACACTATACAAACCGATGCACAGAAATGCAAACCAATGCAGACCAGTGCAAAGCAACGCAAAAGCAACACAATGCAACTCCATGCAAGGCAACGCGGCGCAACAAACAACGACGACTGACGGCGACGACAGGCGGCGACGGGCGGCCACAAGCGAGCCACACCGACGCCGGGGCCCAATTACTTTAGAAGAGAAACGGCGGCGACGAGCGGCCACAAGCTGGCCCGACCGACTCTGGGGTCCAACTACCTTAGAAGAGAAGCGGTGGCTATGGGCGGCAAGCCGGCCGCACTGACTCCGGGGCCCAGTTACCTCAGAAGAGAAAGAAACAATCGCTAAGAGCAAACACTGTTTCGAACCTGGAACCATGTCAACCCCCCCCAGCACCTCTGCCAAAAAACAATGCAAAATGAACACTGCGGCAACATCTGGATCATGCGCGAGCACCAGTCGATCGCTTGTCGTTAGCTCTATAAAAAGGGACGAGGGAGGGGGGCTGGCAGGCCCATCATCCCCGTCACACAAACAATACGAAGAAACTCTGCGGCAAAACTTTGATCATGGGCGGGCGCCCCGCGATCACTTTCCACTGCTGTTTGACAGGTATGATGTTGGTGACCTGGCACGCGCGGCGCACCGCGCGGGCGTCGCGCAGCTGTCTGGGGTCTGCTGTGGTGGCCGAAATTTGTCGATGACGGCCCCTGCGCATGCTGAGTCCTGGGTGCTATTGCTGTGGTGGGAGGGGGGGAGGGGGGGAGCGAGACGGCCGTCCTTCGGGGGTGGCTTGTGCCTCCCCCTACCCCTCCCCTGGGTCTGGACGGGGAGGGGGAAGGCCGACGCGTTAGAGCATCCAGTGTTGCCCAAGATTGCTCGAATGTGGTCCCTGATAGCCCAAGCTGACACAATGCAACTCAACACGACCTCCAACTACCTCCACGAGCTCCCAGGACCGCCCCGAGACGGCCGCAAGTGGCCACTAGCCCCCCAGTGGTGTCCGTGGGAGGCCCGCAAGCTTGAACGACCTGTGGCGTTCCAATGTCCTGGCATTCTCGCCCTTTCGCCTCCGATACAGTCGGGCTTGATTGGACAAGACACGTGAGAGGACACAAGATCCTTCCGAGGGCCACATAGCCATAATAATGTAGGGGGCATGGGTCGCGAGACACAGGACACAAGGGTAATTACCCTTGTTTTGGCAAGGTCGACCTACTAATCAGGGCCGACTGTAGGCTTCTGAGGCCACCAGGAGATTCCGAAGATTCCCCACGCGAGCCCCGAGAGGGGCCCGCAAAGGCTCCAACCCTGCCACGAATGTCCCCAAGAGCGTCCCCAGAGCGATTCAAGAGGCCCCAGAGAGTCGAACATTCGAGCTCCGACGGGGGGACCGAACTTGAATTCCGCGCCCCCATCTTCTTGCCCGATGTCCTCCAAGAGTGCCTGAAAGGCTCCCAAGAGGGCCCCACGAGGCCGCCAGGACTCCCAGAATTGCCCCAGGGAGCCCCAAAGATGGCCGAAGTGGGCTGCCAAGAGGCCCCCACGTCGAAAGACCAATGAAGGCATTCGCGGTTCACTCCTGGGTCTGCTCGGACGGATCCAGAGCTTCGTTTTGGCGGCTGTCCCCTTCTTTGAACGACTGCTCGCCCCATACACCTTCCTGACCAACGCAACTCGCCCGGGCATCTTTCCTGGATGGACTGGCGAGGAGATACGCGACGCGTCAATGGCATCCACGGCCACTGCCTCCTGGGGCCATGGGACGTTGAGGCCTACCAGATAGGGTCTGAGTAGGTGAGGTCGGAAGATCGCGCCGCATCTTCGATACATCCGCGACGGCGGCGGCGCATCGGCGACGTCGGCGTGGATAACATCGAGCCCATAACGTGCCGCATAGCCGATGCATCGGCGACGCGGCGCGATCTCCCGCCCTCATCTAAGTACTTTGACCCTATTTGGGAGGCCTGGAGATATCGGTCCCCCAAGCGGTGGGCCTGCGTGACTCCTGGCCTCGGATGGTGTGCTGCATCTTTGGGGGACCTCGTCTTTCCCATCGCGCCAACCATCCGTATCGCATCCATTGCGACCACCGAATCCGTGTCGAATCCGTGCTGAATCTGTGCCGAACTCACGTCGAAGCCGCGTAGATCCCACGCCGGAATGCAAGACACTGATGCCGTTTATCGGACAAGATGAGTCCCCCGAAGATGCAAAGCAACGGACGGTGTGCCCTCCCGCGCGGGTCTCCTCCAGGACAACACCCAGCCTGCCGTAGATCCTGGGCGGCGCCCCCCCCCGCGCGCGCGCGTCGGCCAGGCCCGCCGTTCCGCGGTCGATGATGAGGGGAGAAGGACCAGATCGGGTTGGACCCATGGAAAGCTGGCGTCGCCTGACCGCGTTGAGGAGGAGGAGGAGTAGGCTGATGGGGGAAGGCTGCATGTACCACTGCAGGGGCCTGTGATGATCGACCAAGGTCTGCACTGTACGACTATGTTCTTCTATGCGGCCGGAAACAGCTCTGCCTGCTATCGCGACGACTCGCCACCTATATTATGTGGATGGCAATGCGCACACACAGCGTCGCTCCGAGCCCGACTGGTCACTGAGACGGGCGAGTCTGAGGCACTCCGCACCCCCAAGCCTGTGTGGGCGCCCTCATTCGGGTGTTGCCTACAATGTTCCTGGCCCAAGGTGACCCCAGGATTCCGGGTGGGGCACACATGGTCTCTGGAGCACTCCTCGCGAGGCCCAGGGAGCCCTAGGGGCTCCAAGCTGGCGCGAAAAGCTGTGGACACTTCTGGGCCAGGACCACTTCTGGCAACTCCCTGCTACGTAGTCGCCGCGGCCGTGTCCGCCTCTAAGTGCAGGTCAGAATGCGCTCCGGTAGCGGTCCAGGAGGGACCTGAGGCAGGCGCGCTGGGGGTGGCCGGAACCCCGAGGCCCTGGCGACGCAACACACATTCACAACTGGCGTTCTTGTCCCGCCTCGAGCGCCAAATTGGGCCCTCACTTGATCCAGCCAACCGCGAGAGATGCCGCGCAGCGGCGGGGGCTGCTGTCTCACGACGTTTTTTTTGTTTGTTTTTTTTTGTCCTGCGATGTCGGATGTGAGGGGACGTGGCGCGCAACGGAATCAAACATCAGACCTCCTGGCACCATGCCATTTGTGCACTCTGCAACCTCGTCCTCGCCCCGTCCTCCTCGTCCTGGTCCTTCAACCACCCGTCCCCTCCCACATTCCCCCTCGCCGCGCCCGCTTCCGTCTCCAACAACAGCGTTTGCAAGTTGGGCTTCCGCCGAGACGTTACTGGAAAGCGCACGCGCCTCCAGTAGGCCGCGGGAGGCCTGGGACGAACTACCGCCGCCAAACAGCGGGCTCTCAGACCCGACGGCCCCTGCATGCTTGATATGCCGAGAACCTCACGTCCTGAGGATGTGCAACGGCGATCGAGACTCGAGGGCCGATGCTCCAGGCGGGAGGCTAGAGAAGGTCGAGGATCGAGGCTCGGGGATCGAGAGGAGGACGAGGTTCGAGAATCGAGAGGGTCGAGACTCGAGGTCCCGAGGCGGGGGCCGGCGCGTGGAGCGCGCGGACCTCCGCAACACTATGCTCGTGCGGATCCCACTTCTTCGACCGGAGGGTTCCACAGGGGGGTTTTCGGGAAGGGGGTTTTCCAGGAGGCGTCCCCCAAGGGCTTCGCGCCCCCGCCTGTCTTGACGAGGTTCCGAGGCCCCTGGGGGGCTCTCTGGAAAACCCCCTCCCCCCAAACCCCCCTTTGGAACCCTCCGGTTCGACCGTGCCTACCCCCTGAGGATGCAACTGCTGGGATGTCTTCGTTAGAACGATCAAGAGCTATTCAGCTGTTCAACCCGATGGAATAGCCATTGAGCCGGATGAGGCGGGATTGAACTCAGGACTACATCGGATCAAACTGGATTCATCCGGATCACGTGGGAACAAGCCAGACTAACGGGGATTCCGCGAGATCAGGCCAGTTTTCCACAGTGGGTATACCAGCGCCGATGCTGAATGCAGCCTCCCAGGAGTTGCGTGCTGACCCCCCCGCATCCTTGGAGAGTCCGAAAAGGACGTAACTGCGCGCCCGGCCCTGTGCCTGAGCCTGCTCTCCCCAGGCCAGGAGGCGGCCCTCCTGTGATGAACCCTCGCGCAAGGCGTTCTATCGATACCGGTGCTGACCTCGTGCACGCGGGCGTCCCTGCTCCGTTGCCAGCACCTCTGAGGGACAACGACAGGGGAGCACCAGCTCAGCGGGGGAAACGCCGACCCGACACCGGCGATGCATCGCCGCCCGATCGGCGACAGGCCCCCCGGTCACGCATCCGCACGTTCCTGGGGGCGGGCCGGGCCATCGGGTCCGCTATCGGCGATCAATGGGCGATCGGCGGTCGGCGCATCCCCCTGAGATCCGAAGCTGCAAACGTATAGGAAGCATCACCAAACACTGCGACCGGAAGCCTAGACCCCCGTGATTCTGCTGCATCTTTCGAGCCGGCGCGATCCGTGAGGCTCCTGGGGCCCGAAGCCGGGGCAGAGCGTCGGGCTCGAAGAAACGGAGGCGCCAGGATCTCAGGGCTCCCCCCCGAGCCCATCCCCCATAACGTTGCCTGGGACCAGCCGCGGCTGGGGCCGGGGCCGGGACCGGGACCGGGAGACGGGACCTTCCGCAGAACGCTCGGAGGAGGGGGAGGAGGGGGAGGAGGGGGCGGAGGAGGAGGAGGAGGAGGAGGAGGAGGAGGAGGAGGAGGGGGGGGAGGAGGAGGAGGAGGAGGAGGAGGAGGAGGAGGAGGAGGAGGAGGAGGAGGAGGAGGAGGAGCCCCTGGCGCCCCTCCCCAGACGCAGTCCCTTCCGCCCCAGCCCCTCGCATCTGCCCTCCCTGCCCCGCGGGGGGACGGAGCCTGCTCCCCCTCCTCCTCTCCCCCTCCGCCGGCGCGGCCCCTCCTCTCCTCTCCTCTCCTCTCCTCTCCTCTCCTCTCCTCTCCTCTCCTCTCCTCTCTCTCTCACCTCTCTCTCTCTCACCTCTCTCTCTCTCTCCTCTCTCCCTCTCTCTCTCTCTCTCCCAATCCTCGCCTCTACTCTCCTCCTTCTCCGTCTCCCTCGCCTCTCATCGCTTCTCCTCCCCTTTCCCTACCTCTCCTCTCCTCTCCTCTCCTCTCCTCTCCTCTCCTCTCCTCCCTTCCCTCCAATCGCCTCTTCACCTAGTTCTCTCGGCTCCTCTCCTCGCCTCTCCTCTCATGCCCATATCCTGTCCATCTCCTCGCGCCTCTCATTTTCTTTCCTCTCTTCTCCTCTCCTCCCTCGCATGTGCATATGGTATGTGGGTATGCGGATGTCTCCCTGGGATCGAGCGAGACGTGGCACGATCCCTCCTCCTCTCCTCCGAGGCCCCTGGGAGTCTCCAGGGGCCCCCGGAGGCCTCTGGAAGCCTCGGTGGGTCCAAAAAGGCCGAAACCTTTTGAAAGACCTCGACCCTCCCACTTCCCCCCTTTCCCTCCCTCTCCCTCGGACCCCCCTTCCCTCCCCCATTCGTCCATTCCTCCCCCCTTCTCCCCCTTCCCTTCCATGCTTTGCTTCCTTTCTCTCTTTTTCCCTCCCCCAGATCCTCTCCCAACCCCATCACTTCCACTCCATCTCTCGGGATAGCTCAAGGATGTTTGGCTGGTTTTCCCAGTGCCTCGGGCGTTGGAGGCGCCAGCGCGTCGATGGAACGGCCCGCCAGCGGCGCCGAAACCGTCTGCATGCAACAGATTCCGCATCCCCCGGTTCCCGGATCCTAAAGCGCAGACAAGACCAGGGCAAAACCGGACCTGGGCAAATGGAGGATATCTGAGATAAGGCTGTTCTGGAAGATGCATCGGGCGCCGCGGGCGTTCCACAACGCCCTGGAACGCTCTGGAACCGCCGGTCTGGAACGCTTTGGAGCGAGTCGTTCGAGTTCCAGCCCCGCCCGAAATTACCCCATTTTTCGTTCCCCCTCCCTTCCCTCCCCTTCGGCCGGCGCGGGCGCTCTTCTGGTAGGCTCTGCGGCCTTGGGCGGGGGGGAGGGGGAAGAAGGGGACGGCGAGGAGAAGGGAAGATGAGGACGAGGAGGACCAGGAGGAGGACGAGGACGAGGACGAGGACGAGGAGGACTAACTGACTAGCTCTGGGAAGCCACCAATCTCCAGCGGCACGCTCGTGATAGTAAACAATTGAGGCATCAATCTGAGACTGCACGAGGCTTCTGAGATGGTTCCCTCCGAGACCCGCTGATGAATGCAATTGAGATTGGCCGAGCTGCCCACTGACAGAACAGCACTGGCCAGGCCCGCACCCGTATGGGCACGCAGCCCACCATGGGGCGGGCACTCACGGCGCGGGCTGTAAATCGCCGTTGTGCCGCCCCCGACTGCGACCTTGCCTTCTCTTTGGTGGTGGCCTCGGAGCTGCCTGCACCAGGGGGACTGCAGGCATGGCAGGATGAGAAAAAGTCTGAGCAATGCCGCTCGCAGCAGCGGCAACACGGGCTGGGGCGTCAGCACTCACGATCCCCCGCGCCACCAGCTGCTGGAACCTCTCCGAGCCGAGCATCAGCGCTGCTTGTGCCCTGGCCCGAGGATCCTGGAGAGGTTGCGCTCGTATGGGCCCCTCGGGGCTGGGCCAGGAAGGAAGTCCCCGCCCTCCTGCAGCACCAACGCCTCGAAGATGTCCGCCAGCCTGGCGCCGAGGAGCGTCTCCGCGCACATCTTCCACGACATCGTCGCCATGTGCCTCTCCCCCTCCTTCTCCTTGTCGCCCCTGTACCTGAAGTACGTCACCGCCCGCGCCAAGGGTTTCCAGGACCCCTGCTTCTTGATCACCGCCAGGACCTTGACGAACGCCTCCTTGACCTTCTGGCCCTCGTCGTGCTCGGGCCCCGCCGCCACCGTGTGTTTCGCCCCGTACTCGATCGCGGCCATCATGATGTGTGCATGAGGAGGTACGCGGTCCTTGAACTTGATCTTCTCGCCCGCGGCGGCGCGCTCGTGCAAAGCTTGACTGTGCTGGTTGTACTTGCGGCCCTCCGCGAGGCACGCCGCGGCCAGCCCCGAGTCCGCCCCGAGTCCGCCCCGTTGTAGTACTTGCAGTAGACGGCGACCGAGAGCTCCGCTGTCTCGCGAACGTTGGTCAGGAGGAGGCGGCACATCACGTCCTGCATCTTGGCCTCGTCCCTGGCGTGGCCGTTGCCGTCCTTGCCGTTCCGCTTCGCCATCTTGGCCTTGGGGTTGACCACCTCCTCTCCCCCTGCCGCCGATGTCGCCGATGCCGCCGCCCCCGACCCTGAACCAAGTTCTCGGGGCCGCGTCGCGCACTTGTTGAACCACGAAAGGCATGTCCACGTCGCTCATCTTCACATTTCCGCGCTTCCCGAGCAATGAAAGGGCGCAGCGCGATCGGGAGATGTGAACAGAGGCTTTCGCACAAAGCAGAAAAGGATGGGCCTATTTGGTTACAGATTAGGCAAGCCAAGGAGCACGGTGGGTCCGCAACTATTTTCATCGTCGTGGACCACCCGTGCAACAGTGCCCTCGAGTGAGGGGTCCCCGAGGATGTCGGGCGGCGTTCGGCTGGCTACCAAACACTTGTCGGCAATGTATACAGACATTAGTTGGAGTCGGCACGTGGCAGAGGTCGCGGACGTGGTGCACTTGCCCACAATGGTTCATCAAGTCTCGACGGTGAACAGAAGCCGCAGTACAGGGCACACCGTCGCTTCCAGGAGTAAGCATCCCGCAGACAAACTCAACGCTTTCTTCTCCAAGATCGGCCTCTGGGTGGGGAACGGCCTCAGGATGGACACCAGGGGGAAAGCGGCGAGAAAAATGCTTAGCCCGTAACTCCGAAACGTCCAGGCCTACGAACTCCTCCGCCTTTACCTTGCCCCCCAAGATCCTCAGGTCCTTTGATACTTCTTCCAGGACCCCCGACTCCAGGGACAACGCGGCCTATTCGAGGTCCTGGCAGATCTGCCTGACCCACAGAGACGAATATTGTGTCGGACGACCAGCGATAAGTTGTCACCGGTACCGATCCCCACCCATCTCGCCGAAGAGACAGCAGAGAACTTGGGCGTGGTGCGGGGGGTCCCTGGCCCAAGTCTGGTACATACGTAGGCGCCTGATGAGCATTTCCACAGCACTGGGTGCAAGCCGCCAGTGCCAGAGGATCTGAACCGTAGACAAGCATCGTACATGATTCTCTCCCTCATGTGCTGCTCTGCCCCTCAATGCCCTCCTCCCCCATGCTGCAAACCCGTGATCGAGACGTGCATAATCGTGGTCATTCAGAACGAAGGCCTCCAAGCCACTCAGGATGTTCTGGGCAAAGCAGAGCAGCAGCAACCGTTTAAACTTATGTCGAAGACGGAGTCCCCAGATGCCCCCCAGGCTGTAGAAGGAAACCTTTGACGCTTGAATCCTCCTCGTGACTCCCTGTGCCGCCAAAGAATTCATGGTGACGTAAGGTCCCAAATATCGTACCGCGTCCTTGGGTGTCCCACCCAGCTTGTTTACGTCCCGTAAGCGCTTGTTTGCCCCACGTACCATGACAGCTAAAATGGAACAGGAATTCTTGCTTGCCGAGGTTTTGCCCGTACCCGTATTCATCGAGTTTCTTGTTTAAGCAGCTGTTGACCCTAATCAACTTTGAGACGAAATCGGAGAACGTGGAATCCAATTCGGACAAGACAATCTTATTCAAAACGTCCGCGTATTTCAATCAATGATAAGTCGGAACTGAGGTCCCCCCAGGCAGCGCGAAGATCGCGAGCGGAACGGTCTCATTTGGTAAGTTCCCACCCCCATGACAGTATAGGCCTCGAAAAAGTCGAGAGGAACATCGCCACTATGTATGGGTCCCCCATCGTCCCCCCCTGGAAAGGCTTCACGATCACGTCACCATCGCAGGAGGGGAGGACCACCACCGAGTGCTCGAATCTCTGTCGGCAGAGGTCGCGGTCGTGGGCCTGCACATGCAGATCAGAAGTGTCGGACATCGCCTCGTATGTGCTACCTGGAGAGGGCGTCACTCAGAACCTTGAGGCAGAGAGCGCGTGCGCGTCCCGTGGCCCGTAGTCTCCATGAAGTATTTAGTGCTAGAAGTATGGCATGCTCACGGCGTCGGCCAGAAACAAAGGAGGAGGAGGACGACTATGAGGGGGACGAGGAAGACGTGGAGGAGGACGAGGGGGGGGGCAGGAGAAAGAGAAAAAGAGGACGACGCGGAGGGGGAGGAGAAGAGACAAAGAAGACGAGAAGAGGAGGAGGAAGAGTGGGGACCAGACCAGACCAGAACCTGTGAGGTCCGAAGGGATGAGCGGTCTTGCAACGGAGAGACTAGACCGGATCTGGAGCACAGCGGCAGTTAGCCATGAGCACGCCAGCTCTGCTGAGGGCACCTTACCCCCTAGCCCAGCTGGGACCTCCAAGAGGAGAGACCACAGATGCCAGCAGGGAGGCACCCAGTCAGAGCAAGACAAGATGGGGACTGAGTTGCTCATCCAGTCCAGCCCACTGTCACGATTCGCTTGCTCCCTCACCCTCGCTCTCTCCCCGAGGGGTGGTCCACGCGGGGGTTCGACCAGGACCTCTGCCAGTTCAACGATACGCCCACCCCGAAGCTTCAGAAGCGGAAGGCTGATCAGAGGGTCCGATTGAGGTGGCCAGGCGACTAACCCTTGCACCAAGCACGCCCACTTCTACGCCTCAAGAGGCAGACGGACGTGAGCCGTCATTTGCTCCCTCCCCGCCCCTCACTTTCCTCTCATCCCGTGCACCTCTTTCTCTCCACCCCTCCCTCCCTTTCTCTGCAGGGCAGGGGGGCCATCCTGCCTCTGCCAGGGCCTCAGACTCTGGGAACCAGGCTCCGAGCTCCAGCTCCCCCCCACCCCACGCCGAGCTTCCATGTACTAGTTTTTTTTTTGTGTGTGTGTGCGTGTGCGTGTTTTCGCCGCAAAACATCACTGGAACGTGGAACGGATGACCTGGAACGTGGAAGGAGGATACGTATAACTATTCTGGTTCGAAGAAGAGGGGGAAGGGAACGGGGGGAATGAGGGAGGAGTCGAGGCGGGGGAACGGCAGAAGGGGATGAACATGCCTCCCTCTCTCTCGTCCACCTCCCCCGTCCTTCCCTCGTCCTCCTCGAGGAGGGGCAAGGACGAGTGCTGGACCCTCCTCATTGTCGTCTTCATCGACGTCGTCGTCCCTCACCTCTTCCCTCTCTCCCTCCCGACATCCTCTTCTTTTTCGTGACGAGCGCTGGATCATCCTCATTGTCATCCTCGTCGACGTCGTCGCCCCCCAACTCTTCGCTCCCTCCCGACATCCTCTTCCTCCTCGTGTTAAGCCCTCGGCTCACGTCGCAGATCTTCTGCCAAGCCGAGGTAGCGAACTCACCCCCGGACTGGAGGTCCACCACCGCAATCTGCGCTTTCCTCTGGCCGGCCAGTATGGTTCAGATCCCAGAGGCAGGCGGATGAAAAAGCCCGCTGGGGGGTCGAAGAGGGGAGGAGTGCCGGGTGGAGGAGTATCGGACGAAGACCAAATGGGAGATAGGTGAGATGGGAGGTTGGAGGAGAAAGGGCTGGAAAGGGAGACGCGAAGAGGAAACAACGGGGAGGACAACGCTGGGCTGTCGACACGGGGGCCACCGAGTTGAGGACATACAGGAGGATGGATCAGAAGCTACTTGTTCTCTCCCTCGGTGGAAGTGGGAGAAGCGGTCGATGCAGGAGGAGAAAGAAGATGGGTACGAGGATGGGAGTGGGGAGGGGACCAGACTGGACGGGGATGGAACAGAGGGATGTCGGGAGGGAGGGAGGATGGGGCGGATGGGGGGGAAGGACGACACAGGGTGGGACAGATGATTAGGGTGGGAGGGCAGAGGAGGGTGAGGGGGGATCATCCTCGTCTTCGGGTTCCTCCCCCTCGTCCTCCTCGTGCTTCGTCGTCCCCGTCCTCCTGCGTGCCCTCCATCCTCCCCCTCCTGCTGCACCCGACCCCCTGCACGCGATCGTGCTCCTACGCCTGCGCCCGCTCCTCCTCCGCGGCCTCGTGCTCCTCCTGCTTCTCTTCATTCCGCTGCTGCTGCTGCTGCTGCTGCTGTTCCTCCTCCTCCTCCTCCTCCTCCTCCTCCTCCTCCTCCTCCTCCCGTTCCATCATGTTCGGACCCTCCCGCTCCCCCCTCTCCTCCTGCGCCTGCGCCTGCGCCTGCTGCTGCTCCCCCCCGACATCCGCCGCCATGACCCCGCGACCTTTTCCCTTCGCGACTCCCGACAGGTCCTGCCCCCTTCCCCGGGAGTGGAGCTTCCTTTCGGCGACTCGAAAGGGTGTGGTTTGCAAAAGGTGTGGCTTGCAACCGGCACCCTGAGAGGCACCCCTAGGGGGCGGGCGAGGACCTCGACAGAGCTCTCCACCGCCGCGCCCCGAGGAGGACCGACGAGGACAGCGTCGTGCCCCCCAGGCCCCGACGGTGCCGATCGCAAACCACGCCACGGAAGAACCATGCCCTTTGTAGTCTTAAGTCGGGCACGTCCCTCTACAGGAGGAATACTCAAAAGTAGTTAGAAAATAGTCAGGGGGCGTTTTTTTGAGATTTTTTTGATCATTTTGGGTTTTTTCCAGAGTATTTTTTTTTGTTCGTCGAACATCCCCCTGTAGGGGGACACGCCCGACTTATTGGTAGTCGCCGATCCTTGGCCCGCGGCTCCGTCCTCGGCGGCCCCGAGGCACGAAGCCGGCGCCCAGAGGCCGAGCTCGGGGCAAGGAGCACGCCCCGGTGCGGCAGCCCGCACCGTCGGAGATGCGGGCCCCCTGCGGTCCGCCCTCGGCTCGCCACCCTCTGCCATTGCTCGGGCGTCCATTGCCCGTGCCTTTTCCGTTCTGTGTTTTTTTTGCCTCGGCGAGGAGGACCCGAAATGCTCCTCGATGGTCCGCGCCGAGAAGAAACGCACACGCCCGACCGATGCCAGGCACTCGCCCCTGCCCCCCCCATGATCGGGCGGCGCGGAGTCGGAATCGAATCGCATCGGCTGCGCCAGGACGCACAACGGCGCCGTGCGAGCATCGGGCCGAGTGGGATCGATCGGATCGAGATGGGCCCCGCCTCCCGACGCGTCGCCATTACACCCCGACGCCTCCGGAGGGCAGCGCGGGCGCGCCGCCCTCCTCTTGAACTCCTCGTCGTCGTCGAAACGCTTCTTGGCGGCCTTGTAGAACTCCTGGGGAGGGCCGCGGGCACCGGGGAGAGCGAGCGAAGAGGGAGCGAGGGGGGGGGGGACAAGAATCAGAGGAGGAAGCCCCTTGACGACGACGACCATCGAAGAATAATAAACGGTATACACATCAACTGTCTGAGGTCCACGCGGATTTCCTGGGTCGAGATGGGTACGATTTTGAACATCAGACGGCACAACCACACAAAAGTAAAACAGAGAAGATATGAATTCCGATTAGTTGGAGGACTCCTCAGACCAAGACCCGACGTCAACTGTAAAACCGTCAAGCTTGGGATGCAGGCCTCTGGTTATGATGAGCCCCCGTTCGAGGGCAGGGACGGCACTCTTTGGGGGTGGAGGGAGGGGGGAGGGCTTCTTAGAAGGCGCCGGCCTTACATCTACAGATAACGCCCGCGCCTTCTAAGAACCAGGGGTGCTTCTAAGAAGCCCTCCCCCCTCCCCCCTCCCCCTCTGCGCGTGGCCGAACTCTGGGCGAGCGGAGACCTCGCGCGTTGCTGCCGCTGCTATAATTTTTAGAGCGACTGCAAACACAGATGCGAGAATGGTCGCTGGCGTCAAGGAAAACCATGGAGTTGCCGAGGAGCGTCGAACCCACGGCTTCCGAGGACCTCCTCGGCAAACACCATGAACAAACTTCAAGACAGAGCGGAACCCACGAACACAACGGTCGCATTGCCAAGAACTGCCTTGCCCTGCCAGCTCCAAGAATGCCCAACGGGCTCTGACTTGGCGTTGGGACGGAACCTTCTCGTACACAGCACTGGACAGGTCGAGCCGAGGCTGCAGCGGCAGCAACGTACCTGCGAGCGTACAGGCAAGCCTCGACGGATGCCACTGGCGGGCAAGCGTGGCCGCCTCCAGGCCGGAAGGATGAGGGTGGTGGACCGCACCAAATCAGCGGCGTCATTTCTGAGTTTACGGTAATCGAGGGTGGGGCAAGCGACCACGGGGGGCGGAGAGGGTGATTAGAGGGGGACGAGTCGAGACGGCAGCAATTGGCCTGCGGGGGCCCCCCTCGTCGCCACGGCTGGACGCAGCTTGGACAACTTGTGATGTTTGACCCTTGGAGGGGTCCCGGGACCGCTTTGAGCCGCCGTTGTCTCAACTCGCCCTGCTCCGAATGAACGGGGGGGGGAGGAGAGTGAGTGGGGGAGGAAGGCGGGGGGGTCCGAGGGGGAGGACGGCGCGGGCAGAGATGGGGGGGGGAGGAGGGGAGGGAAAAGGCGGAGGGAAACATGCAGAGGGTACGACGAGGGGGGATTATCAAGCCAAGAGCGTGACCTTCACGCGGGCCAGCTGGGCGGACCAAAACGTAGCACCCCGCAATTGCGGATAAGAGTGAGGGGGCGGGCGCGGGCGACGCGGGCGTCGAGCTGGCGGACCTCGTGGCCCTCACCTTCCCTGTCGATGGCGCCCTCCTCTTCCTCCTCCTGCTCCTCCTCTTCCTCGTCCGCGTCATCGTCCTCATCGTCCTCATCGTCGTCGTCGTCGTCGTCGTCGTCGTCCGCCTCTTCCTCCTCCACCTCCTCCACCTCCTCCTCCTCTTCCTCCTTTTCTTCTTCCTCCTCCTCCTCCTCCTCTTCCTCTTCCTCCCCCATCCCGATCCTCCCCCCTCCTCCTTTCCGTCGTCGTCGTCCTTTTCCTCCTCCCCCTCCTCCTCCCTCCTTTCTCGTCGTCCCCCTCCGTCCCCTCCTTTTCTCCTCGCCCTTGTTGTCGGCCTCATCTTTGTCCTCGTACTCGTCGTCGTCGTCGTCGTCGTCGTCGTCGTCGTCGTCGTCTTCCTCCTGCTCCTCGCCCTGCTCCTCCTCCCCTCCTCCGCGGAGCGCGCGCGCGCCGGGGGGGTGGGTCGCGGGCTTGTTCAGTGAACGTAGTTTGGGTCGCGGGTGGGTCGCGGGCTCTCCACCTCCACCTGTAAGGAATTCAAAAACAGCCCGCCGCAGGCGCCGAACATTTTAATTTGTACACTGAGCGCGGTTTTGGTCGCGGGTGGGTCGCAGGTTCTCCGCTTGGAACGAATGCAAAAGAAGCCCGCCGCAGGCGCCGAAAATTTTGGGTGGGTCGCGGGGTGGGTCGCGGGTGGGTCGCGGTTGGGTCGAGGTGGGTCGCGGGCGGGTCGCGGGCGCGGTTTGGGTCGCGGATGGGTCGCGGTGGGTCGCGGGTGGGACGCAAGGTGGGTCGCGGGTGGGTCGCGGGTGGGTCGCCGGTGGGTCGCGGGTGGGTCGCCGGGGGGGTCTCGTGGTGGGTCGCGGGCGGGTCGCGGGGTGGGTCGCGGGTGGGTCGCGGGTGGGTCGCGGGTGGGTCGCGGGGTGGGTCGCGGGTGGGTCGCGGGGTGGGTCGCGGGCGGGTCGCGGGTGGGTCACGGGGCGGGTCGCAGGTGGATCGCGGGGCGGGTCGCGGGTGGGACGACGACAACAACAAACAACAAACAACAACAACAAGAATCCGCATCGCGGAATTGCACTTCAGCCACGCACCCAGGGACAGTGAATGACCGTTCGGTTCAGCCCCCTCACTCTGACAATTGCCGAACTCGCGCCGTGACCAACTGAGGTCGCCCGTGGTGGCGGGGCCCCACGCTCATAATAAGGTCCCTTTTGGGAGCCCAGGAGGGCTCCAAACGGTCCAAGAGAGGCCCGAGAAGCCCTCCAGACGGTCCAAGAGAGCCGGGAGACGCCGAAATATCACTCCCAAACGCCTGCGATGGCCTCAAGACGGCCCAACAGGCCTTCAAGACCCCCCAAGAGGTCCCTAAGCGGCGTCCCAAGAGGGCTCCCACAAGCAAAAATCGTCTCATTCCCTTAGGACAACGTGCATTTTTAACATATCCGCCTCTTCGTCTTTCACACCTTTCAAGGCGGTCCAAGAGGCCCCCAAGATCACCCCAAGACGGCCCGAGAGACCCTCAAGACCGCTCAAAGACGGCCCAAGAGCGCTCCAAGAAGGCCCAACAAACCCTCAAGAACTCTTTTTCGGAGCCCAGGAGGGCTCCAAATCGGTCCAAGAGGGGCCCGAGAAGCCCTCCAGACGGTCCAAGAGAGCCGGGAGACGCCGAAATATCACTCCCAAACGCCTACGATGGCCTCAAGACGGCCCAACAGGCCTTCAAGACGCCCCAAGAGGTCCCTAAGAGGTCCCTAAGCGGCGTCCCAAGAGGGCTCCCACAAGCAAAAATCGTCTCATTCCCTTAGGAAAACGTGCATTTTTAACATATCCGCCTCTTCGTCTTTCACACCTTTCAAGGCGGTCCAAGAGGCCCCCAAGATCACCCCAAGACGGCCCGAGAGACCCTCTAGACCGCTCAAAGACGGCCCAAGAGCGCTCCAAGAAGGCCCAACAATCCCTCAAGACCTCTTTTTCGGAGCCCAGGAGGGCTCCAAATCGGTCCAAGAGAGGCCCGAGAAACCCTCCAGACGGTCCAAGAGAGCCGGGAGACGCCGAAATATCACCCCCAAGCGCTTACGATGGCCTCAAGACGGCCCAACAGGCCTTCAAGACCCCCCAAGAGGTCCCTAAGCGGCGTCCCAAGAGGGCTCCCACAAGCAAAAATCGTCTCATTCCCTTAGGAAACGTGCATTTTTAACATATCCGCCTCTTCGTCTTTCACACCTTTCAAGGCGGTCCAAGAGGCCCCCAAGATCACCCCAAGACGGCCCGAGAGACCCTCAAGACCGCTCAAAGACGGCCCAAGAGCGCTCCAAGAAGGCCCAAGAAACCCTCAAGACGGTCCAAGAGGCCCCAAGACGGCCCCATGATTGAGGTCCACAGGGGCAACCTGAACGGAAATTTTGAGCCTCCCGCCCAAACACGCCCCCCGAAATGCCCCTACAAGCCCCCAAGTAGCCCCACGAAGCCCCCAAGAGAGCCCCAAGAGGCCCCCAACAGGCCGCAAGAAAGCCCCAAGAGGCCCCCAAGAGACCCAAAGGAAGCTCCCAGGAGGCCCCCAAGAGGCCAGGCAGACCCCCCCAATAGACCACCAAGAGGGCCCACCCAGAGCCATCCACGAGGCCTCCCAAAGTTCCCAAGAAACTCCCACGAAGCTTCCAAGGGCTCCCAAGACCCCCCAAGAACCCGCGATGGCACAATACGGGCCGGCGGACTGAGCGAAGCGATTCAATAAAGTACGGCTCGGAACATGCAGCAACATAGTGGGTTCAAGGGCTCCATTCGCAATGATGCATTCTTTCCAACGCTCCTGTGCTGGGCACTCGTTTTGAATAGAACTCTGTGGTCTCCAGTCCTCCTCCTTTCCTTCCCCCTTCGCCTGCCCCTGCCCCTCCCCCTCCCCTTCCTCCTGCTCCTGCTCCTGCTCCTGCTCCTGCTCCTCCTGCTACTACTCCTGCTCCTGCTCCTCCTCCTCCTTTTGCTTTGTTACCATTGCTCCTGTGTTGGCTTCTCGTTTTGAATAGAGAACTCTTTGCGCAAACCTACCGCCTCCTCCCGCAGGTCTTTGGCGTACTGCTTGCGCGGATCCCTGGGGGGCTGCTGCGACGTGCGAAACTGTCGCCAGTCTCGTGGGCTCCTGGGAAGTCCAACGGGGTGGGGTACACGCTGATCCAGCCCACACCTCGCGGCTCCGTGGGGGGTTGCGAAGTGCGAATTTGTCGCCACTTTCGTGGGTTCCTGGGAGGTCCATCGGAGTGGAGTTACACGCGGATCTTGACGAGTCCCTGGGGATCTGCGAAGTGCGATGTGACCGTCGCCACTTTCGTGGGCTTCTGGGACGTCCAACGGAATGGCGTTACACACGGACCGCCGAGACTTCGCCGCTCCCTTGGGGGCTACGGGGTACGAAACTTCCGCCACATTGATGGGCTCCTGGTGGGTCTCACGGTTCGGGGCTATGCGCGGATCCAACGGAGACCTCGCGGCTGCCTGGGGGGCTAAATCTTGCGAGCCTGTCGTCACTTTCATGGGTTCCTGGGAAGTCCAGCGGAATGGAGTTACACGCGGATCCAGCCGAGACCTCGCAGGTCCCTAGGTGGCTGCGAAGTGCGATAGAAATGTCGTCACTTTCGTCGGCTCATGGGAGGTCCAACGGAATGGAATTACACGCGGATCCAGCCGAGACCTCGCGGCTCCGGGGGGGGCTAAGACGCGCGAGTCAATCGCCAGTTTCGTGGGTTCTTGGGAGGTCCAGCGGAGTGGAAGGCCACGCACACCCAGGCGAGACCTCGCGGCTCCCTGCGTCTCCCTGTTTGTGGGCCCCTGTGAAGCCCAGCGGGGTGGAGTTGTACGCGCACACAGTCGAACCGTCGCGGCTCCCTTGGGGGTTGTAACTGCGCAACTGTCAACTGTCACCATTCCATGAGCTCCTGGAGGTCCAGCGGAATAGGTTGTCACGCGCACCCATGCGAGACCTCGAGGCTCCCTAGGGGGGTGGAGCTACCTCCTGCGCAACTGTCGCCAATTTCGTGGGCTCCTGGGAGGTCCAGCGGAGTGGAGGGCCACGCGCATCCAGGCAAGACCTCGCGGCTCCCTGGGGGGGTGCCACTTGCGTAACTGTCGCCACCTTCGTGGGCTCCTGGGTGGTCCAGCGGAGTGGAGTTGTACGCGCGCCCAGCTGAGACCTCACGGCTCCCTGGGAGGCTGGGAACTGCGACGCTGTGGCTACGTTCGTGCATGTTCGTCATTACTCTCGCTGCCGCGCTCTTCTGATTGCACTTCTGGGTGCTCCTGCGCATCTGCAGGTCTTTCAACATGTTCATGTGCACTGAGCGGTCCTGGGTATGGTCGCCACATGTTTAAACAGGGTCGGGTACGTCCCTGGGTAATTTTCGAAACGCTGGATCTCAGGGAAGAAGATGGGGACTGGCCGGCCGCGACGACGGACGATGGCGACGACGGCAAGGCGCGCCCCTTTACTCACCTGAGTACAACCAGCGGCTGCGGACGGTGATCGTACGATAGCCTGTTGGCAATGTCCGATGTGGCTGGCGGCGGCGATAGAGGAGGCACGGGTACAATTCTAAGACGTAGCGTCGGGTCTCAGGGAAGACCCTGGTGGAGTCGGATGTTTCTTTGGCCTCGGCGCTCCGAACGAGCAGGGGAGGGGACGGGGAAGGGCCCAACGCCCCCGCGCGTCCCGAAGGCCAAGCCCGAGCTCGGGGTCGCCGAGGAGGAGAGGGTGAGCTTGTGCACGCCTGGTTCGCTGGCATCCCTGGCAGGTTGAGGAGGTGGAGTGCTGAAAGAAGCTGAGAAGCCCCAACGACGGAGGAGGCGGGGAAGTAGAAGGTAGACAGGGTAAGTAAGGAGGGAACGCCAAGGGATGCGGAAGAGAATGGGTACCAGTTGGCAGTGGAGCTCTGGAAGATATACTTCCTCGAAAACGCGCCCGAGAATTCCAAACACGCTCTTCCTTTCTCCCTGGGGTCCAATCGCACCAACTTCCCGAGCTGCGTCAGCCGTCTTGACGAGGGGGTCCCCCGAAGGCTAAATACTGCTATCTCGACTCGTCCTCCTCCTATCCCTCTCTCCGTCCCTCGTGGTCGCTCAGGATCGCTGTCTTGATCTGGAGGGACATAAAGCCAGCATAAACATAAACTTTCGGAGGTCCGCGCGGATTTCTTGGATCGGCGCTGGACCCTCCTCCCTGGCGCGCGGAGCGCTCCAGGAGCGCCGCTGGAGGTGCCGCCAAGGAGTCCAGCGCCGATCCAAGAACTCCCCGCAGACCTCCGACAGTGTGTGTGTGTGTGTGTGATTTTGCTATTTTTCTTCGTCGGCTGTCGCTGTCGTCGTCGTTGCCGTCGTCGTCAGGGACTCTCGCCAGCGGGCCGCGGGCGGCGGCGGCAAGGGACCCGCGCCGGCGCGCCTGGAGGTCCGCCACCTCTGGCAACGACTCCTGGAAGTTGGGGAAAGCCTCTCTCCGCGTGCGCCGGTGTGTGCGCGCGGAGGGGGTGAGGGGGCGGCAGCTGGGAGAGGGGAAGGGCGAGGAAAATGGGGGAAGGTGGATGATGATGATGATGATGATGATGATGATGACGACGACGATGATGATGATGATGATGGTAGTGGTGGTGGTGGTGGTGATGATGATGATTATGGTGATGATGATGATGATACTGATGATGATGATGATGATGATGATGATGATGATGATGATGATGATGATGATGATGATGATGATGATGATGATGATGATACTGATGATGATGATCACGGATCAACAGAGAAACGATCAGCAGACTAGAGAAGCTCGGCGCGGGCGCGGCGTGCGCCGCGCGCCGCGCCCGCACTGATGATGATGATGATGCGGAGGAGGAGGAGGAGGAAGAGGAGGAAAAAGAGGAGGGGGAAGAGGAGGAAAAGGAGGAGGATGAAGAGGAGAAGGAGGAGGAGGAGAAGGAGGAGAGAATGCAAGAGGAGGAAGAGGAGCCGCTGCCTCTCTTAATACCCCCTTCCCTGGCTGGCCCAATCAGACGGGATGGGGGGGTCCCAGCATGGTGAACACTCAGGAACAACCGCCTGAATTGCGTCGGGCCTTCTTGCCTGGCCTGCGCAACTGCGCCGTGTGCAGGAGACGCGCACGCGCCTAAGGCCACAGGGGGAAGACACCGGGCGGGAGCTGTTTTCTCGTAGTCGTGCGCAAGCGCGGCTGCACTCCCGCTGGCAGCCCTGGGCACTTTTGCAATCCGCATCCGCTGCGCTCAATGGCCTCGCCGCCCGCTCCCCTGCCTGGAAGAGGCGTGTGATTTCGGACCGAGAGCCGCACGCTGATCAAATCCGATCTGGAGGAGAGCGCCGTCGAGGCCCTGGTGAAACCCACGGCCAAGGCACATGACGCCACGATGACAAACGAGGTCATGTTCAGGAATGCTTCTGCGAATCGAATGAAAGACAAATTGCACACGGTCCAAATGAGTACACTGATTTGATTATGGTCGAACTGACTAGTTGCACCGTCAAAACCAGAGTATATCGAGACCGTGGCAAATTAGCTGGAACACTGCAAAAGGGACGACCCCAACGATGACGTTGACGAAATCATGTGCGGAAGCTGAACAAGTGCTGCCTGTTATCTGATAACGAATGGGTTTGTCGGAAAGGCCGGTCCAACGATGAATATCAGCAGTACCACATAAGATCACATCGGCACCGCATTCGGCCAAATGGTCCGCACGCTCGTTCAAACATTGCCCAATATGGCTTTCCACTTTCCTGAAACCAACACGACAAGCGACCTGACTAAATATTTGACGAACGCGAAGCACGAACCGAAGGCTCGTCCGCCCCAGGAAGTGCCGCTGCGCCACGCCAGCTGCGTACTCCAAGATCATACTCGATGATGGCACGCGGTGAGGATGGCAAGGTGGCAACATGATCGCGGGCCCAAGACAAGGCGAACTATGAACATAAACTTCACCAGCGTTCTTGGAAGGATGATATGCACCGATATAATCAAACGCACTCGGGCCCAATATGGTGGGCCCGCAATAGTCCCGGAGCGAGGCCGAAGAGGATGAAACATCAGAACTCCAACCAGAAACAGTCGGCATTTCGCCCGCTGGTCGCCGAACGAACCATCACGCGACAGCACGAAGGCATCGTGTACTCGAGAACTGCCCAGTACAAGCTGCTGAAAACGCTGGTACCTGCGCTGGCTTGCCGGAGGTCCTCCCCCGGGCCCCTGGCTTGCTGGCCGCGGCGCCCGCTGCTTGAGGCGGGGCAGAGGAGGCAGACCAGCACGATATATATATATATATATATATATATATATATATATATATATGTATACATATATATATATGTACATAAATGTGTGTATATATACATTGTCTGTGTGTACACATTCATACATATATGTATACATATATGTATATATGTATATTTATATGTGTATTTGTGTATATATATATATATATCGACGTGCACATATATGTGCTGCACTGGATGGGAGTGGCACTGATCCAGCTCGAACAACGCTGGTTGTTGGCGGCGCTCCGCGGCAGAAGCCAACGTAGCATGTGCGTTTCCGTGAAGCAGTACTCCGAGACGTACTTCGCCTCCTCCAAGGACGGCTTTGTGCCCGCCCCCAGTCCCTGAGGGAGCAATCCGCACCGTGCCAGACATGGTGGGAGACCGTCAGGGTAGTTGTTCCCAGGGGTGCGTGCGTCCAACGCACTGCGAGCAGCCGCATTGCATGGGCAATTCTACAGTCGGTGCACGGTGGTGTCGACCGCGCCCCTGCCGCGGACGCAGATCTCGTCGCCGTCGTGGTTCGGGATCTGGGACTTGCTCAAGGAGGTCCAGATGTCACTGCACCGACCTTGCAAACGTGCTGCAGCGGATTTGTGCGTGGAAATCTGTCAATACAAGACCCCTAAACGGCGAGCGAAAAACGACGTGAATTTCACGTGTTTTTTCGGAGTCTTCATTCCTGGCCAAAAAAACCCGCACGAAACTTCGAAATTCGGAACGACATTCTCCAGGACACTCCGGGCCCATCCTATTGTTTTCCGGACGAAATCCGCTGTGCGATGTTGGCGCCATGACGGATGCCGCCGGTGGTGAGCGCGGGGCCGCCGTAGTGCAGCTGCGCGGCGGACGTGTGCTCTCGTGCCTCGCGCACTTCGGAAAGACCCTGGAGGAGGCCGTCGAAGTCCTCGCGGCGGCATGCGGCCTCCCGCCCAGCCAGTCAACACCGCAGGAAGACGCGCAGGTCGTGAAGCCGACCGTCTGCGCGAGCGGCTTTTCGTAATCGTGGATAATCGCGCCGACCAGCTTGACCAGGCAGGTCGGGACGGATGCCGACGTTAAAAGAATAGCAAATGCTCTTGTAAGAAGTGGCGGTGCGCCATTTAATGCCCAGCGCTCGACGCGCTCGATCCAGGAGAGTAACCCGGCCAAATTTGCGACGTTGTCGTTGCGCCCAGTGCGCACCACACATTCCAAAATACGATCTTGGCCAGGGCGACCCGGTAGAACATGCGGACAGCAGTGCAAGTAGCTGCGCGCGTCAAATGCGTGCGGTGAGCGCCTGGCCCAAGCAAGCGGGTTAGGGACGCGTCGGCCCACAGCCCACGCCTGATCGATGTCGGCCGTGAGCGCGTCTACAAACTCGTCCTTGGAGATGGCAGTCCAATCGCCCATGCGTATCGGCTCGGAGACGGCCCACTGGGTGCTCTCGTAGAACTCAGGAGGTAGAGCCGCTTCAAACAACACGGGGCGATCTTGTGAATGTTCAACAAGATCCAAGACTGTGGCTGCAGCTGCAGCCGCAAGTGCGGTAGCGAATGCCGCGCCATCGATTGTGGTTTGCCACTCCCCTCCACGTGGGTTGCGGCGGAACGTGCGCTCCGAGGGGAAAATCGCCACCAGATCCACCCCTTCATAAATGGACCAGGCGCCCGTTGAAGTCGCCCACGTCGAGGGTGAGACGGGCAGGCTCGGTTCGGTCAGGAGGCTGGCGTTGAACCTGCTGCGCTCCGAGGCGGAGCCAGGGTGGGCGCGCTGGTGCCGCACCAACACGCGACTCTCGCCCAGCTGCAGCGCTAGGCGTTGTACACGAAAATCAAAATGTCATTCTCAGTGGCAGCCATTGGCGCGACGTTCAGGCCGTCGCGAACATCAGTGCACATCCCATGGCAACCAGTGTGAACGTGGTAGCCCAGAATGCGCGGATCAGCTCGCAAAGTGTGCCGCTGTCCATTGGGAAGGGCACGTTCCTGCAGAAAACAAAAAATGTGAGGATGATGTTGTGGGGGAAGCCGCAACAGCCCAACACGACGTTTGGTATATCTTCCCATGTTGAACGTGAGAGGCTTGAGGTCGTCCTTGGCCTCAGCACTGAAGTCGCCCCCCCCCCCCCCCCCGCATGGCGGCCAGGGGGAGCCCTGCGGTCACGAACGCGCTGACGGCCGTGCTCGCGCATTTGGGACGTACAGTAGGGGGCCGCCCACAAGAAACCCAACCCCGAGGCCCCAGGGCGTCCATTGATTTTTTGGTGTGGGTACGTCACGCTTTCCATAGCAAAACCATAGAAGCCCAAGAAACCCAGGGCACCCTGGAGGCGAGCAGGGTGTATCTCGGCATGGGCCCCCACTGTAGCCGAGGCGAGTGCATCCCGTACTCGAGCGGAGCGGGTCGTCTGAGTCAGAGGCGCGGCTTCAGCCAACGCCGCCTCTGGCGCTCCACAGCATGTAAGACAACAATCCTCCCTGGAAAAGGCGGAGGGGCAAATGGCTGTGTACTCGCATACAGAACAGATCGGGCTCTCGTCCGTGACGACCAGCTCGCACGCCCAGATCGGCAGCGCCTCGGCGGTGTGCGTACCCGGTCGATGTAGTCGGCGCGCTTCGTGGCCTGGCGGCGCTTCCCATGGAGGCGACGGATCTTGTTCCTCTCACCTCCAGCCTGGGAGGTCCGGCCAGCAGACAGGATATCACGTCCTATCACGTCCAGGCCGGCCGTGGCTCAACAAATGTGCTCGGCGTGGGTGTTCTCCACCTTTGATCGGCGGTGGACAAACCTCCCTTTGGTAAACCTCCCCTTAGTGAAAACGGCCTGGGACCGAAACCGACGGACCTGGACCCGCAGAAATGACGGCCGCGACGCCCTCTCGCGAACCGAAAACGGCCAATTCGCTAATCGACGTGCCAAGGTAGAAGGTCTGTCCACCTCCGAGTTGAATTCAGCTGGAAGCTGAAAGTCACATAGCGGACACTCCGAGTCCTCCCAGGCGTTCGGGAGCGTTTGCAAGCCGAGGTCCTGAGCCCTCACTGCAGCAGGGGCTCCATGACGGCGAGCATGCGATCTGTGCAGCAGCATTCTGGTGTGAGAGGCGCGGCGCGCTCCGGAGCCGCAGGGGGGCTCGCACAACTCATGCACGCCGCATTTTGACAGAACCTGGCAGGTGTGGCCAACGAAGTCGGTCTCGAGGCGCTCCTCGAACAACGTGCGCACCCCATACCGTGGGGGGTGTGGTTCAGGAGGACAGAGCCACGGAATGGCAGTGGCGGCGGCCCTGATCCAGGCTGGGCTCTGCACCGCAGCGGCGGGCCACTCGTGCTCCACGGGGGCGCCGCAGCAAAGGGGGTTTGCGCGGCAGGGTGGCCTTCAGCCGCTGTGCCTGCCAGAAGGTGGGGCGCTTCGCCCGAGCTGGCGGAGCCTTCCGACGAGGCTGCGGGCGCGGCAGCGGCGGCGTTGCGGCGGACGCACTGCCGGGTGAAGGAACGTCGTGTCTGGACAATGGGGCTCGCTGACGAAATCATACGCCAGGTTCCGAGGCGCAAGACGGCACGACAGAGGAGGTAGGTAGGATGGACAAGGACATTCTGCTAGATGTATATAGCATACATGTATATATATATATATAGGAACAACTGTGTGTATATATATATATATACACATAGCGAGAGAGAGAGAGAGAGAGAGAAAAAGAGAGAGAGAGAGAGAGAAAGAGAGAGAGAGAGATAGATATAGAGAAAGAGAGAGAGAACAGAGAGAGAGAGAGAGAAAAAGAGAGGGGACGGTCCAAGACGGAGCAAAGAAGGAGGGAAGAAAGGGAGGAATCATAACTATCTGGGCGAAAAACCCAACCATGTGCAATTGTGAATACCGCGTTGTGGGTGCCGCTTGCGGTGGAGCTCCCGATGGGGCCAAGAACCGTGTATTGGGTGTGCCAAAATGGGCGGGGGGACGCATGCGGACCTTGTCACTGGGGGACGTGTGCGGACCTTGCCACTGGGGCCTTCGGTGAAGCTCCCTATTGGGCTACGAACCGTTTGAAGGGTGCACCAACATGGGCGGGGGGATGCATGCGAACCCTGCCACTGGGGCTTCGGCGTAACTCCCGATGGGGCCACGAGCCGTGTATTGGCTGTGCCGAAATGGTGCACATGCGGAGAGCAGAGGCAGGATGCTGACTGACGACGGCGATGATGATGCTGCTGCTGATGATGCTGCTGCTAATGCTGCTGATGCATAATAATATGATGATGATGATGCTGATGCTGATGTTGCTAATGCTAATGCTAGTGATGCTGATGCTGATTCTGATGGTGCTGATGCTGATACTGCTGCTGATGATGACGATGGCGATGGCGATGACGATGATGATGCTGATGATGATGATGAGGATGATGATGTGGATGAAGGCGATGGCGATGATGATAATGATGATGATCATGATGATGATGCTGCTGATGATGATGATGCCGATGATGATGATGCTGATGATGATGCTGCTGACTCTGATGATGATGATGATGATGCTGATAATTCCCTACCTAGGCTCTGCCTAGAAGGGTTCTTATCCTGTTGGCTTAAAGGGGCGGGCAATGAGCCCCACCACGGGCGGTTCCCCCAGGATCCGCCCCGCGGTTCCCCCAGTTGCGCCCCCTGGGTTCACCCAGCTTAGATTAGCTAAGCTTAGCTAAGCTTAGCTTATCTCATCTTAGCTTAGCTTAGCTTTGCCTAGCCTAGCTTGGCTTGGCTTATCTCATCTTAGCATAGCTTACCTTAGCTTAGCTTAGCGCAGCATAGTGCAGCGCAGCATTAGCACAACATAGCATAGCATAGTATAGCCGGGCATATCATATCATACCATAGCACAACATAGCATATCATGTCATATCATAGCATTGCTTAGCATAGCACGGCGCAGCATAGCATAGCATAGCATAGCATAGCACAGCACAGCATAGCATAGCATACCCTAGCCCAGCATAGCAGTGCGCAGCATAGCATAGCATAGCATAGCATAGCATAGCATAGCACATCATCCACTATTGCTGCTGCTAATGTTGCTTTCCTAGAGGCTCCAACTCCTAGGTAGGGTCGCACTGGGATAATGATACTGCTACTGATGACAAGGTTGATGCTGATGCTGCTGCTGCTGGTGATGATGATGATGACGATGCTGATGGCGATCATATTGACGATGACGATGAGGATGCGGAATGGGAGGAGGGAGGATGGGGTCCGGAGGAGTGAGTGAGGAGTGAATGGACGCGGGGCGCTGTCCCGTCAAAACGAGGACCCAACACCACAGGATGGTTGGGAAACGAGGAGTGAGGAAGGAAGGGGAGCTAGAGGACTGGGAGGGCCGAGGTACGGAACGGGCACGATGGAGACGCGAGGAAGGGCGAGGGGAGGGAGACGGGAGGAACGAGTGAGGAAGGAGTGAGGAAGGAGTGCGGAAGAGAGGGCGGAGGGAGGGGGTAGGAAAGAGGAGTCCAGGATGGCCTGCGTACGGGGGAGGATGGAGTGAGAACCATGTGAGCAGGCGCCTCCTGTTTGAGAGTAGCGAGGAGGACGACGACGAAGCGTGAATGGGGTAAGCGCGACACCACTCCTGCCTGGGAAGATACCCGCCACCGTGCCGTATGCACCGAGTGGAATGTCCTCAATTCCCCTCCAGTTTTCTGTATCGAATCTTGCACACACTTCTTCGAAGAGGCCCAGAGCCCATGTTCTTGGCGCTCCCGGGCGCTCTTGGTAACCCCACGTGCCTCTTCACGAGGTCTAAGATCATTAAACACCAACTTGCGTCTAAGTACATGTGTCTCGGCACTGGAGGGTGAACCCCGAACTGGCCCGCGAGCCCTCTTGTGCCAAGATGGCCCTCGAGACCGCGAAGAGGCCCCCACGAGGCTCCCAAGAGGCAACCAAAATACATACAAGAGGAACCACAGGAGACCCCAAGAGGTATCCACGAGGCCCCTGAGCCACAGCCCAGGCACAAGGGGGCGGGATGGAACGACGGCCGCTGGATTTGCCGCCTCCGTGGCCGTCGTAGCCTGCGGCAGGGTGCTGCGTGCAAGGCTTTCAAGTTTTGCTTGGCCTCTCCAAGAGCAGGGAGGGACCTAAACGATGTTTTTCGTTTTGCTCTACCTGTTTTCCTGTGCCTCCCTGCCAAAACGAAACACAAAGCACAGCCGAAGTCCAGCAAAACAGCGTTTAGGTCCAGCCCTGTCCAAGAGGCTCCCTGTTTCCCTTGGGCCCCACCGCCGACCCCGCGCCAAAAACCGATCGCGGGCGGCATTTTGCCGCCCCGAATGCTTGCCAGACGGTCTCCCAAACGGCTGCTCCTAGGTCGGGCATGCCCTCCTGCAGGCGGATTTTGGACGAAACATTGAAAATCCGCCGACCCTGTCGGCGTGTGGAAGAGGCTTTGTTGTTTGCCCCATCTTCCTCGTCGTTCCTTTTGCCCGTTTCCCTGCAGCGTCGTCGCTTCTGTCCCTTCCCTACAGCCTTCTCCTCCACTGCGCCCGTCGCTTTCTCTCCTGCCCTAAAACCTTTTCCTGAAGCGTGTCGATACAAACCGAAACGGAACAACGTCGCCTCTGAGTCAAAGGGAAGCCCCTTCCCTTTCTTCCCTTCCCCGCCAGGGGGCGGGGTCCCGGGGGGGGGTCCGGGGTCAGATACGCCGCCCTCCCGGCGTCGCTTCTGTCCCTTTCCTACAGTCTTCTCATGGATTTCACATACGTTTTTGAAAGATTTTGGCGTTTTTGCCCCTTGCGCTTCCCGACGCGCCAAGACGGCCCAAGAGGCCCCCAAGATCGCCCCGAGACGGTCCAAGAGGCCCCCAAGAGGGTCCCCTAACGGCCGAAGGGCCCCAAGACGGCCCAAGACGCCTCGAAGACGGCCCAAGAAGCCCCCAAGATTGCCCCAAGACAGCCCAGGAGAGCCCCCAATTGCCCAGGAGGCCTCTAAGAGTGCCTCGAGACGGCGCAAGAGGAGCCCTGGACGGCCCAAGACGGCCTCAAGAGAGCCCCAGGCTGTCCCAAGAAAGCCTCTGGCCTCCTCCTCCTCCTCCTCCTCTTCTTCTTCTTCTTCTTCTTCCTCCTCCTCCTCCTCCTCGTCCTCCTCCTCCCCCTCCTCCTCCTCCTCCTCCTCCTCCTCCTCCTCCTCCTCCTCCTCCTCCTCCTCCCCCCTCCTCTGCTCCCCCTCCTCCTGCTCTCCTCTGCCTCCTTCTCCTCCTCTTGCTTCTCCACCACATCCTTCTCCCCCCTCCTCCTCCCTCATCCACTCCTCCACCCTTCCTCCACATACCACTCATCCTCCTCCCCCTGCCCCCCCCCTCGTTTTCATCGTCGTCGTTCTCAGGGTCGGCGGCACCGGCCGTACGGCCTTCGCAATAGTCAAACATGCTCAAACATGGTCAACAATAGTAGAACAATCGTACCCAGTCTTAAAAACAGATGCATACATTTTTGAATTCCTCCTGTAGACGGACACGCCCGACTTAAGGCTACTCTCGCCGTGAAAGAAATTCAAAGTGGCTCCCCTAATGCCTCCAAGACGCCGCAATCCTGCCCCAAAGACGGCCCGAGCGGCCCCCAAGAAGGCTTCAAGAGCCCCGCCCCATGAGGGCCTCGACTCTGAACTTGCTTTCAAGATTGTTCGGGCCGGCCACTTTTTCGGTCTTGAGACCATCCAAGACGGCCAAAGAGGCCCCTCAGATCACCCCAAGACGGCCGCAAAGGTCAAAAGACCCTCAAGCTTGCCCTGAGACTTCCGAACATTCCTCCCAGACATCCCCAATGCGGCCATACAGGGCCCCGGGAGAGAACCCCAAGATGGCCAAGAAAGCTCCTGAAGGCCCAAGCGCGCCTCGAGACGGCCCCAGAGTGACCCCAGGCAGCAACATATTAACATGTCAGAAACTAGCTGCAATATCGCCCCAAGACGATCCCTTGTGTTTCCCCCAGTGGTTTTCCTAATAGCTGGAGGAACATGCGGTCCACAGGTGTTGCCGCACTTTCGCTCGACGGTTTACGATACAGGCAGCGGCGTCGGCGGTGACTCGCCGTGGGCGCCTTCGATAACGGCCCTTCGGCGGTCTTCGAACGCTGAGGTCCCCGCAACACCAATCGAACCCGCCGCTGCCTCATCCTCCAACCCTCCTTTTCCTCCTGGTCTCATCATGCCCATTGTATAAATCGCCACAGTGCCGCGAGGCACTGACTGGAGTGTCCTCATGTCCATCCGAATTCTCTGGGTTGAGGGTTATGAATGAAACCCAGACTCACTTCCACTGAATTCTCGGGCGCGACTGGGCGATCTTGGGACTTGGGTTATGCCTTGTCTCGAGGCCTTAGGAACGTGGTCGGGGGCACATCCTTCCCACGTGCCCTAAGATGGCCTGGATGGGCCGTTATGGGGCCCCTTTACGGGACGCTTTGGGCCGTCTCCCCGAAGAGGGGAACCTCGAAGCGGCTTTTGCGGCCCTGCGCCCACAGATGGCCCCTGGGGGCCGCCTCTATCTGCGCCCCACCAAGCGGCCCCCAAGAGCGCCCCAGAAGCCCCCAAGAGATTACCAGGAGACCCCCAATAGGCCTTCAAGTGGGCCCCGAGAGGCCTCCAAAGAGGCCCCCAGATGTCTCTCGGCAGTTTCACTGGTTGTCCACGACCTAGCCACGGTGGCGGGATGTGCAGAAGGCCACTGGACGATACGTAGCGATGAAACACCGCGATCGGGGGGGGGGGGGCGAGAGAGTTGGGCCCAGAACAGAGAGGGTCACCGCCTCTTTCATGTACTCGATCAACATACCGAACTGCGTTCCCCAATCGCCGACGTGGTTGAGCCGGTGCACCTGGTGGGGGTCGTTGATCGATTGCGCAGGTGCGCTCTGAGATCTACCATGCACTGTGCACATGCGCACGGTGTGCCTCGTGCCTCCTGCTGCTTCTCCTGGTATGTATTGCGGGTGACAAGCGAAATGCGACCTGCGAGTCCTTCTCTTCCTTCTGGACGTTTGCTCCCCATCCTTGAACTCTTCTTCATCCTCCTCCTCCTCCTCCTCCTCCTCCTCCTCTCCCTCCTCCTCCTCCTCCTCCTCCTCCTCCTTCCCTCCTCCTCCTCCTCCTTCTTCTCATCGTCCCCATCCTCCGCCTTTCTTCCCTTTCGCCAGGACGAGGAGGCCAGGAGAAGAGAGGTAAGGGGCAAGGGGAAGAAGAAGGAGAGGGGGCGAGGATGAGGGGTGTAGGAAAAGAGGGGTGTAGGAGGAAAGGGGGCGAGAAGGAGGAGGAGGAGGAGGAGGAGGAGGAGGAGGAGGCGAGGGGGCGAGGAGGAGAAGTAGGCGGCGAGGAGGGAGGGATGAGCGGTCCCTGAACACCCTCTCCCCGCCCACACGCCCACCCCCCCTCCTCCTGTGACCTCACTGGACCTTCCGCTCCCGGCCGAGCCCCGAGGTTCCCGGTTCCATCCAGGGACGTTCCCTGCCCCCGTATCCCCAACCCCTGCGGCGAGCTCCCGACACGACGGCCAACCCGCCCACCCCCGCCCTGGCCCCCACTGAAAAACAAGAGCTTGGGGGTACTCCTTCCCCTCCTCCTCTTCCTCCTCCTCCTCCTCCTTCTCCTCATCTAGCTCACCTCCTCCTCCTCATTCTCGCCTCCTCCTTCCTGACTAGTCCGTCCTCCTTCTCCTTCTCCTCCTCCTCTTCCTCCTCAATTCCTCCTAGTCCCCCCAAGGGAAGGATGCGGGGTCGCGCGGGGGGCCGCCACCCCTCCACTGCGCCAGGCGCAGCGCCGCGGCGCAGGCCATGCTGGCTGCCGCCGCTGGGGCAAGTGGCCTCGCTGGCAGGCCCCTTCGGGCGCTGCCGCTGCTCTTCGGGGTCTTCAACCCTCTGTCGGCGGTCAGGGGCAGGGCCGAGGACATTGCGGAGGAGACTGCAAACTTCGACGTCCTTGGGCTCGTCGGCAGCAGAATCTCCTGGCCATTCTCATGGACTCCAGCACGACGGACGAGGCAGACTGATCATTGATTCGGGCTGGGGCACTGGAGTTTTTACCAACAAATCGACTGGATGCAGGATCTTGTGGGGAAGTCGTGTTAAGATGGACCACCTCAGGAGAGTTTTTCCGACGCCTGCAACACTACAGGGACGTGGGCTGGCAACTCGGTGCAAGAATGGGTTATTGGATATCACGGCGATTACTATGTATTACCCACCGCGTCCACACAACGCCAAGGCGGGAGCACATTACCGCGAGACCTGCAGTAAAATGACACAGTGGTTGGATCAAGTACTGACACATACACCACATTCCTCGCTGCCCATCATCATGCTCGACCTCAACGGTGGCATAGGGCGGACTAAGGATACGTACACGGGCAGCGGGGTCATCTCGGAAGGAAGCGCTACATCCGAATCCCACAAGGAGCAGGTACCAGCGTACGACAACTTATCCTGCGACATCATATGGCGATATTTATATATAGGTACATTTATATATATGTATATGTATAATGACAAGCGGCTCCCTACGTGGTTCGGCAACAATGGGGAGACTTCAAGATTGGATTACATTGCTGGACCTGTGGCCTGGAAGGACGCACTAATCAGCTCTACGCCTCTCTATCGGCTTGGCAGACGCCTCCAGGCCATTCCTGACAGAGTTTTGCGCGATCACGTACCTGTCCACGCGCGTTTATGGTATGAGCGGCTGGCGACGACGGCGGAGGGCGCAGAGGTGGCTCAGCGAAAACGCTGGGACTATGATGCTTTGGTGTACGCGCTGCGACGGGGTGACAGAAAGAGCGACTACCTCTCGGCGCTCAACGCACGCTTGAGGGACACGATGGACACTTGGAAGTCACTGGGATCACAACGCGCGCCCGACGCCATTTCAGATGGTACAGCTTGGACAACAATATTTTCTGGAGCCACCTCATGTCGATGATCGTTATCGTAAGCTATGGCAGGGTCGGCAAGCAATACTCAGACAGCGAAGGGATCTACGCGAAGCTACATGGGCTTCGGACTGTACTAAGCAGCAAGTGGAGACTCATTTACGTGCTATTTCCAAGCAGTGTGGGAGAGTACGGGCTTGGGTCAAAGAGCAGAACAGGGACATGATTTCAAGTGAAATGCAGGACCATTGGAAACACAAGCGTTTTTTCACAAGCGTACCGTGCGACTGTGCAATTGGGTAACTAACGGATCGAAACCAAGCGGAGGGATCTTCGGGCATTATCCTTGGCGAACCCTACGAAGTCGGATTGGATGGAGATGCTCAGAAAGCCAGGACACCAAGCAGGCAAGAGAGCGGTGGAGGCCACGCACCACCCACAAACGGCAGGGCCAGTGCTCGAGAGTGAAGAAATGCCTAACGAAGTACCCCGCATACCGGACCCATGGGAGCACTTCACAGAGGATGGCGAATTACCACAAGTCAACGACGATCGTGTCTTGGGAGCGTACCTGGAGTGCCAGCGTGACCTCAAGCGCTTGAGGTGGTACCCTCGGCGTACACCCAAGCGCAGGGCCTGTCCTGCGCAGTCGCCACCCGCTGAGCTATATTGGATGGCGATCAACCCGCAGCGAGACCAGCTTCGCAAAGGAGTTGGACACGACACCGAAGGCACGGACAACGGCTAGGTCGAAGCCTGCTTGCATTTCGCCTTCTTCAACCTGCGCTACCACCAGCTCACGCCCGCCAACCGGCACATCAGTGAATGCTATCCCGCAAAGAAGAACGAAGAGCACGGGCCGAGGGGACGACGCTTGCTACACATCTTACGAGTCCTTGGAACCAGGTTCTTTGCCACCTGCATCTCGGCTCGACGGTCTGAACCTCTTCCTCTGGAACATCGCGGGTATGCGCGGGGAAGGCGGAGAGAGACTGCCATCCTCGCATCCATGGCGATGGTATACCGTCTGAGGCAGGCGCAACGCAGCTACATCGACAGCTTCAAGGACATGACCACCGCTTTCCCTTCCGTGGGATGGACGTACATGGAGCTGGCGGCTCAATACCTGGTGCGACCACGGGACCTCCGACTGGCGCTACAACGCATACGACGTGCACAGATACACCTTCCAGCAGCAGAGGGTACACTCCACTTTCGTCCGACGGAGGGAGGCCTCATGGGGGGCCTGTTCATGGTACGCTGTTTCCCTCGTGCCTTTGCCTGCGCCGTTGAGCCATGGACAGAACAATGGAGAGAACAAGATGATGCGGATAGAATACTGGTGGTGCAGTGCCCCATTATTTAGTCGCAAGTGGATCTTAGCCTGCACCTGTACGCGGACGACATCAACAAGAATGTACTTCAGCACTCACCGGTATCCGAGGAATCAATATTGACAAGCTCAGGCACAAGCTACAGGACTGTGATGAACTACTGGATGCACAACTACGGCACATTGGATTGGCGCAGAACAAGACGAACACATCAACATCCTCGCGACCCCCGGCTCAGGTAGTGCGGTAGCGAGGCGGCAACTACGACAACGAGAACAACGTGAATTGTGGCCATGGCAGATGGTGGATCAGGCTCGCTACTTGGGACCCACTGTTACCAGCGCGCAAGGTCTCGGCATCGAATTGGCAAAGAGGATACTGGCCCCGAAGGCGGCGTCCTTCTCGATGGGTTCATTCTGGAGTGCTGCACGCATCCCGTGGAGGTGGAGGCGCACAGTGCTGCTGGGGCGGGTGGTGAACGCAGCGCTGTCTGCTGTGGAAGCATTCCTACCGACCCAACGGCAGTGCGACACCCTCGACAATGTCATTGCGTCTCTGGCGAGGATTGCGACGAGGGGTCGAGCATGCACTCGCAACGAAGACGGCGCGACCAGGTCACTGACGACGCACGAGGTTTTGGCGCACTGGCGGATCGCGCGCTGCAGTGCAAAGCTCAGAATGAGACGCTTGAGGTGGCTGCTGCAGGCGGCGGATGACCGCAACAATCATGTGCAGCTCTTTGCCTCCCTCTTCAGCTCGATCTGCGGGCAGAGGCAGAACGCCGTCGCATACGACGACAGCCTCAACGCCTGCGCCAACCCGTGGGCCAAACGAGCGCAGCTCGACCTTGATTTCCTGATTGAGCATTCGGAAGAGGCGCGGGCACTTTTTGAAGAAGCGGGCCCGCACACTGTGGCCTGGTTAAAGAACCCGATCTGGAGGCCAGAATTTGCAAACATCGACGTCAGTATTCTCAGGCCCAGAGAGTTCAAAATCAACGTGGCGCCCCCCCCTCTAGAAGCCCCACGAGCCCCAGAAGGCACTGGAGGAGGAGGAGGACATCCAGGAGGCGGTGGAGGTCTACAAGTGCGGGGTGGAGGTGGATGGAATCAAGTGTGGACGGGTATTTCACAGTAAACGAGCACTACGCACACACGTTCGGCACGTACATCACATCATCAACACGTGTTCGCTGTTCACTCCGACCAACCAATGTATCGTGTGTGAGACGGTGTTCGCGTCGGTGGTCACGGCTCGTCGGCACCTGGTCAGATCGATCCAACGGGGCTACTGCGTTGTTGACATGGCTCGGTCGCTCACCCTCGCGGAGGACCCCAAGTCCCTATAGTGCCCAGGGTGCGCCTACGTCGCAGGCTCTTGGCTCGGGCTCAGACAGCACCTGGCTCGACACCTTCCATATCTTACTGGCCAGAGAGCCCCAGCCACTGTGGGCAAGGCCATCCTCTATGGCAGCGGCAAGCTCAATCTCGGGCAGCGTGCCGCAGTGGATGACCGACGCGGGCATGGACTCGGACGTCGGTTGGGGCCTCACGAAGACCAACAATAGAGGGGTCGACCTCGGCTCCGCAGCAGAGGACGAGCAGCACACGGTGGCGAAACACAAAAAAGGGCGAGGAGGTGCTCGCAGACGCGAAGTCGGCTGCGGGCAAAAGCGCCAGCAAGGCGCAGGTGGTGCAGCAGCTCGTCGCCATTCTGGGCAAGCTCGTGCTCGTGCTGTCGCTCGCGGGAGACCTGCGCTCGTTCATCAGCGTGGTGATCGTCACGGCGCTGGTGCCAGTGAGCTTGCCGTTCATCAAGGCGGCGATTCAGGCGGGCAAGGATTAACACGAGGAGGCGATGCAGCTCAGGGAGGCGCACGAGACGGACGAGAACATCGACACTGCGCGGCTGGGCTCGCCGCATCTTCACGTGTGGAATGATTTCGTGCGGGCACTTCTCGCGAGTACAGAGGAAGGCCAGGCCAGGGACACGCTCTCAAAGTACTGGAAGGATCACGTGACGCAGTACGATCTCAATGACATGGACCTGGACATCAAGTACTTCAGAGTCAGGGCCCCACAGGGGAAAGGGATCCAGAAGCGTTCGAAGAGGATGGAGAACAACGTCAGGCTCCAGTGGGCCCTCACCACAACGCAGATCGCTACGGAGCTCAACCCCATCCTCCGCGCGGAGATCGCCCGCAACTGAGGGGAGATCACGATCGGAGGGGCGCCGAGGGGTGTCTTGGAGAGGGACGCGCGTGCGCTCTTGAACACGCTCGAGCACAGCTCGACGAAGTAGGTAGGAGGCGCATGCAGCTGCTCCTGTCCAGCGAAAGGCTCGGGCAACTAATTGCGCAGGGGGTCGTCAGCAGGGAGGCTGCTTTTTCCTCCCTTACCTCTCCTCTCCTCTCGAGCTTTTCCCCCTCCGACTCCCAGGGCTGAAACATTCCTGTTGCCAAAATTCAGCCGCGCCCAAAAGGGCGCGGGAGGGGTAGATGGAAATCCCGTTACCCTTGAGTGTGCTGGTGTTGGCTCTGCGCCGTGTGACTTTCGGGGTGGGATGCCGTTGGGCGCCCATCTCCTAGTTGACGCGTGAGCGGAACCGTACCCAGCATGGGTAGGTCAGTGTGGGCTGCTACCCCTGCGCCCTGTGCTCGTTCCTCTTGGGTTGCATGGGGGCCAGTGTGTCACCCACCAATGCCAGTCAGATCAACACTTGCAGCCCGAACCTCAGAATGCCACCCAGCGAAGCCAATCGGAGAGTAGACCACCCATTCTCTCGTCGCCAAGGGATGTCTAAGTCGAAGTCTCACTCCCTCCTTCTGCCCTTCCTTCGCATCCCTCCTGCTCCTCCTCCTCCTCCTCCTTCTTCTCCTTATTTCTCCGCCCCCCTCCTCGACTGCGGATCTGCCTTGCTTGACCGCGTAATCCGCCCTCCTCTTCGACCGCCCTCATCCACGCTCCTCCTCGACCGCGTCTCCCCAGCCTCCTCCTCCTCCTCCCTCCTCCTCCTGCTCCTCTTCCTCCTCCTCGCTCGCCCTCTTCCTTACTACTCCGTCCCGTTCCTCCTCCTCCTCCTCCTCCTCCTCCTCCTCCTCCTCCTCCTCCTCCACCTCATCAACCTTGTCGTCGTTCCCCTCGTCCCCCCTTGGACACGTCTTTGGAAGCGCCTGCAAAGACTGGGAACTCCTTCGAGGTCCTTAGCCTCGACCATCTTCTGGCGAGCGGTCTCCTCCTCCTCCTGCCTGTACCTACTCCTCTTCCTCCTCCCTGAACCGTCATCGTTCACGCTTGACCCCCATCCTTCGAAGGCCGACGCCACGCTCGGACCCCCCTTAACAAACGCGGCGGCCCCGGTGGGTCGCGCGGCCCGGCCGCGGACCAGGGGGGGGGGGAACGGCGTGCCGCCTGGTCTTCAAAGCACAAGAGACACCCTGACAATAAACACCCCGACAAGCGAAGCCAGCTAGCGAACGCACCCGAGGAGGAATCGAAGACGGCAGGACCGTTCAGGCAACGCCCAGGGCTGCTTAGTAAGCGCCAGTGCTGGGGGATCGGGGTGGTTGTCATCCCTTGATCGCCACAGCGCGTCCCCGACCCAAGACGTGCTGGCCATCTCGGACACGCCGCCCCCCCCATGCCAGCCTGAACTGGGCTCGACCGAGGCGGCCTCTCCCTACCTCCTCCGCGCGAGGCTGCCCCCTGGAGGGCCCGCTATCGAGCGACACGAAGCGCCGCCTCGTGCCCGCAGAACTCGAGGATCCGGCAGGTGGACTCCCCGATGATGGTGGACCTCCGCGGGCTTCGCGGGCAAAACGACCCCTGGATCGGGAGAACATCGGATCGGGGTACATCGGGGATCTCTGACCGGATAAATCGGATAAATCGGGGATCTTGGATCGGATCGGGATACATCGGGGAGTAAACAGACAAATCGGATCCGGCAATTCTGAGGGATATGTCGGGCGCCGCGGCCTTTTCAAAACGTCCAGAGCGCTCCCGATCGCTCTGGAGCGACTTATCCCGATCCTGGACCCGATTGAGCGGGGGCGGGTCATTGCTGGGCAGCACCCCCGCCCGCGGCGCCGTTGCGGATGACGGGGAGTGCACGTGCATCGTTTAACCGATCCCTATCCCCACTGGCGAGGCCAAGGCCCACTGCCCGACGTACCCACGTAGATGGGGACATGTAAAACTGCCTTCGGGTTTCGCGGGGCCGATCCCCACCTGGGGGGTGGGCTGGAAGGGCTGAGACACCATGGCCCCGTGGGGATGGGGATCGGTTGAACGATGCCGAATGCATGCGCGAATGCGGGCATATGTCAAGCGAATCCCTCCGCAAGCTAGCTCAAGGTATGGCGAACTATACATTGGGACGTCTCTTCTGTGACGAAGGCGCAAGTCAACTGGAGCCACAGTGTCCATGGAACACAACACGGAGCAAAACAACGCATGCAATCCATACAAACACGTACAACAAGAGGTCTAAACTCACATGGACATGCTGCATTCACGCACATCGGGCTGCCGCGCAGTGGCTCGCCATCACCACCAGCGGCGCCAACGGCCACCATTGCGCGCCAGCCCCGTGCCCACTTTCCGACAGCATCGGGCCATCCGCCCTCTTATCTGCCAGCCCCCTTGGGGGCCAACAGGCTGCGAGGATGAAGCTGTCAATTCCCTTCGATTTGATGAAAACCTTTCTAAATCAAATTGTTGGCGGATTGCTGGCAAATAGCTGCACGTAGCGACAACCGACTATCGGCAAATAACGCCCCCCCCCCCCGCGCCAACCGTCCACCAATCACCCCCTATGATGCAATGAACCACAAAACCGAACCGCGAACCACGGAACCGAACCGACCGAGGGAGAACCGACGGAACCGCAACCCGTCAGAAACCCGACGTGAACCGAAACCAAACCGAACCGGAGGCGGTGGAACCGAACCGGGCCCGAACCGGGGCCCGAACCGGAACTGGTCGTGGAGGTGGACCCTTGGGAGCTGCCCGACGCGAGCGCCCACTCTTGCGCTAGGTCCATCCCACCCGCTCCCAGTTCGTCCCCTGCGCCCCCGAGTTCCCTCGTGCTGTTTTGCTGCTTGTCCAGGGCCGAGCTGGGGACGGAAGGGCGGCGGAAAAACCCAAACCGAATTTTGGACGGTTCGAAAATGCGTTTTGGACGTCCAGGTGGTTTTCAGAGCCTCCAAGGCTGCTTTGGGGATGGCAGGGCGGCGGAAAAGTTCAAATCGCATTTTTGGACGGTTCGAACATGTGTTTTAAGCCTCCAAGTGGTTTTCGGAGGCTCCACGGCTGCTCTGGGGACTGAAGGACGGCGGGAAAGCTCGAATCGAATTTTTGGACGGTTCGAAATGCGGTTTGGGCCTCCAAGTGATTTTCGAAGCCCCCAGGGCTGCGCTGGGGACTGAAGGGCGGCGGAAAAGCTCGAATCGAATTTTTGGACGGTTCGAAAATGCGCTTTGGGCCTCCAAATGGTTTTCGAAGCCTCCAAGGCTGCAGGGCGGCGGAAGCCCAAATCGAATTTTTGGACGGTTCGACAAATGCGCTTGGAGCCCCCAGGTGGTTTTCGGAGCCTCCAAGGCTGCTCTGGGGATGGCAGGGCGGCGGACAAGCTCAAATCGCATTTTTGGGCGGTTCGAAAATGCGTTTTGGGCCTCCAAATGGTTTTCGGAGGCTCCACGGCTGCTCTGGGGATGGCAGGGCGGCGGAAAAGCTCAAATCGAATTTTTGGACGTTCGAAAATGCGCTTTGGGCTTCCAGGGGTCCTCGGTGCCTCCAGGGCCGAACTGAGGACGGCGGCCGGGGCCGGGCCCCCACCATCCTGCGCGCGCCCGGTGAGGGCGCGGGCGGCGCCCTTGCCTTCCCAGTTGTCCACTGGGATGACCCATGCCAAGAGTGAGTGGTCCGTATTGTCCCAGACCGTAGCCTAAGCGTTTTCTATCCTGGCGCTGAGGAATCGCCCGCTGTCGCCAGAGCCCCCTGGTCCAGGGGACACGATGCTGTCGACTGGTCCGTCGAAGGCACCATGCGTAACGTCTGTGCCCAGTGGCTCCCCTGGCTCGTCGGGTAGCTGGGCCCAGTGGCTCCCCTGGCCCCAAGGTTTCTCCTGACTCCTGGTTGAACTGAACCACCAAACGCCTCCATATGATCATGTCGACGCACACACGCACACGTCATCTGCAAGAACCGAGAACCGAAATGGAACCGGCTGAAACGGAACCGTCCTCTGAATGGGAACCGCCTCAAACAGCTTCGAAACTGGAGCCGTATTGAACCGAACCAATTTCCCCCGAACCGAAACGAACCGAACGGAACCGGGGACACGCTGCCTTTGCGCCGCTAGTGGCAACTAAGCGCAAACAATCGGCTGGTGAAACCCGAAGCTTCCATAACAACACACTTCAGCTGTACTGTTCCCTGCAACAATTCCAAAGCCCAGTGTATACTTATGGATATTATCTTTGCCAATCCCAGCGTTGTATTTCATGATTCAAGTCTGAGCGAGAGGGGTGGTCAGAGTAAAGAAGCCGCTAACCACGCCAGAAACACATTCTCTGAATTGTCCGGGTACCCTGGGACATGTGTACAGTACAGCATAGTCGCGCCCCCGAGGCGGCAATCCCTAGTCAATTACAGGAGATTCGCGCTTCCGCGGCCACAATGCACGTTGAATTACGACAGGCTCGTGCTCCCGAGGCCACAATCCCTTGTAAATTGCAACGCGCTCGCGTTCCCGAGGCCACACCCCCTCGCAATTATGGCACGTTTGCGTTTCCGAGGTCCGAAATCACAACTCCTCCCTCGTACATTGCTGTGGGTTCGCGCTTCCGAAGCAGCACTTCTTCATACATTAGACAGCATTCATTCGCGCTCCCGATGCCACGATCCATCCCGAGGCCACGATCTTTCATAAACTACGGCGCATTCGCGTTCCCGAAGCCACAACCCCTTGTGAACTACGACGGGTTCGCGCCCCCGAGGCCGCATTCCCCCTTAGGTTACAGTGGATTCCGCGCTACCGTGGCCATAATCCCTTGTAAGTCATCGCGCGTCCGCGTTCTGGAGGCTACGAACCCACCACACGGAAGCTGCCCAAAAACGCCATCCCTCTCCAGAACAGAAAGCGGTCATATCCTGCAACAAGATACTTTGTCCAGAGGGCGCCTTTCGGCCCCTCGTTGCTTCCCAAGAATTCGGCCCCAAACCCGAGGCGGAACATAAACAGGGGTGCGCGCTCCCGAAGCCGCGACACCTTGAAACCACAGTGGATGCGCGCAATCAGCACGCCAGCAGACATCCCAAATCAACTGCCAACCATCAACTCAAGAAAGCCAGTCAGCCGAGCTGCTGGCCAGCCAGCCGACAAGATAGCCAACCAACCTACCGACCAAGTGTGACCACACACAAGCAATCCGAGGGAGGGCCGGCGGCAGAGTGCGAAGTCCTCCAGAGAACCCCAGTCTTGTTTTCAGCGTCGTCGCCTGCGGAGGAGCAGGCGGATGCGTGTGGCACGAGACCTGCCTTGGGAGAGGGAGCGGCGGAAGAGCGGGAGGAGGCGGAGGCATAGGGCCAGGAGGAGAAAAGCGAACAAGACAGGGCGGTAGCTAGAGTAGAAAACGCCGGGGTTGCGTGGCGCACACCCCGCGGCCATGCCCTCGACTCTCCGTCCTTGGCGTAGAAGCTTCCTTCACATCCTCCTCTTCTCCCTCCCCTTCCCCCCTGCGCTTCTTCAATGTCACTGATTGCTTCTCTTTAGCGCAAATTTCTTCTTGACATCGTTTGCCGCCAATTTTGTACATACGTATGGAACACAATATTTCTGACATTTCCGTCAACCCCCCTGGGTGTCGGGGGTGAGTACGGGTTCCATCTGGCAGCCGACGGTTTTGAGTCGCAGGAACATCATGAGGTCCGCGCGGGTTTCTTAGAACGGCGCTGAACCTCCCTCCCTGGCGCGCGGAGCAAGCCCGGGGTGGCGCCTCTGGCGCCGCCAGTGGGGTCCAACACCGATCCAAGAAATCCGCGCGACCTCCGACAACTTTCTGTTCATGATGTTTGTTCCCCATCCGGGGAATTGGGAAAGGATAAGAAAAGATATTCCGACCCGCCTCGCACATCCTACATACCACGGTCGTCAGGCCCAACGAGCGTCGGTGTTCCCTGGGTATCAACCCTCGTGCCTGCGACGAATGACGACTGCATGCCGCCGCCGCCAGGCTCAAAAGTGACCCAGTGCTCCCTGGGTATCCTGGCTGGCGTTCTCGGGTGGCGTTCGCTCGGAGCAAACTGACCATTCTTCGACCCTCCCGGCGAGAGCGGAGCTGGCCTAAGGTGCCCCACGTGCATGTCCTTGGCGATGTTGGGCGAGGAGAAGTCCACCACCACGCGCTTCCGGGAGACATCCTGGCGGCCCCGTCCCTCCCAGGGAGCGCAGGGAAATGCCTCCGCCCCGACGGGCGCGGCCCCCTCCCCTACGTACCCCAAGCTCCCGCCACGACGGCGTGCGCGACCGATCCCAATGCCCATGGCACCGTGACAGCCAACGTGCTACCAAAAGAACGATGAATACCATGGAGGCCCTACCACAAGAAACCTGCCGCAAGACACCCAACCCTGATACCCCGGGACGTCCCTTGATTTTCGGCGTGGGGACGTCACGCTTTCCGCAGCAACAGCATCGAAACCCAGGGAACCCAGGGCACCCTGGAGGCGAGCAGGGGGTCTCTTGGCATGGGCCCCCACTGCAAGGAACGAAGGGGCTCGTCTGGCCGCGGCGAGCCTCGGCCCCGAAGCGCTTCCCCGACTCGAGTCCGGGGAGCGTCCCCCCAAACCAGAGCCCCTCCCGAGTCCGAGCGGGTCCTCATCCCAGCGTCTTGGCTGCATTGTCGCGTCAATCGGGAATCTCTGAGATCCGGCGGCTCTGGAAGTTGTCTCGGGCGCCGACGCCTTCGTTCTGGAACGCCCCGAGAGCTTTCTGGACCGCTCTGGAACGGATTTATCCTCGTCCCAGCTTCGTCCGATCGCGGCTCGTATTCTGGATGCCTCTGAAGACCTCCATGTATCCAGAAGCCAGAGGCCTCCGCGGGCCTTCGAGGGCGGGGACCTCAGATGACCGCTCCGGAGGCCTCGGGAGATCTCTGGAGGCCACCTCCGGGGGGTATATTTGCGCGCGAGGCTGGGAACCATCAAGCTGTGTAGGCGGATGGCGGAACTACGGAGCTGGAACAAAAAGGCTTGGGCAAAATACTAGGCTGGCCTGGATTCGGCCCGATCAGTGTACGGAAACCTACGTAGCACAGTGGAAATATACCAAATCCGACGACTGAGTCGCCCTTCCCTGAGTTGCAGCCCTAGGTTTCTGTGGCAGCGTGGACTCGCTCGATGAAGAACGAACTCCGCCATCGGGGGAACCCGAAGTCTGCCCAACGGAGGACATGAAGTCTTGAGCCACTCTGAGGTCTGGCATCGTGTAAAAAGATATCAGGGTCGGAAAGAACATGAGCGGAACTCCCGACTTCATCACTAATAACAAAAGTTCAAAACACTTAAACACAACACGTTCGGAGGCCCGCGCGAATCCCTTGATCAACGGTGGGCCCCATTCCGTGGCGGAGCGTTCCAGGGGCGGTGCCAGCGGCGCCGCCAGGGGGCCCAACGCAGATCCAATAAATCCGCGAGGAACTCCGAACGATTTTGTTTACGCCGTTGCTTCTTCTTCGAACCATGTCTTCGAGTCGGTCAGAGAACTCGGTGTGCACATACGCCCCAACATTCCAACCTGTAGGATGCCTGGGCGTCGATTTGCACCAATTTCTTGCGACGAGTTCATCGTTTCCTGTGCCGATCAAGCGACGCGGTGTTTATATCGAGCCCCCTTCACACCCCTTGCCCCAAGGACCCCTCCAGAACACGTAACGACGCGCGTCCTCCAGGTTGTCCTCTGGAGTGGGCGTCGCTTCGCGCCGCCTTGCGCCCCTCACCATCACCATCACCATCACTCACCTCCTTCTCCCTCTCCCTTTTCTCCTCTTCTTCATCCCTTCCTCCCCCTCCCCCTCAGCCTTGCCACCCGTCCTCCCCCTTCTCTTCCTCGTCCTAGGGCAACGCTTCCAACCCCCGCTTCCCCCCGTTGATTAATGTCTGTCGCATGATGGATCCGCGGCGCCGGCGCGTGGGTGCCAGATCCACGGATCGGGGAAAACACCCCCCGAATCACAAAGCCAATGCCGCCTGACTTGGCGACGGAACGCGCCGATTCCGCACGGAAGAGGGACAGGTCGCCAATCCGGGCGCCTCCGTCCATGTTTGCGCCTCCTTGCTCATGGCGCAACTGCTGAAGCTGGGCCCTCTGCCCAGAGTTGGGCTCTTGTGGGTAAGATCCTCACATCCTGGCTGCCTCGCTGGTCCCCGCGCGCCGCTGCCTTCCGTGCCTGTCAGGGTCTCAAAGGGGATGAGCTGCGGCTCCTCCCCTGAGAGACCCTTCACAAAGGGAGATGAAGCAGGGCGAGGGAGAGCGGGAGGACGAGATGAGGGGAAGGATCATGACGGGGAGGAGGGAAGGAGGAGAAGGGAGGCGGAGGAAGAGGAGGAGACCAGGGCTTCGCTCCATCGGAGGATACGGTCCGCAGCCTTAGCCTCAAGATGATGACAGGACAGGAAAAGGAAAGCGAGGAAGAAAAGGGCGAGGATAGGGCCCGCTACCAGGACCGACGGAGAACAACGGAGACTCCGCTCCACGAGGAGAAGGTAGCCCAGAAACATTTGACCAGCAAGCTGCACCAGTCCTTGTCTGCGCCTCCTCATGATCCTCCTTTTTCCTCCTGCTCCTTCTCCTCATCATATCCATCCTCCTCCTCCCCTCCCAAGCCGCCCCGTTCCCATCCACCTGTTCCTGCGCACTCGCTCCTCCTTCTCCTCCTTCTCTCCTCCTCCTCGTCCTCCTCATTCAGCCTCCCAATCGTCCCCCCCCCGTCCTGCTTGCTCCCCCCCATCAACGCCACTCTCCCTGGCCGCGCGCGCCCCGCGTCCGCAATCTTGATGTCGCCCTCCAGCGTGCAGGAGAGCTGCTTCGCCAACCACACCTGGTGCCCCCCGGCCCGCTCTCGCCCGCCAGTCCTCCTCCTCCTCCTCCTCCTCCTCCTCCTCATCGGCGGTCCTTGTCGTTATCGTTTTCGTCGTAGGCGTCCTCCTCCTTCAGCCATCCTTCCCTGCCCACCCGTCTTCCCGATGCGTAGACCTAACTCTCTGCTCGACAGCGGCGATTAATGGTCGCGATCTTGATCCCCTTGACACGTCATCGCGCTCCTCCCATCCTTCTCATATATCTATATGTTATTACCCCTCTCGTGCTCGTCTAACCCCCGTCATCCTTTGCCCGCAACTCCTCTTCTGTTTCATATTCCAACGCCTCTTCGTCACCTCATCCGCCTTCGCCTGCTCCACCCCCTGCCTCCTGCCGTCATCCCAATGCTTCCTCAATGTTGTGCCTTCCCAGCCGCCATGACCACCTTCCCCATCGTTGCGTTCGCCGCCGTCGTCGTGCGCCTCTGTCCACAGGCGTGGAGTCGGCTGCAGGTGGAGGCGGAGAAAATCGCCAAGGAGGGTAAAGGAGGGGGAGGAGCGGATGAACTATCCGGAGGAGAAGCGAAGGTGGGGGCGCATCATGGGTGAGGGGGAGGAGGTCATGGATGGTGTGAGGCTGGGTACGGAAGCGGAGGAGGGAGGACGATGGGCGAGGCGAACGAGGTAGCAGAGGGCTGATTCTACAACGCAGGCATGGGCGGCGGGCCGAGCTCTGTTGGATAAAACACCTGCGGGCAAGCGCCCCTGACCCCGACCCAGGCGTGACAAACGAGGAACGGGCGACGCAGCACTTGTACCTCATCGTAACCTCTTGCACAGAGGCGTGACGAGCGCAGAGCACGAGGAAGGACCTGCCTGTCGCTCAACAGCTTTATCAAGCGAGGGCGGCTCGGAGGCCCCGACGGGCTGTGCGCCACCACACGCAGAGTAGGGGTAGGGAAGCAAGGCTGAACGCAGGACACCAATGCGGATTGCGCACCGTCAAGGCGCGAGTATGGAGCCGAAGAGAGCAGCGGCTCGAACCCAGCGACCGATGCAGTCACTAGCAAGCAGGCACGCCAACGGGCACACGCCACTGTCCCAGGCAAAACAGAGGGACAGGAGGCGCACCGATGATATCATCTCGTAACCGCTGGCACAGAACCAGACACGCGCAAAGCGCGCGAACAACCACCCGTGTGTCGCCAGTGACCTTGAACGACTAGGGAGGCTCGAAGGCCCGCTGGGCGTGCGCCAGCCCAGGCCAGGGGAAGGTCACGGAGCAGGGGCGAAAAAGGAAGCCAAGAAGAATCCATGGCTCGAGCTCAGAAACAGAAGCGGCAACTGGCAGCCTGATGGCAGAGGCGTTCGACCGAGACCGCAGCGAAGCCGTGCGCAACGTGCTACCAACTGGTTGAAATGGCGAGGGAGACTCGAGGGCCCGACTGGGCGTGCGCCAACCGAAGCCAAGAGGGGGAACAGGAACGGAGGCAAGAACAGGTGCGGAAAGCCCCGCATCTGCTGCAGCGCAGATAGCTCGAACGCAAGCCAACATTGCGCGCGACTGGGGGCGACCTACGACAAGGAAGGAAGGGAGCAAGGAGGGAGGTAGGAAGAGATGGGATGAGGAGATGAGAAGGGGAGAGGGGTAGAGAAGGGGATGGCGAGGGGTAGAAGGGGGATGGAGGGGATGGCGAGGTGGAGAAGGAGGAGGACGAGGAAAGCGAAGAAAGCTCGACGAGAGCATCAGAGCTCCACTCTGATGCGGGACCGAGCGAGACCGTGGTGCTTGGCCCCTGCGCCCAAGTGCCTGCACCCCGCTGCGGATGTGACGCGGCGGGAAAGATCGGTTGTCCGACTTGGCCCTTGCTGTTCCGGCACATCGTCGCCCTCGCGCAGGTTCGCCTCGCCTGGACGCCCGGAGACCCGAAGATCCGAAGACCCGAAAACCCGAGCACCCGAAGAGCCGAAGAGCCGAAGACCAGAAACCGATGTTGCGGTTTGAGATCATTTTGTTCAAATCCCTCAACCTTTGATGTTTTCACGTTTTCTCCCGCTCGCTGGGCCACCTCCCTGGGCCAGCGTCACAAACCAAACCTTTTCTTCAATTGCTGATGCCTCTACTGCGGGGGGGGAGCCAAGACAGTGATATATCAGGCATGGGGAAGGAAGACTGGTCGATGTGTATGTGACGTATTGCCACAACGTCCCCCATCGATACACTGTCCGCGCAATACGATACACTAGCTAAGCACGTGTACAACTGCCAAACATCTCAAATGGCAATGCGGCGCCAGTGTTCTGGAAGTCCGCCTGGACAAGGCGCCAGCACCGCATCCGCAGCGCGTGGATATCGCGCGAACCTCGGACAACCACATGCCTTTGCGACCGCGTCAACGCCAACCCACTTTTACTTGCATCTTCGGGGGACCTAGTCTGTCCCATGGTTCCACTATCCGCATCGAATCCGCGTCGAATCCATGTCGAACGGTCGAATCCGCGTCGAAACCACGTCGACCCGCGTCGAAAACGATAAAAGTGCTGAAGCAGTTCGGGACAATGCCCCCCCCCGAAGACGCAACGTAGCTTAACCCGACCACCCTACGTCAAGTTCGTGTGGTGACGACCCTGGCGTTGGTTTCTGACACCGCATGGATCGTTCAACCTTGAACGATCGGCGGTATTTCGATCGCCAGATCGTTCAGATTGGCCAATTTAGTGAAACTGATCGCGTTCAACCTAAAACGCCGCATTGGCGTCGCCGTCGCGTCGACACGGCACGAACCTACCCAAAGACCAGAAACGCAGCTTGGAGATCCGAATTATCCAGGATAACTCTTGTCCGGGGTACCTCTGGTCTGTGCCCCAGAAACACGAACCGGGAGCTATCCTTGACCAGGCGTTATCCTTGCCCACCCTCTGCCCCGATGCTTCGGGGCTGTGCAGCAGCGGCTCCGGCCGCGCGCTATCGCCAGCATTGCTCGAGCCCCGACCGGTGGCCCGAGGACCTGAAGGGGTCCAGGGACACACAAATCAATAGACACAAATAACAGGATTCCCCACATTTTCCCATATCTTCTGTGTTTTCGTCTTCCCCCCCACTTCCCATATTTTCCCATATTTTCCCGGGAGTCGACGATTAATTGTGTCTGTGTGTTTCTTTCCCTCCTGAGGACCACTCTCCGCCCAACGCCCGGCGCCCAGCCCTGGGGCCTGCTCCGCGCCGCCAGCGGGGAAGGGCCCCAGGAGACGGAACGCGAGCGGGGCAGAGCATCCAGAATCCAACAGCCCAAAAACAACTCGTGTAGGGGATCGACTACAGAGTTGATTTACCCCAAACTTGATTTTCTCGTCGAGCCCATGAGAAATACGTAGAAAAGGTCAGCCGATCTACGGAACAATGTAGGAACGGATTGTATATTCGACGGGAAAGCAATTTTTGGGTACATCGATCATGTAGTCGATCCCCTATTCGAAAAACGGGACAGGATCACGGCCGTGATGCCAATGCTGTGCTCGCAACCGTCACCGCGAACATCACAGTGGGAATTTGCGGGGTAGGTTCTCTGGCGAGCGACGTCCAACGCAATCTGTGCACGATTTTTCGGGCGACGGCCCGCACAACTCGGTGTGTACGGTTGGCGTCGCAAAGATAGCTTGAAACACCCGTCTCCAAACACTACGCTATCACCCGAAGTGGGGCTTCCACCGTACACGCGCTCTTCCTGTGAGGCGATTCCCCCTGCAAGAGATTCTCCTGTGCAAGCTGCCCCCCCCCCCCCCCCCCGTGCCTGGGCTTCCTCTGTGCTCTCTGCCCATCGCTGCCCCCGAGGTGGGGGACGGCATGCAATCGAGCGGGCTGGCGGCGCCACATCGCACGCTATCTTTGCAGCGCCAGCCGCACAGATGCGGCTCCACCGGGGCATCAGGCGACCCGAGGCGGAGGAGGAGGCGGAGGAGGCGGAGGAGGACGGCTGGCGACGCGGCCACGTCGGTGGGCGGCCGCCTGCCTGCCGTGACGGCCTCCCCGCACGACGGCGCGCGGGCCCCGCGCGAGGCGTCAGACCTCGAGCGGGGCCCGCCGTCGTCGCCCTCCTCGTCCTCGATCCCCCTCGACCCTCCTCGACCCTCCTCCTCCTCGACCCTCCTCGACCCTCCTCCTCCTTGATTTTTCTCGAGCGGGGCATCTGCTCGCGACGTCGCCCGCGCCGAGCCAGCGCGGGCCCAGCCCGAGCACGCGGTGGCACTCCTCACGAGCGGCGAACAGATCATTCGGTCGGAAGAGGTGGGCAGGATCACGAAGCAGGAAGGCGTTGAACGTATTTCGGCTTTCCGCCCGCCCCCTGACGAGGAAGGATCAGGAAAAAACGCCCGATGGTTGGAGTAGGATGGCGCCTAACACGTAGAGGAATCTGGACCTACATTCAACGACCGACGAATATCCGTATCCACGCCCTCGCGGTCAGGACTTCTGGGCGCGATCCCGCAAATGCGCGGTCGCGGAATAACGCGCTCCCTATCCGCGGGGTCGCGGCCCAGGGGCCCAGCCCGCGATGCCTCAGATACAGAGATTCGATGGCAACTCATGGGGGCATCCCATGTCATCTTGTTGGCTCCTGCGAATCGGCGCTAAATCGACGTGTAATCGACGCGCAATCTCATCGATTACCAGACGCCCAATCGGCGCCAGTGCACTGAAAGGACGGGAATAACACGACTCCCATGATTCGCCACCGAACGAATGCGTTTGTCGCCCGCGAACTCCGCCGCCGTGCCCCTGTCATGGGACGCGCAGGGACATAATAATACGATATGACCTCCTTGGAGGCGTGCGTCCGACCCGAACATATAGTATACCCATCTTGTAGTATATCGTTTCCCGAGCGGTGCGGCCAGAAAACGCCCGCCACGACGCATATACGATGATATTTATCGGTGCGCGCGTCGCATCTGGGGGGGCAACGCGCACACAGTATAAGTACTAGAACCACGCGCGCGCTTCGCGCGCGCTTAGGTTCTAGGGCGGCACAGGCAGAGCATTCGTTTGACATAACAGGGGATGAAAGGAGTTGCAAAGAGAATCCCACCAGCTCCCTGTGCGTAGGTGGTTAAGCGCGTTTCCTCCCTCCACCCTTCCCTCTACCCCTTCGGGGAGGGTACCTCTGCCCCTAACCATCTCCCCTGGACCTAAATGGGGTCCCCGCGAGCGGTCAGATCATCGAAGACGGCTCAAGACGGCCCCAAGGGGGCCTCAGAGAACCCAAGATGAGCTCCGAGATTGCTCAAGATGGCTCACAATATGCTCAAAGAGGCCCCGAGACCGCCCCAAGGTGACTCCAAGCGGCCACGGAGCTTCCCAGGGAGGCCCCCCAAGAGGCCCCACAACGACGGGGCCCCATGGCCGCGACGCTGCAGTGTGATGCAAGGGCGCCCTTGAGCCCGAACAGCCATGACATTGACAAAGGTGGGTGCAGAATGCGCGCGGCATCCTTCTTGAATCTCCCTTGGGCTGGTTGCGCATCCCCTTGCTTTTTGCTTTGCAAGAGGACTGTCCTCGGGTCCTCCTGGGGCTGTCTGGGCCGTCATGTGTGTCGCGTGGAGGCCTCGTTTGGGCCTCGTGGGGCCTCTTGGGGCCTCTTGGAAGCCTTCGGGGGGCCTCTTGGGCCCCTCTTGGGGGCCTCTTGGGGCGTCCTGGGGGCTTCTTGGGTTCTCATGGGGGCATCTTCGGGCGGAGAGCTAGATTTTTCGGTTCGGGTTCCCTCTCTTGGGCCCCTCTTGGGGCCTTTTTGGGGCACTCTTGGGCCGTCTTGGGCGGATCCGGGGCGGTCTTGGGGCTCTTTTGGGCCGTCTTGGGGCTCGCTTGGGGGCATCTTGGGCCGTCTTGGAGCAGTCTTGGGAGCCTCTCGGGCGGTCTTGGAGCCTCAGAAAGCGGAAATAACGAGAAACCAAACAACATAGAAACAGCACATGAAAAATCAACGATTTCAGCCTCCCGGGGCTGTCTTGGGAGGCCTCTTGGAAGCCTTTGGGGATTCTTGGGGGCGTCTGGAAGCAATCATGGGCGTCTTGGACCGATCTTTCGGCGACTCTGGGCCCTCTTGGCGAGACACTGAAATCTTGGGACGAAGTCGAAGCCAATCTGGCGCCAATCTGGCGGCCCCAATCTGGCAAAAGTTGGCAATCTGGCGGAGAGCCAGCGAGGTTACAGATTGGCGAGCAAGGAAAAACCTCCAACCTGGCCACGCCAGAGTGGCCCCTGGAACCCAAGGCAATCTGTCAGTCTGGCCTTCGACTGTCCAGGAGAAGAGCGAGACACTGAAATCTTGGGACGCGAAGTCGAAGCCAATCTGGCGCCAATCTGGCGGCCCCATTCTGGCAAAAGTTGGCAATCTGGCGAGGGAGCCAGCGAGGTTACAGACTGGCGAGCAAGGAAAAACCTCCAACCTGGCCACGCCAGAGTGGCCCCTGGAACCCAAGGCAATCTGTCAGTCTGGCCTTCGACTGTCGAGGAGAAGGGCGAGACACTGGAAACGCAAAGTCGTCTCAAAATCGACCCCGGGACTCCGAACGCTCCAACGTTTCGGGCTGCGCCCAGCCGCTGCGACGAGGGGCGCTAGACCGGGAAGCTTCGGCGGCGTCCACAGCACCCATCCTCCTCCTCCTTCTCCTGTTCCTCCTCTTCCTCCTCCTCCCTCTCCTCCTCCTCCTCCTCCTCCTCCTCCTCTTCTTCCTCTTCCTCTTCCTCTTCTTCTTCTTCTTCTTCCTCCTCCTCCTCCTCCTCCTCCTCCTCCTCCTCGTCTTCCTCCTCATCCTCATCCTCGTCCTTTCCCGAGCCATACAATAACAACTTGCGTGGAACCCCTCTCGGGCCCATCTTGGGGCTCTCTTGGGCCGCCTTTGGAGCCTCTTGGGGCGTCCTGGGTCTCTCGTGGGGGCTTCTTGGAGCTCTCTTGGCGCCTCCTGGAGCCTCTTGGGGCCGAAAGCTCGGAATTCTACAATGGCTTTCTCCCTCTGGGACCCCTCTCGGGCACGCCTTGGGGCTCTCTTAGGTCATTTTGGAGTCCAATTTTGCCGTCCTGGGCGCCTCGTGAACCGTCTTGGAACTCTCTTGGGGGCCACCTAGGCCGTCTTGGGAGCCTCTTCGGACGTGTTGGACGCGGTGAAAACCCAACAGGCGACCATGCGAAAAGCATACGTTTTCCCATAGGAATGGGACCATTTTTGCTTCTTGGACCTCTCTTGGGGTGCCTCTCGGAACGTCTTGGGCTGATTTTGGAAGCCTTTTGGCGCCTCTGGGCGGCGTTTTGGCGCCTCCTGGGATGTGTTGGGCCGGAAGCTCGGAATTCGAGAGTGGCTTTCTCCTTCTGGGACCCCTCTCGAAGTCGTCTTGGGGTTCTCTTGGGCCGTCTTGGGGCCGTCCTGAGCCACTCGTGCGCAGCCTTGGAGCGCTCCCGGAGGCCTCCTAGGCCGTCTTGGAGGCCTCTTGGGCCGTCTTGGACGCGGTGAAAGCCCAAGATGCGAACATGCGAAAATATACGTTTTCCCATAGGAATGGCACGATTTTTGTTTCTTGGACCTCTCTTGGGGTGCCTCTCGGAACGTCTTGGGGTGCTTTTGGGAGCCTTTTGGCGCCTCTTGGCGGCATTTTGGCGCCTCCTGGAGCCTCTTGGGCCGGAAGCTCGGAATTCGAGGTTGGCTTTCTCCGTCTGGGACCCCTCTCGAACTCGTCTTGGGGCTCTCTTGGGCCGTCTTGGGGCCGTCCTGGGCCACTCGTGCGCAGCCTTGGAGCGCTCCCGGAGGCCTCGTAGACCGTCTTGGGCGCCTCTTGGGCCGTCTTGGACGCGGTGAAAGCCCAAGAGCGAACATGCGAAAATATACGTTTTCCCATTGGAATGGCACGATTTTTGCTTCTTGGGCCTCTCTTGGGCTGCCTCTCGGAGCGTCTTGGAGGCTTCTGGGACCTTCTTGGTGTCATGACAGGCGTCTTGGAAGGCATCTGGAGCCATCGGAGCGCGTTCCGAAGCCGCCTGCGAACGATCTTGGACGGCGTCTGGCGGTCCGACGAGCCTCCGGGCCCCCCGGGGCCCACATTTGCGGTCGGGGTCCCGGCCCCGGGCCCCCGGACCCGGTGCGCCGTTATATGTATATGTTGGGGTGACGCCGATGCCACGCTGGGGGGGCAAGGCGGCGCCTCGCTGAGCTTCACGGTGACGAAACCCTGCGGGGACACCACCACGGAGCCTCCCAGGCAGCGCGCGCCGCGGCTCGCTCCCACCCCGCCGCCGCCGCCGTCATCGTCGCCGTCGTAGCCACGGTTGGCTCAGACGCCGCTCCTGCGAGCAGATGTCGCGTGGAGTGTCGGGGCCGCCCAGGCCAGCCAGCAGAGGAGTCGGGAGGGGGGGGCGGCCAGGGCTGTCGGGGGGCCGCCCGGGGAGGGGAGCGCGTCCTCCTCCTTGTCTCCCCTTTCTGCACCCTCTCTGGTGCACAATTCGCTTCGATGTGGCCCAGCGCCAGCTTGAACGATTCGTGCGTTCGCCGAGTCCGCGAACCAACGACAGAACACTGTGTAATCCCTGCCCTCCTGCCACCGTTCCTCTTCCTTGTCCTCAAGTCCCCTGCCCTACCCCGCCTCCCGCTCCGTTCTCGCGGCCCGCAGCCGACAGATCGGCACCAGACATCGAACTCCTGGACCCATTCGCTCGAACATCCGGGCCAAGCGCGCAGTGCCTCCCGTCGGTTTTCTCCCCTCCGCCTCCCTGCTGCATCGGCTTCGACGCGAGACACGACTTGCACATACATCAGAGGTGGAGCAGAACACTGGCACCTGTGCGTCCCCAGTGTTAGGTCGGGCCTGTCCCCTACAGGCGGCTTTTGGGCGAAAATTTACAAATACAAATACTCCAAGATCAAAAATAGTTCCAAGATCGTCCCCAGACTATTTATTCTATTTTTGCATATTCCTCCTGTAGAGGGGCAGGCCCGACTGAACCCTAGTGCGTAGATACCACATCGGCACAGTTTTGGCACACGAGCTTTCGGATGTCCGCGCTGATTCCTCGACTCTTCGCTGAACCCCTCCTCCCTGGCGCGCGGAGCGCGCCTGCGGTGGCGCCGGGGCGCTGCCAAGGGGGGGCCCAAGCGCAGATCCGAGAACCCTGGGCGGAGCTTAGAAAGTTCATGGCTGTGCATGTTTTTACCTAACAGCGAAGACTGATAGGTTTCTAATGGGGTCGAAAGAAAGCATCTGACGACACCCCAAGGGGGTCAGGGCGGGAGCCGGACAGGCGAGGACCGGGCTCGTTTTAAGCAAACAGTCACACACTTCGTGCTCTTCGACCTCCCAGAACTCCATTCCCGGGCCACATTTTGGATGCCCGGAGCCAACTGTAGGTCACTTCGTGCTCTTCGACTTCCCAGAACTCCATTCCCGGGCCACATTTTGGATGCCCGGAGCCAACTGTAGGCCACTTCGTGCTCTTCGACTTCCCAGAACTCCATCCCGGGCCACATTTTGGATGCCCGGAGCCAACTGTAGGCCACTTCGTGCTCTTCGACTTCCCAGAACTCCATTCCCGGGCCACATTTTGGATGCCCGGAGCCAACTGTAGGCCACTTCGTGCTCTTCGAGTTCCCAGAACTCCATTCCTGGGCATGATTTTGAATGCCCGGAGCCAACTGTAGGCCACTTCGTGCTCTTCGAGTTCCCAGAAGTCCACTCCTGGGCATGATTTTGAATGCCCGGAGCCAACTGCAGGCCACTTCGTGTTCTTCGAGTTCCCAAAATTCATTCCCAGGCCAGAATGCTGAGGCAGGCTGAGGCTGAGGCTGAGGCAGGCTGAGGCTGAGGCAGGCTGAGGCTGAGGCCGAGGCTGAAGGCAGACTGAGGCTGAGGCTGAAGCAGGAGGCTGAGGCTGAGGCAGGCTGAGGCTGAGGCTGAGGCAGGCTGATGCTGAGGCAGGCTGAGGCTGAGGCTGAGGCTGATGCAGGCTGAGGCTGAGGCAGGCTGAGGCTGAGGCCGAGGCTGAAGGCAGACTGAGGCTGAGGCTGAAGCAGGCTGAGGCTGAGGCTGAGGCAGGCTGAGGCTGAGGCTGAGGCAGGCTGATGCTGAGGCAGGCTGAGGCTGAGGCTGAGGCTGATGCAGGCTGAGGCTGAGGCAGGCTGAGGCTGAGGCCGAGGCTGAAGGCAGACTGAGGCTGAGGCTGAAGCAGGCTGAGGCTGAGGCTGAGGCAGGCTGAGGCTGAGGCTGAGGCAGGCTGATGCTGAGGCAGGCTGAGGCTGAGGCTGAGGCTGATGCAGGCTGAGGCTGAGGCAGGCTGAGGCTGAGGCCGAGGCTGAAGGCAGACTGAGGCTGAGGCTGAAGCAGGCTGAGGCTGAGGCTGAGGCAGGCTGAGGCTGAGGCTGAGGCAGGCTGATGCTGAGGCAGGCTGAGGCTGAGGCTGATGCAGGCTGAGGCTGAGGCAGGCTGAGGCTGAGGCCGAGGCTGAAGGCAGACTGAGGCTGAGGCTGAAGCAGGCTGAGGCTGAGGCTGAGGCAGGCTGAGGCTGAGGCTGAGGCAGGCTGATGCTGAGGCAGGCTGAGGCTGAGGCTGAGGCTGAGGCTGATGCAGGCTGAGGCTGAGGCAGGCTGAGGCTGAGGCCGAGGCTGAAGGCAGACTGAGGCTGAGGCCGAAGCAGGCTGAGGCTGCGGCTGAGGCAGGCTGAGGCTGAGGCTGAGGCAGGCTGAGGCTGAGCTGAGGCAGGCTGAGGCTGAGGCTGAGGCTGATGCAGGGTGAGGCTGAGGCAGGCTGAG
>CAUYUJ010015694.1:0-60000 GCA_963575745.1 Prorocentrum cordatum | reverse complement strand
GCGACGACGAGGAAAGCCCGCGCCCAGCCAACTCCGTGTCGTGAAAACTCATTGCGGGAACTTTTTGGATGCTTTCGGCCTCTGGGGGCCCTCGCCGGGCACCGGGACCCTCAGAAAGCGACTCGGGATGACAAACCGGTCCAGGGAAGGGGCCCAGAACTCCAGGGGCCACGTTGCGAAAAAGCACGACGGTTCGGGTTCTCGCAGTACCCATCCCTTTTTGACTCGAGGCCTACTACTTTTGAATCGCGCTCAGTTTGTTCTGTGGGGCAATTGTTTTCGTCGCCACCGCCATCTCTAACAATGCGATAAGTAGGTTTTCGCTGGCAAGCGATTACTCTGCTAGCCCTTTGACAAATCTCGATAGCGCACCGAAGGCACTGAGCGGTCCACCAAAGGCGCCATCGCCAAAGTAAAGATCGCCAATTCCAATACTTCGCATCCAAGGCATCTTGAAGGGGGAACCGTCGCCACATACTATCTTGCGGCAATGCCGACCTTGAAAGTTGATGGGGCCCGAGTAGATGGGGTCAGAGGTTCATAGGATCGCGCCGCATCGCCGATAAATACATCGGCGATGCATCGGCACCGTCGGCGTGGAGAAAATCGTGCTACACATCGAGCCGCAACGGCGATGCATCGGCGATGTGGCGTGATCCCCCGACCCCACCCACTCTACTCGGACCCCATTCGGGTGCCGCGCTGCGGCCTTTGTGCTTCGACGGCGTGGGGAGGAGAGGGAGAGGGGGCCTGGAAACGCTTGCGGATCCCTCCCTGCAAACTCAGCCGACGCTGCGGTATGGGACACCCCCTGTGGAAGTTCACTTGGCTGCAACCGTCCATCGCAGACCGACCTTCCGCTGGTGCTCCAACAATCTAACCTGCAAGGACAAGGCTCGCATCTGGCCGCTCAAGAAGAGAGAGGAGCCGAACAAACGCCGGTGCCGTTCCGGGTGTGCGCGGGCAGTAACGCCTCCCAAGGAGGACGGCGGTGGACCATCAGAGGGGTCCCGCCAATCTTCCCTCTGGTCCGCGTCGACGCCGTACCACATGTTGGTAAGGCTTCGGGTCCCAGGGATGGAGGAGACTGGAGGGGGCGGAGAGACATAGGGGCTTCTGGAGGGTCCTGGAAGGTTCATGCGGAGTTTTAGGAGGGTTTAAATGTTCAAGGCACTATCGGGTTTTAGATGGTCGAGGAGGACGGGGTGGGCTTCTGCAGGATGCTTGCAATCGTGGACCCAAACATTGGGTACGTGCTATCTCGATGTGCACTATGATGTGTGGTGCATCGTGCGTATGGTGCAAGCTGATGTGGACCTTCTCAGGCTGATGCCGCGCTTCGTTTCGACGGCTACCCCCCTTTCGATTCGCTGATTGTTGCAACGCCTTCCTCATCAAAACAACTTGCCTGGGCATCGATTCTGGATGGGCTGGGAGGGGTACGCGAAACGTCAACATTTCGAATCCTCGCGCCGATCCCTCCACAAGACACCAAACCCTACATCCGTCGTTCGCGGCTCGGCTCTTCCCTCCCCGTAAAACCCCAGCATCAATATCTGCGCCTCTCTCTCCTGCTCCCTTGGACTCCTCTCTCCTCCGGAGCTTTCTCCTCCTACAACCCATGGAGACTCCAGGGATGCACCTCCCTGTGGGATCTGGAGCTGGAAACCTAGGACCCGCACGCGCTCAGACAACTTCACAGACCATGCTATGGCAGGCTCGTGCAACGTCGGCGCGCACACATTTTTCACTGCGCCGATCGTTCCACCTTGAACCGATGGCGGTGCCGCGTCCAGTGGCGTTACCGTACCCATCGATGCTTCTGCGTCGCAGAATTCAACCTTCAACGCCTTCCCCGGCGCGCCAACGCCGCGTGACCCTACCGTGCCCACCTCGCTGCTCTGAGCGGAGACGGGTCCCAATGCCGGAGGACCGAACGACTGCGCGGACACAAACTTCGGAGCGCCGCGCGCGGATCTCGAGCCCTCGACCTCCCCTGAGCTCCGACGCTGCTAGAAACTTGCGACCTTGCGACAATTCACGACTGGAGCCAGGACGAGGTGAAGATAGATAGAGAATCTCTGAGATCCGCCGGCTCTGGAGGATGTATCGGGCGCTGCGGCCTTCTCAGAGCGTTCCGGAACGCTCTGAGAGCGTTCTAGAACGCCCTGGAACGGATTCATCCTCGTCCTGGCCCCGTCCTAGCCCTAGACCCCATCTTTCTGCGGCACTTTTCGAGCTCGACCGTTGTGTGTGATGGTCCCTGGGCCCGAAGCCGGGCGAACACGCCCAGCGCGAAACAACTGCAGCGCCTGGATCTCAGGGCCCTGTATGCGTTTGATCCTCCTGCTCTCTCGGCGGCGAGCGAGGGGGGATGTTAGAAGGAGAAGGCCTTCTTGGAAGGCGGCCGGACTTCTCAAAGGCCTCCAGCCTTCTGAGAGGTCTTCGGGGAAGGCTTCGAAAACTTCAAAGGCCAGGGAACTTCCGAACCTTCTGAGCAGGCCTTCTCCTTCTCACCTCCCCCCCCTTGGGCTCGCCGCCGACGCTCATTTCAAATGCCAGGGATGGCGCAGATCCTCTGGCGCGCTGTCCGAGGCGCCAGAGGTCCGGGCCTGGGGTCCGGGAGGTCGACCATTGGTCCGTGGACTTCTGCCAGGCTGCGTCTTTACGAGGATTTCGAGGGGGATCCAGCCTTGGCGACGAAGCTCCACGTCGCCGAAAGGATCGCCGCCCCTGCGGGCTGGTGCTACCTCGGAGGCCGAAGCTGACTAGGATTTCGAGTGGGATCCGGCCTTGGCGACGAAGCTCCACGTCGCCGAAAGGATCGCCGCCCCTGCGGGCTGGTGCTACCTCGGAGGCCGAGGCTGACTAGGATTTCGAGGGGGATCCGGCCTTGGCGACGAAGCTCCACGTCGCCGAAAGGATCGCCGCGACGAGAAACCTCTACGTCGCCGAGAAAGGATCCCCGCACCTGCAAGTCCTTGCTGCCTCGGGGTCGCATGCTACAATTTCATGCGCGGTGCCCCTTTCAAGGGGCACGTGTGGCTGGGAAAGCGCCACCTCCCCTCAAGATCCAGGCCACCCGTGGGAGTCGCCCTCCGGGTGCGGTGCCCCCCCACCCTCCTCCCGAGGCCCGACCACCTCCGGGAGGCCCCCAGGTGGGCCCCAAGTAGGGGGCCACATGCGAACCCTACCCGGCCTACCCCTACCCCCCGCGGTTTCTGAGGGGGAGGGTGGGGTTCACTTCGCTCGGGAGCTCCCGAACGAAGTGAACGAAGTGAACCCCATCCTCCCCCTCAGAAATCGTGAGGGGGTAGGGGTAGGGTTCGCATGTGGCCCCCTCTCAAGGACGCCCAGAGATGGAGCTCCTCGATCCTCCTCGCCGGCGCGGCCCCTCCTTGAAGAGCCCCATCGCGTTGTTGCACTGGTAGTCGCCGAACTTGGGGTTCCCCTTCACGACGAGCACCTCCCGAGCGCGGGAGTGAACGATCGATCGACCACCGCTGCGGACAAGTTCGGTGAATGCTCATGGGAGCCTCCCATGCCATCTTGCTGGCTCTTACGAACCGACGCCAATCGACGCTAAACCGACGCGCGTCGAGGCTTTTTCATACATTTTCGCACGCCATCGAATGCTAATGCACTTCAAAGACGGAATTCTGAGGACATGCAAGTGTCCCATGATTTGCTACCAAAGCGTCCGGGCCTAGCTCAGACCAGGTGGTTGCGGTCATTGCCTCTGGATTCTGGCGTGTCTGGGCACATGTAATGCGAGACACATAACAACTTAAGAGAGGAGGAGGAGGAGGGTGAGGAGGAGGAGGAGGAGGAGTAGGAGGAGGAGGAGGAACACCTCCCAAACGCGGGGCCCGATCCGAAGGAGAGGCTCACCCAGCTGCTCGGTGGGGCAGGAGAGGGGCCGAGCAAGAGCCAGCGTCGCGCAAGAAGCGGGTGGGGGCCCACCCTGCTCGTTCTCACCGTTCCTTGGCCTTCGAGGGGGGGACAACTAAGCTCGGCTGGGAACAAATCGCCCAGGCTAAGCTCGGCCAGGCTAAACTCGGCTGGCTGACCTCGGCCAGGCTGAACTCGGCCACGCTGAATTAGGCCTGAGCCGAGTTCAGCCTGGCCGAGTTCAGGTGGCAGAATCCATCCTGGCTTAGTCTCAATTTCGCCTGGCCGAGTCCGTCCCTTGTCTCGGGGCGGGGGGTCGCCGCAGCGGGGCGCGGCCCCAAAAACGTGCAAGCATGGATTGGAGGAGCAAGAAAGGGCGTAAGCACAACCTCTCGGAGGGCCGCGCGGACTTCTTGGATCGGCGCTGGCCACCCCCCGCCCGCCCCTGGGGCGCGGAGCGCGCCACGGGTGGCGCCGGAAGCGCCGCCAGGGGCGCCCCAGCGCCGATCCGAGAAGTCCGCACGGATCGCCGACAGTCTGTGTGTGCAGTTGATTCTGCGCCGGGGAGGCCGCCTTTTCGGAGAATCCTGGTCGGGGGTTTGGGCGAGGGCGGGGCGCCCCTCCAAGAAGGCAGGGGGCTCCTTGGAAGGGCCGCCCGGAGGCTTCCGAAACTGGGCTTCTTGAAGGCAGGAGGGCTTGTCAGGAGCCTCCCGCTCCCGGTCAGGAATCCCCCCCCCAACTGTCGTCCCGACCCGCTCCGCGCGCAGCCCAGAGAAAGCTGCCGCGAGGGAGGAGAGGCTGGCCGCGAGGGCGGAGAATCTGACCACAGCAAGGGGGTGCGAATCCACTGCGCCTGTACGGAGCCGTGGCCGCCACCCGGGCGGGTGGCAATGGGGGTGACGTGAAGGGAGGGGTGAAGAGAAGGGCCCCGAATGGGCCCTTTAGGGCCCCTCTTGAAGCCAGCAGGGGGCCTCAAGGGCCTCGTTTGGGCCCTGGGCCCTTGTCTTCACCCCCCATTCAAGTCACCCCCCATTACCACCCGCCCGAAACAATTTGGGGACCCCTGAGATCCGGCAATTCTGAGGGATAATTATGTCGGGTGCCGCGGCCTTCTCAACGCGTTCGGGAACGCTCTGAGAGCGTTCTGGATCGCCCGCGAGCGATTTATCCCGATCCTGAACCACCCGCCCGAGCCATGCCCTGTGATGATCCTCTTGGACCACCCGCCAGAGGCATGCCTCGCCATCGCTCGGACGTCCATTCCCTGTGCATTTTCCCGGTTTCGTGCGTGTGCTATTTCGGAATATGAACCAGGATGCTCCTCGATGGCCCTCGCCGAGAAATAATGCACACGTCCGAGTGATGCCAGGATGCCCTGTGATGATCCTCTGGTCTTCTGCCCGCTGCAGCCTGGGAGCCAACTCGAAAGCGCCCGCTGCCGCGCGGCTCGGCCTGCAAAGCCCTCTCGGCTGGGATCCGCGACTCCGGGGCAGCAGGACACCGCGGCGCGGAGGGCACGGCTGGAGATCTCGATCCCACCCTTGTGAAGCACTCCCCTCGGCGGCGAGCGGGGGGGGGATAGTGAGAAGGCGAAGGCCTTCTCAAAGGCGGCGAGGCTTCTCAGATAGGGAATCGAACTCTATACACCGACGCATTTTCCGGCCCTGCATTGAAACTTGCCCTGGAGAGCGAATCCTGGTGTATACGGGACCCTGGTGTATACATTTTTCGCTGTTTCCCTGGGGCATCGGGGAAACAAGTATACATCACACCACCCCATCGTCGTCCCAGACCCTCGAAAAGTCCTGGGATTGAAAAACAGCCCGCCACTGGTAATGTATATGTTCCAATTTCCGATCAGAAGCCCTCCCGCCTTCTGAAAGGCTTTTTGTATCTTCGGGGACGGCTCAGAAAACTTCTCGGAAGGCCGGGGGGCTTCCGAGCCTTCTCATTGGGCCTGCCTCTTTTCACTTGCCCCCCCGGACTCGCCTTCGACCCGTGAGGCACGTCTCAGGCCAGATCGGCCCGTGAGGGCCTCGGAGTTCCAGAAGGGGAAGTGCAAGATGCACTTCTTTCTTCCACGGCGCCTGGACGTGATGGGTCCTCCTCCACGGCGCCTGGACGTGATGGGTCCTCCTCCACCCTCCTCGGGTCGTGACTCGGGCCCCGGGCGGCGTTTCGCGGGGAGTCTGGGCTTCCCGTAGGGCCCTCGACGAGGCGCAGATGATGGAGAACCACACCCCGCGGGCCGTCGGGATGGAGAAGCTCCAGCCCCGGATCGCGCCGCATAGCCGATGCTTCGGCAATGCGGTGCGATCCTCCGACCCCATCCCCAACATCCGACGTCATGTTTTTGTTCGGGACAAGCCTCCGAACCTCTCGACCCCATCCCGGGAATGGTTATTGTTAGACCTCCCGAATTGTTTTTTTGTGACCGTCCTGGGATCCGAGATGGGGCTCCAGAGGCCCGCAGGACACGGGACCCGGGAAACGCCGGCCATGCGTACTGTGTGCTCGTGGCGGAAACTTGCCATTGCTCGGACGTCCATTCTGTATGTTTCGGTTTCGTGCGTGTTTGTTTTGTAGATGATCCATGATGCTCCTCGATGGTCCTTGCCGGGATAAAATGCGCACGTCCGAACGATGCCAAGAACATGTCGTGGCCTCCCCTCCTCCGAAAACCTGCGAAAGTCCCATGGAGGCCTCTGCGAAGGCTTTGGAAGTGTCTTCGGGCCCCCAGACAAGCCAACTCGTCCAGCACGCATATTGGGTTGCTTGGACCAAAGCAGGGGCGCCAAGAATAGGTCCAAGATTGTCTCGGAGACTTCCATGTGGCACCCCTCGGAATTGCTCCTGGACCACCGAAGCTTGCTTTCCGTCTCGATTCCTTTTGGACGGCCCCAGGGCTTGGCGAGGGCCCCACTGGGCCGAAAGCTGCAAACGACCTCCGCCTTGTCTTTTACAAATGCGTCGGAGGTCTGTGAGAATCGGTAACCCTCGGGCCATGATTCGGGCCTCCGGCTGCCCGTCGGGACAAGTGGCGCCCCCCAGGGACGCCCTCGGCGAGGCGCAGCCGTCCAACACGCCGAGCGTGCAAAACCGCTGAGAACCGACGGCAACGTCACATCCGAAAACCTCGAACCTTGAACACCAAATGACCCCCGCGGGACAGAAATCCGCCGACCCTGTCGGCGTGTGAAATGGGCTGTTTTTCGTGGTTGTTGCCTCCATCGCTGCTCCCGCCCCGTTGCTGTTCGCAATGGTTGTTGTCCCCCTCGCGGCTCCCCTCCCCGTTGTCGTCGCCGTCTGACGGCCGTCGCCGTTTCCCACCTCAAACCGTCGCCGTCTCCCACCTCAAATTGAGCAGCGTCGTAATTGAGTCGAAGGGAAGCCCGTTCCCCTTGATCCCTTCACCGACGGGTGGGGGGCGGGGTGGGGGTGGGGGAGGGGGTGGAGGGTGGGGTCAAGTTAGCCAGCTCGAACGAGCCAGAGGGCTCCGTCCGTCCACTCCCACCCGCCCTCCCGCAACATAAGAAGCAAGCGCGTCGTGTCCGACGCCTGTCGCTCATCTTATATCGTGAGCGGCTAGACGTTCAGCGCACGACATGAGCTGCGTCCTATTCTTGCCGCGTATTGAGCAACGTCGACGAGAAACAGGACCGCGCGCGATGTACGCCGCGCCCAGCTCCTCAACCCGACGGGCCGCAGCATCGACGACAAGAAAATTCATGTTGACGAGCAGGCGTCCCTGCGCGATGTGCGCCGCGTCCCATTCTCGCTACGCGATTCGCAGCGCCGACGAGGAGAAAATACATGTTGGCGAGAAAAACGTCGACATGGCTGTGTTTTTTGACAGGTAGGACGGGGGGTCCCGCGTAGGGTTGGCCAGGCGTCCGCGCGTGATGTGCGCCGCGTCCGATTCCTGCTGCACCTTTCGCAGCGTCGACGACAAGAAAGTCCAAGTTGACGAGAATAACGTTGACTTTAAATTATTTTCTGATGGGAAGGACGTGACCACCCGCTAATGGTTACCCAAGCGATGTTTATTCCGTCCCTTTCCTTCTGCACTTTTCGCAACTCGACGACATGTTGGCGAGACACAAATTGAGTTTGTATTGTTTTTTGTCAATTAGGACGGCGGGGTTGCCATCGGCCGGCTCGGTGGGGATGTGGGGGTGTTTAATTACAAGAAGCAAGGATGGGGGGTGGGTAGGGTAAGGGGGGGGGGGGTAAGGGTTGTATCTCCGCCCCCTGGAACAAGGCTCGTGTAAGCGTTTTCGAGGCTTCACACAATTTGTGATTCTCATTATCATGTAGAGTTTTTTCGCTCTCTCTCTCTCTCTGTAATCCGCCACACAAGAAATTCTCTTGTAATCATCCACAAAGGAAATCCTTTTGAAACCCAAACCCAAGGGCCTAGGGAGGTACCAGCCCCAAAAAACAAAAAAAAAATGAAGACAAAACAGAAGCAGTAACAAAAACTGGGGCTCTTTGCGATTTTCAAAACTACGACCAAAATATAATTACAATCACTTACATTTGGGTTGTACACGATAGGAATATGCAGGTCAAGTCGTGTACAATTAAAATACAAGTGCTGCTAATTATATTCTGAACGTAGATTTGAAAAACGCAGAGAGTCTCAGTTTTTTTTTTTTTTTTTTTTTTTTTTTTTTTTTTTTTTTTTTTTTTTTTTTTTTTTTTTTTTTTTTTTTTATATATATATATATATATATATATGTCTTTTTGCTTTTTTGGAGGCCCTCAGGTCCTGGGCCCCTGTTGCGATTTGGATTCAAGTGGTAATATTCCACAAAAGGAAATCGTTTTGAAACCCAAGCCCAGGGGCCCAGGGGGATACCAGCAAAACAAAAACAAAAAAACAAAAACAAAGCAAACAAACAAAAAAGCGGAGACTCTTTGCGATTTTCAAATCCACGATCAGACTACACTTAAATTTAATTACATTTGGGTTGTGCACGTTCGTATTCTGCAGATCAAACTGTGTACAATTATATTACACTAAATTTTCATTGTATTTGGACGTAGATTTGGAAAACGCAGAGAGTCATTTTTTTTTTGTTTTTTTGGAGGCCCTCAGGTCCTGGGCCCCTGTGGCGAATTGGATTCAAGTGGTAATATTCCACAAAGAAAATCCTTATGTAATCCTTTTGTGGCGGATTACAAAAGGATTCCTTCTGTGGCGGATTACGAAAGGATTCCTATTGTGGAAGGTTATAAAAAGATTCCTTTTGTGGCGGATTTCAAAAGGATTTCTTCTGTGGCGGATTACAAAAGGATTCCTTTTGTGGCGGGGGTACCCAACCAACAACTCATCAAACCACGCGAGTTTTTTTCGTGTATATATATATTCTTCTATTTTCCAATGGTTATTTTTCTTTTTTCTTTTTTCACTCGTACCCCCTGAGCCGCCGGTCAACTTGTACGTCCGCCTTAAAGGAATTCCTTTTGTGGCGGATTATAAAAAGATTCCTTTTATGGCGGATTACAAGAGGATTCCTTTTGTGGCAGATTCCAAAAAAGGATTCCTTTTGTGGCGGCTTCCAAAAAGATTCCTTCTGTGGCGGATTACAAAAGGATTTCTGTTGTGGCGGGGGTACGCAGGCAGAAATTCAGCAAAAAACGTGAGAATCCATTTTTTTCCCCCACTGGTACCCCTTGAGCCGTCGGTTAACTTGCACGTCCGCCTGAAAGGAATTCTTGTCGTGGCGGATTCCAAAAGATTCCTTCTTGCGGCGGATTACATAAGGATTCCCTCTGTGGCGGATTACACGCAAATCCCTTTAGATACGAACTTCAAAAGAACTCACGTGGAAGACGGAGGAGGAGGAGGACGACGACGAAGACAAAGAGAGAAAGAGAGGGAGAGAGAGAAAGATAGAGAGATAGAGGGGGAGATAGAGAGCGACGAAACTCGACATGATAGTGAGAATCATAGATTATGTAAAGCTGTAAAAAGTGTTCTCTCATGCGCATTCCCAGAGACCGCGCGCACGTTTCACGACTGCAAGCGCCCGCCGCCGCCCACGGGAGCTTTTCGAGACCCTAAAAGGGGGAACTTATGTGTATTTTTTGTAATTTTTGGGTTGGTTTGGGCGGTTCAAAATGAGGCTCCTGGGCCACTAGGCGCAAGTTTTTTTTTTTTTTTTTTTTTTGTTTTGTTTTTTCTTGTTCGGCGCGCTAATTTCAATTGAACGTTCACCATTTTTCCAGGAAAACAATTTCCTCATACTTCGCCTAGGAGCCGATTGCGGGTGCCTGTCGGGTGGCCTTCGGGTGCCTTTCGGATGCATTCCCGTTGCTTGCCGGTGGCGCTGCGGGAACTTCTTCAGGGCATCCTGCGGGTGTTCAGTTGGCATGTTTCATGAGCGTCGTATATATTTTCGGGATGTTGTGGGTGCCTTCCAGGTGCTCTCGAGGTGCCTACCGGGTGCCCTCGGGGTGCCTTCGGAGTGCCTTTCAGGTGCTTTCGGGTGCTCCCCGAGCGCGGCGCCGCAGGAAGTAAGAAATTTGATTCCTCGACGGTGTCCCTTTTGTCCCCTTTGTCCCCTCTTTGTCCTCTTTTGTCCCCTTTGTCACCTTGTTTATCTTTGTCCCTTTTTGTCCCCTTTTGCGCCCTTTGCTGCGGATTAACCTTTTCATTGCAATTGCAATCGAAAGTTGAATTTAAACTTATCCATTGCGTTTACTTGAACTGCTCTGCGATTTCCTGAACAGCCCTCATGCATTGAGTAAGAATTGAAGCTTCCTCGCGCGCTAGAGCTCTTTTTCTTCAATTCGTGTTGTGACCTCATGACTTAACTGCTCGAGCTCGCTGTTCAGGGGCTGATGCGTACTTGCGTTTGCCTGCGGTGCCATTCGCTGGAGTGCCCCTGTGCGTAGCTCAACAATGCCCGTTCTGCAACAAAACGTCGTTGGCCCTCAACTCAGAAACTCAGAGGAACTCAAACGGTAGCGAATTCGTTGCAGAACCGTTCGGTATTTGATGTTATGTGAATTTGTCAATGGTCGATGTGAAGATCCCAGATCCAGAAGATTCCGAATTTGATGTCAATGGGAATTGAGTAGAACCCAGATCTAGAGGATCTTAAGTTGACTCCAATAGAAGTCACATCGGGATGGTGCAAACCAGATGCAAATGCATCCAGATTCGATTTCGAGAATATGCCAATTGGTTTTCAGTGTGCTTGTAGCAGGCCCCAAAACCACAGGAGTAAATTGATTGATCATACGCAGAAACAACACATGTTCCAGGGGGCGGAGATAAACCTCTACGGGGGTGGGGGGGGTCCCGAGTCAGAATGCCATCTCCCTCGGGGAGTCCCGGGACCAACGCAAGCCTCCAGACGAGCCAGGGATGGCCCAAAAGCCCCTCAACATGGTCCAAGAGGGCCCCGAATCGCCGAACGATCGGTTCCGGACGCAAAGATAGCCTCCACACTGCCCAAGAGGCCTCCAAGTCGCCCCAAGAGCCTCCAAGACGATTCCCAAAGAGCCCGAACAGGGAAAATATGCTAATTTTCCCTAAAAAAGTGTTGGAAGGTTTTTGGCGTTCTCGCCTTTTCGGCTCCCCGACGCTAGGAGACACCCCAAGAGGCCTCCAAGAGAGCCCCAAGACTACCCAAGAGGGCCCTAAGACAGCCCAAGAGGCCGCGAAGATGGCCGAAGAGGCCACCAAGACGGTTCCAAGAAGGCGCCCCGACGGGGGACCCCAACGAACATTTCGAGCCATCGGCCCCGAGAGGCTCCCAAGAGGCCCCAAGACGCCCCCAAGAGGCCCCCAAGAGGCCCCAAGAGGCCCCGAGAGGCCCCCAGGAAGCTCCAAAAGGCTCCCAAGAGGCTCCCACGAGGCCCCCCAACCAATAATATGCCCACAAACTGCCCCCCAGAAGACCCCGAGAGCGCCACTGCGACCACTACTGGTACTGCTCCTGGTCGTAGTAGTAGTGGAAGTAGTAGAAGTAGTAGAAGTAGTAGAAGTAGTAGTAGTAGTAGTAGTAGTAGTAGTAGTAGTAGTAGTAGTAGTAGTAGGAGTAGCACTACGACTACTACGACTACTACGACTACTACGACGACTACGACTATGACTACGACTACGACTACGACTACGACTACTACGACTGCGACTACGACTACGACTACGACTACGACTACGACTACGACTACGACCACGACCACGACCACGACCACGACCACGACCACGACCACGACCACGACCACGACCACGACCACCACTACTACTACTACTACTACTACTACTACTACTACTACTACTATTATTCGTATTCTTCCTGCTCGTATTGTTTACGGCGCCGGTGGCGGCGGTGGCGAGTGTGGCCACCGCACCTCCTGCAACTCGAGGCGTAGAAGAATGTCAAGACCTGTCTGCCAAGGTTTCTGTAGTCTTCTGAAGACGCCCCCCAAGGCAAACCAGTGCTGCTCCCGAAAACTCTTGAGAGCGTCTCATTCCGACCTCCCCCATCATGTTTGCCTCCCTCCTCCCCCATGAGGGTCGTCCTCCAGGGTCGGCGGCACCGGCCGTAAGGTCTCAGCAATCGACCCCTGGATCTCTCGTGAGGTGCGTCCTGCCCAGAATTTCGAGGCGGGTCCAGCCGCGGCCACGAGGGCGCTCCAGGACGATCAGATACCTCCAGAAGCGAGCGCTAATGCGGTTGACCCAAAAGAGGGTCCAGCTGAAAGGGGGTGATGCAATAGGTTCTGGGCAATTGTTTTGCGAATGTATTGCGCCAGAGAATTGTCTTCCATTGTGCTGCAACTAACGTATTGCGCGCAAGAACCCAGCAGGACATCTGCGCACCAGAACGTGTTGCACGCCCCAGATCTGTTGCACCCCGATAGATCCATTGCACCACCCCCGTGTCGCTGGACACCCTTCTTTTGAGCAAGGACCGACCGTACCGGCATTCTTATAAGCCTACCACGACATGCTCTCAGAACCCCAAAGTAAACAACAAGAGCATTGTTCTTAGAAGAAAAGCCCGATGTGTTGAAACAGGACAGTCCCAGCCAGAAGCGTTCTAAGAACGTGTCGTGCAGACCACAAGAGGTTCTCAGAACATTCTTTGGGGGGCCTATAGGCGAGCCAGGACGCCTCGCCACTGCTTGATCCTTGGGTCGACACCAGAGCTCACTGATCCTTGAACGTCGGGCACCCCGAACGCCCTCGGCGAGGCGGCACGGGAGGCCCCCGGGAGCCGACGAAGCGAAAGACAGCCAGAGCCCAGCGCCCCAGCGCGCGCCGGAGAGGCCGCGGGGGGGGGGCCCAGCCCGGCCGGCCCGAGCGGGGTGTAGCCTCGGCGGCGAGCGAGGGGGGGAAGGGAGGAGGAGGCCTTCTCAGGAGGCGGCGGGACTTCTCAGGAGCCCTCGCGCCCTCCGAGGAGATTTTTCCGTCTTCGGGGAAGGCTCAGAAGACTTCTCAGAAGGCCGGGGGACTTCCGAACCTTCTGAGAAGGCCCTCTCCTTTTCACTTCCCCCCCTCGCTCGCCGCCGAGAGTCGCGACATCGGCTTGGGTCGGATACGGATCGGGCTGCCAACGGGTCGCCCCGAGTCGAGATCGGACCGCCACGCCCGGCTCCAGCTGGCCCCGACCGATGCCGGCGAATCGAATGGAATCGGAATCGCGGCCCGAGCCGGCGACTCAGATCGTACCGAATCGGGTCGTGGGCGGCCGTGCCGGGGCCGCCAGGGCCGCGAGAAGACCCCCGTGGGTATCTGATCCTCAGGACGTGTGCTGCCGCCAACCTGTGCTTATCCACCGCAGCCCTTTAATGCGACGCGGGCGGCGTAGGCAACGAGGCCAACACGGGCTGCGGGCTATCGACGGAGCTGACCAGGGTAAACGCGCATTGGGCTAAAGGCTAACACACGTGGCCGGTTCTGGGAACCCTGACCACCGAAATGTTGTCATCTCTTGAAAACGCTTTGTTTTTACTTCCGCTGGCTTCCGCCAGCGGAGGCGGCCTCGTTCTACTTCCGCGAGCCTCCACCGCCCTCCCCTCCACCGCCTTCCACCGAGCAAGAGATAGCAACTCCTTCGGTCCTCGAAGGCGAGGCCCTTCCCGGAATGCCCTCACGTCTTGAGGGCCATCGATCGACTCCAAAAGTCAACACTTGACGGTTTTTTCATGACCCGAGGGGGTCTGGCGAGCCCGCACCAGAAAGGCGCCCAACTTCGCGCTTCGCGCTGCGCGAATCACTTCGCGCTCTCGCGCCGCCCCCCCAAAGGAAAAATAGAGGATGAGGAGGAATCGGAGCCGCACCGCGAAGCAAGACTCGCGAATAACTTCGCGCCCTCGAGGGCGCCCTTGGCAACATGTGTCACTCCGGCGAAGGGTCACTTGTGCGCTAAGCCGAATCGACCGAGGCACGTACGCAGTGTTGGCCGGCACCGGGCAGGCGGCGCCGGGGCGCGCGGAGGCCTCGTGCGACACCGACGGGAAGGCGCTGCGGAGCGCCTGCTCGAAGAGGCCCTTGACCTGGCCGTCTGGGGAGAGGTGTCTGCGCGGCCCGTTTGGGCGCATCGCGTGGCCCAGAGAGCTACGGAGGCTGTGAATCGTCGAGTGTGGCAGAATGGGGGGGGGGGCGGCTGCGGGCCGAGGCCTAGACACCCCCCTACGCCGACAGAGCGCCTGCGACGGGCCTCCTGGGGCCTCCGAAGAGCTTCCCGGGTTCCCTGACCACTTTCTGGGGCCTCTGAAGTGCTTCTTGGGGCCGTCCAGGGGGTGGGGGGTGTGCAAGGCGCAACTGTCGAAGAACAAAAACACTGCATCAACGGAAACTTTCGGAGCTCCGCTCGGATTTCTTGGATTTGCGCTGGAGCTCCCCTGGCGGCGCCTCCGGCGCCGCCCTTGGCGTGCTCCGCGCGCCTGGGAGGGGGGCCCATCACCGATCCAATAAATCAGCGCGGAGCTCGGAAAATTTGCGCGGCGAGGCGGTCGTGACCCTCACGGCTCCGGCACCGCGGCGCGCAGCTAGGGGGTGGGGCTGGGGGGAGCAGGAAAGAGGGCGGCCTTCTTCAGAAGGCGCGGAGGGGGGCGGGGGCGGGGCCTTCTCAAAACCCCAAGCCACGATCCCTCGCAAACTGCGCGGCGTCCGCGCTCCCAGGGCCGCGCTCCCTCGTGAATAAGGCTGTGTCCGCCCCCCCAGGGCCACGATCCCTTGTAAATTACGCTGTGTCCGCGCTCCCAAGGCCACGATCCATTGTGAAGTACGCTGCGTCCGCGCTCCCAGGGCCACGATCCATCATAAATTGCAATGCGTCCGCACTCGCTCCCAGGGCCACAATCCCTCGTCAATTACGCTGCGTCCGCGCTCCTAAGGCCGCGCTCCCTCGTAAATTACGCTGCGTCCGCGCTCCCAAGGCCGCGGTCTCCAATAGATTACGCTGCGTCCGCGCTCCCATGGCCACGATCCCTTGTAAATTACGCTGCGTCCGCGCTCCCAGGGTCACGATCCATCATAAATTACGCTGCGTCCGCGCTCCCTCGGCCACGATCCCTCGTCAACTACGCTGCGTCCGCTCTCCCAGGGCCACGTTCCCTTTTAAATTATGCTGTGTTCGGGTTTCTAAAACCAAAACACATGGGTTCGTGACCCTGGAGAAAGCCAATCTATAGGAACATACGTCAAAACACAGGCTGAGAACATTTCTTCGACCAAACTGTGTCCCGCACCCTGTGATTCGTCGATCGGGATTTCAGCAACAAGCGTTTCGCTAGGGACGTCCTCAACTTTTACTTCGTCCACCCTACGCGACCCCGTTGTATCGCATATTAATTTCGCCGGCCCTACGCAAGTCGAGGCCAGGGGGAAACAACTAAAAGAGAACCCTGCGCCTAAGCCCTTTCCGGGAAAATGCCCATCATTCACTCCGGTTTTGACTGTACCGTTACTGGGTCGAGGATCAACGTCGTCTCGGGAGACGCCAGCGCGGCGCGGTGCGTACGCGGAGGACGAGAGGTCCGGGGCGCGATGCAACGGACACTGACGATGCGCTCGACCAAGCTGCCCGAGCGCACAAGCGACGGCCGCGCGACTCCATGCGGGTCGCAAGCCCTGCGCCGACGGGCGTCGACCGAAACCGTTCCCGCTCAGGGGCTGCTGGCCTACCAAATCGCGCATTTTCCTTCGATGCGTTAGCATGTGCGCCCCGGAGGTGTGCGTAGAGGAACGCGATCTCCTGCGTCGAGAGCACTCCCTCGCACAGGCGGGCGCCTCGCTTCTTTGCGCCAGCCCGTGCACAGCACAGATGCCGAGCCCCCAGAGGGCTGCTTCATGGTGCTTCTCCTCCTGCTCCCCCTGCTCTAACTCTCCCTCATCTGGGAGGGCATAACAATCCCCCACATAAAACAACACCCCTTCAAGTAAGCGCACCTGAGGGAGGAGCTCAAAGGGACAGGACTGTCCAATAAACGCCCAAGGATTATTTAGCAAACGCCAATCATGGGGGTCGGGGAGGTTTTCCCTCCCTCGATCCTCCTCCGCTAGAGGAACATGCCACTGCATAAATATACGCTTTCGGAGGTCCGCGCTGATTTCTTGGAACTGCGTTGGGCCCCCTCCCTGGTGCGCAGAGCGCGCCATGGGCGCCGCCGGAGGCACCGCCAGGGGGGCCCAGCGCCGATCCAAGAACTCCACGCAGATCTCTGAAAATTCATGTTCATACAACTTTCTCTTCCTCCTCTCCTCGATCCTCGATCCTCGCCCGTGCACCCCCTCGCAGCAGAGCCCCCCCCCCCTGCTCCCCAAAAGCGGGAGGGGGCCTGCCCGATCAGAGGCTTCATCGGCGCCATCCTGCTCGCCTTGGCGGTCCCGGCCGGCACGGAGCGGGATGGCAGCAGGGAGGGAGAAGATGGTCATGGCTTGGTCTGGCCAGGACGTACCTATACCTGATGATGATGATGATGATGATGATGATGATGATGATGATGATGGTGATGATGATGATGATGATGATGATGATGATGATGATGATGATGATGACTATGATGATGCTGATGATGATGATGATGATGATGATGATGATGATGCTGATGCTGATGCTGATGATGATGATGATGATGGTGGTGATGATGGTGGTGATGATGGTGGTGATGGTGGTGGTGATGCGATCGAGCCCCACACGAAAGACATACCCGAGCCTGCAAATCCTCCACCGTTTCCCGAGAGTGGCGACTTTCCGCCTGACTTTCTGGCCTGCAGGCCCGAGAGGACGCTGCCGCGGCGGCATCGAGATCGGAAGGACCCCATGGCTGGTGCCCACCTTGTCGAGTACGACTCAGACGCATCTTACCACTCCTGGATCAGCCACGCATGGCTGGTCGGGAAGTCCCGAAGGACGGAGTTCGTGCTCGCCAATTTCACCAAAGCGGATAGGCTCATGTTCGATGCGAATCTGCCGAAGGAGCGGGAGAACTTGTGCAATTTTGAGCGGTGACCGTGGTCACGGCCGACGCGGCCAAGGAGCTCTTCGGACGGTCCAAGCGATCCCCTCGAGATGGGTTCACACTGACAAGAACGAGTACGACCCGAACTTGCCCATGAAGGCGAAGTCTCGGCTAGTAGCGGTCGGCTGCTACGAGTCGGTCCACGTCAGGACGGACCCCCTACATCGTCGCTGCTGGTGCTACACCTGATCTGCAGCACTTCGGCCAGGAAGCACTGGCCAATACTCAAGCTCAACGCCACGAGTGCCTACCTACAGGGAGACGACGTGGGTCGGATGCTCGTGCTGTCCACCCTCATCTGTACCAGCTGGAGTGCCTGCTGGTTCGGTGTTCGTGTGCCACGGCGCGATCTACCGCACGAAGGACGCTAGGAGGACGTGTTCGGAGGACGATACGCGGCAGTCGTGGCAGGAAAGCAGCTTGGAACGAGCCTTCTTCCTCCTCGTCGAAGATGGCAAGCTCGTTGGCCTAGTCGGGACCTAAGCGGACTACCTGTTCGCGACGGGCGATCTGAACAGCGACCTGTTCAAGACCGCGATGGACGAGCTGAAGCGTGCGTTGTTACTGGCGGAGGAGAAGACACCGTTCCGATACTGCGGCAAGGACGTCGAGCAGGTCTCGGGTTTCTCGATAAAGATCAGCATGACCAACTTCATAGATGCGATGGAGACCTTGATGATGTCCAGTGCCCGGTCGAAGCAGACCAAGGCGTTGCCTACGGATGACGAAAAGAGTTTCGCAGAGTCAGTGATCGGCTCACTCGGATGGCTTTCGAGGCAGCTATGCGCGACCTCTCGTTCGGCTGCAATTGGCTGGCGCAACAGAAGAACTAGGACACCGTGCAACATCTACTGGAGATGCACAAGCTGGTGAACTGCTGCAACAATACGCGCGACGTGTGCCTCTGCTTCCGAAGGGATGTACTTCAATTCGCACGAGACCTGCGTGCTATCGTGTTCTCGGACCACCGCCTCAACAACGTCGACGACCTGACCCTACAGTCGGACTCGATTGGACACACGCGAGAGGACACAAGACCCTTCCGAGGGCCACATTGCCACAGGAATGTAGGAAACATTCGCGAGACACAGGACACAATGGTACCCTTGATTCGGCAGGGTCGACCTACTAATCTGGGCCGACTGTAGGCCCGCTTGGCGAGGTGCAGTCCCAGCTCGGCTTCGTGTGTGCGTGATCTCGGACGACGGCCTCTGCAAGTACAGCGAGGGATGGCTCACTTCTCGGACTGGGGTAGCTCTAGGACCAAGAGAGTGTGTAGAGCCTCGATGGGAGCTGAAGCCCGCGGTCTCACTGAGGGAGCTGATACATCGGAGTGGATCCGAGCCCGAGAGATGGACAAGCCCCACCAGCCGCTCGGCGACTTGATTGATGACATGGCGGCTCTGATCCCCGCCAAATGGTACAGCAACGCGAACAGCCTAGTGACCCACCTCCTCGCGGATGCCGGCCAGATTACAGAACGTCGAGTTCGGGTGGTCACAGCAGCCCTGCGAGAGATGCTTTCCCAGGGTGGAGTTGACTTAGAATGGTGCGACACGTCCGTACAATTGGCAGGCACTTTGACGAAGCTCGAGACAGAGGGGGGCTACCTGACCATGGCAATGAAGACGGATTCGTGAGCGAGGTCTCCGCTGTGGCGGCCTCGCGGCACTCCATCGGCGTGCGGACGAGCGTCGGGCTGGCGATGCTCAGAATAGCACCGACTATGTTATATCCGCCGATCCGGCGTGTGAGTTTAAGGGGGTGGGGGTGACCGGGGTGGCTTTGTTGGGGAGGGGGAGGGCGGGGGAAGGGGGGGGGGTCCGGTGGCGTGGGTTCTGGTGGCGTGGGGGGGGGAGGGAGGGGTTCCGGTGGCGTGGGTTCTGGTGGGGGGGGGGTCCAGTGGCGTGGGTTTGCTTTTAAAAACCGTTGGATTTCCTTGGGAACCGCCTCAGAACGCTTGGTTTGCCGGGGAGGGGGGGGGGAAGGTTCCGGTGGCGTGGGTTCTGGTGGCGTGTGGGGGGGGGGAGGGTTCCGGTGGCGTGGGTTCTGGTGGCGTGGGGGGGGGAGGGGGGGGTTCTGGTGGCGTGGGTCTGCTTTCAAAACCATTGGATTTCCTTAGAAATCCTCTCAGAACGCTCGGTTCGCCGGGGAGGGGGGGGGGGTTGGTTCCGGCGGTTCCCGGGGGTGTTTTTACAGAAGGACCCTCTGTAGATGCGCTCAAGGGGTGGCGCGCGGGCTTTGCAGCTTTTGCAGAAGGACCCTCTGTAGATGCGCTCAAGGGGTGGCGGATTTGGTGCTTTTGCAGAAGGACTTTCGGCGACAGGTTCCAGGCCGTCGTCCCCGATTTGCGGGCCGCACTTACGCTTCACGCATCCCTGCCAACCTGTCCAGAATTCACGCCCAGACGAGCTAAGGTGAGGAGAGAAGCGACCAAAAAACAAAAAATGTGTTGTCGCAGATGTTCGCCAATTGTTTGTTAGTTTTCGCCCCGGTCTTTCGGCGCTGCCGCCGCGGCGTCGTCCCAAACATTGGGGACAGACGCAAGCTTCACGCATCCCCCCGAACCTCTCTAAAAATGACGGCCAGACGAGTTCAGGTGTGTGCTTCTGTGCGAGGGTGCGTGTGTGGTGCGGGTCTGCGAGTGTCTGTGCGTGCTAGTGTCTGGCGTGCGCCTAAATGTGTCTCTGTATGTGTGTGCGCCGCGTGTGCATTTGGTAGTGTGCGTGCGTGAGGTGTGTACGTGGTATGTGTATCCGATGGGCGTGCGCGCGCGTGCGTTTCCTGAGTGGGCATGTGTGTGTGTGTGGTGGTGTGTGCATGTCTGTGGCGCGGTTAGGGTGGTGTGTAGTAATATGACATGAGTGTGTGCGGGTATTCATGTGTACATGGGTGAGTACGTGAGTATCGTGGTGGTGTGTCCATGTGTGTGTGTGTGTGTGTGTCGTGTGTTTGTGTTCATGTGGGCGTGCGTGCGTGTGTGCGCGCGTGTGCACGGTGCTCGCGCGCGAGTGCCGGGCGCGGCGTGTTCGCGCGAGAGACAAATAAACAGTCGGGGGGGGTGAGCAGAAACGATAATGGCAATGTTGTGGAAAGTGATCGTGGTGGCGCGCGCGCGCGAGTGCGGAATGGCGCTGCCAGGAACTGGCCAAAGGCAGCGACAAAGTAGTGTGCGCGTGTGGCATGTGGTGTGCGTGTGTGTTTGAGCGTGCGCCTGTAATGTCTGCGCCTGGGGGGTAACCCCGAGCGACCGGGATCGGCGGCACTGGCCGAAGGCCACTTGAATATTTGTAACCTTCTGGCCATCTTTTGCGGCGCTCCGCGCCAACTCCGCTTGATGTAGCCAGATGATCGAGGACGAGTGTCGAAATCCACCAGCGATCACCCCTCTTTTAGCATGTCTCTTGCCGCTGCCCGCTCTCGCCAGCTCTCGCCCAGAACATCTCGGTTCGCGGAGCTCTGGAGTCTGCGCTGCAGAAAACCTTACGACCCGACAAGCGGCGGTCTGTCAATCGATCCTCCTCCTTCCGTGCACGGTTTCCCCCAGGGCCGTAGGCGACCCGAGGAGGAGGAGGAGGAGGAGGAGGAGGAGGAGGAGGAGGAGGAGGAGGAGGAGGACGAGGTGGCGGAGGACGGGTCGCCTGAGCCCTTCGGAGAAGCCCTCCATCCTTCCCCCCCCCAGGGGTCTGATCGCCCCCCCTGGCCTCCGCGGCCAAGCAGAGGCCCCCCCCGCGCGCGCGCGCCGCTCGGCGCGCGGGGGGGCCCGCGCCCGCGAGCCGAAACGCTCTCGGGGGGCCGCCGCCCAAAAGCGGGAGGGGGCGGCGAGGGGTGGGAGACAGGGCTGGACCTAGACGTTGCTTTTTCGTTCTGTGTTTCGTTTTGTCTTTCGTTTTGCTCCACCTGTTTCCCTGTAGCTCCCTGCCAGGACGAACAACAAAACACAGCCGAAATCCACCAAAGCAGCATGTGGGCCCAGCCCTGGTGGGAGAGGGCGGCGAGGCGGTGGGAGCGGCGGCGAGGGGAGGTCGGAGGAGCAGGGTACCGACGCAGCTACCCTTGCCTCGTTGTCGCCTTCGTGGGCATTCCTTGGAGGCCCTCGTCGCCACGGCCGGGTTGGCCTCGAAATTCGAATCAGAACGCACCCCGGGAGAGGTCCGGGGAGAAGCGGCATCTGTATCTTTTGGGCGACGAGGTGGGGGATGGGATGGCAGGTGGTAAGGCTTCGGGTTGCGCACAGACTGTCCCCCCAGGTAGTCCCAACTGGCCTCATCAGGCCCCCAAAATCATTTCCAACTGGCCTCGACAGGGCTCCCGACTAAGCCGGGGCTGTCTCAACATTCTGGCGCCGCCTCTGGCAACGCCCCTTGGGCGCTCCGCGCCCAAGGGTTGAGGTGATGAGACCGTGCGAACAATTGTGTGTATACAATTTTTCTGCTTCGAGGTGGGGAGGGGCTCCTGGTGAAGACGCAATGACGACACATTAAAGCTCGTTCGGGGAACAGCGGACAAGAGACACCGACGGAAGACGTGCGCGGGCGGAGGGGTGGGGCAAACGTGCGCCCCACAGCTTGGGCCCCTCAAGGCTGGAGGACGAACAACCGATGCGCCCAAACCACCCGCCCCCCCTGGCACGACGCCAGGAGTCATCTACGCCCCCAGAGGCCCCTACAGGTACGGCGGCTTGGTGTCGTGACGTCTTCGGCGATGGCGCGTGACACCGCGTGGATCGTTCAAGTTCAACCTGGAACGATCGGCGGCTTTGTTAGCATTTTCGTATTCGGCGTTTAGACATTGGGCGGAAGGGGGAGGGGAGAAGGGGGGTCTGGCTCCAGACCTCTGCTTCGTGCGACTGCTTGCAACCGTGCGTCCTATGGGGGAGACCCCACCTGCCCGAAACAAGCGCCAAAAACAGCCAAGATCTACTCCATTTTGAGCAGGGACCGACCGTTCCCGCATTTCTATAGGCCCACCACGAAATGTTCTTAGAACCCGAAAATGTTCTAAGAACCAAAGCGATGTTCTTAGAACAGAAACCGATGTTAAAACAAGACAGTCCCCGCCAGACATGTTTTGAGACAACTTCGTGGACACCACAAAAAGTTCTTAGAACATTGTTCGGTGGGACTATAGACTATAGGCGAGCCGGGACGCTTCGACACTGCTTCAGTCCTCGGGGGGGAGAGATGCGAGGGCCCGCGCTCATCGGCAGAACAACGGAAAGAGAACGATCGCTTTCAGATCGCCGAGTCGTGCTGTGCTGACGCATTCTGGGCCACGGGCGGAGCTCAGCCCTGAACGCCCGCGGCGGGGTCGCCGCCGCGTGGACACGGCACGGACCTGCCGTGCACCTCTTCCCACGAGGCGGACCCTCAGACGGCCTGCAACTCATGCGAGAGCACAAGTCAAGGATCCACTCTCCATTCTTCTGCTCGGCAGTGCAAGGGTGCGCCTTGATACGATTCGAGGACGTGTCCAGCGATGGCTCCGTCTTGACAAACACTAGGGACCGTTCCTTCATCCGCGTGGGGGCTGTAACTTCGAAATTCTGGCCGTACGAGTTGCGGGTGTCTTAAGCGAGAACGCCTTTTTGAAAACGCGCCGCCCTCTGTATTAGTGCAGCTGTTGTGCATTTTGGAGCGCTGGGTCGTACAATCTGAACACGTTTTCAATCGATAATCTCATTTTGACAATTAACTTGCCTCCATACTTGTAGTCGTCGGGTACGTTGAAAACGAGTGTGCGCGGCGCCGAGGGGAGCGCCGCATGTTGAACACCACAGGCCATGCACCCCTTCTGCTGGCGGTTTCAAACGAAGGGTGGAGCTGCTTAGAGGAAGAGGGATGGAGGGGGACGACAAGAAGGATGCACGAGGAGGAGAGAGGGAGAGAGGAAGAAGAGGTGGATCGAACGGAGGGAAGGAAGGTGCGGGAGGAGGTGGAATCGAAGGGAGGGTCAGGGAGGATGTGGGGGACGCTGCAGCCTCTCCCCCTCCCCCCCGCGGAGAGCCCACTTTGAGCGCCCGCGCCCGCGGCTGCCTTCGCCCCAGACCCGAAGGCGGGGCAAGCGTGAGGAGCAACGTTAGAGGGGACCAGCTCAAGAGGGGAAGCATCGAACTCCCCGTCCTCCCCGTCGTCCTCCTCCTCCTCCTCCTCCTCTTCGTCCCCGCCTCCCCCTCCCCCCTCCCTCCTCCTGTCCTCGTCCTGCTCCTGCTCCTGCTCTGGCCGACGAGAGGAATGCGTCCGAGGCGAGCAGGGGCGCGTGGTGGAGCGCCAGGGCCAGGAGCCACGGGCGCCCCCGAGCTCTGCTCGGCGAAGCCAGGGGGGACGAGGGGCAACGGCAGGGGGGACCAGTCCAAGGGGGGAGGAGGAGGAGGAGGAGGAGGAGGAGGAGGAGGAGGAGGAGGAGGAGGAGGAGGAGGAGGAGGAGGAGGAGGAGGGGGAATGAAGAACAGTATTATGATCAATGGAAAAAACACCTTGTCCAACAAACATCCCGGACCCCCCCCTGGACAACCCAGTGCGCTCGAGCGGCAGCAACATCCCAACTTAGGGATGTGGCCGGCGCTGAGGCGATAGCATCACGCCTAATGATGAGGCATGTGGCCAGCGCGAATGCGACAGCACCTATCCCAGACGGGGATATACCCAGAGCTCCGGCGAGAGTACCATTCTCAATCACGGATGTTGCTGGCACTCGAGCGGCAACACCATACGTACCCAATCAAACATTTGGTCGGCGTTGAGGCGAGAGTACCGCAACAGGACCCCAGTCAGGACAACTGTTTGAGGAAGCGCGGCAAGGGAGGGCGTGCGAACGGGAGCGGAAGGGGGGCACGGGAGTCGAGGAGCGGACAGGACGGGAAGTGGGAAAGAGGCGGCATTTCCAGCTGAGCTTCCCTGGTCGTGCCATGCTTTTGATGGTATGTATGATAATGACATGTGCACGTGCCGGCAAGACGACGCGGCCCGGACAACCCCTTGGACAATCCCACAAGGATCCAGACCCTCCCCAGACAACTCCCCTTGGAGAAGCCTCCCCATGGACAATCATGATAATGGGAGGCGGTGGCGGTACAGATAGTGTACAAACAACTACCGCGCCCCGAAACTGTCTGACCCTCTTGGGGAGCCCAATAGAGCCAGCGGTGTGGCGCCCCGCAGGGATTCCATTGAGACCTGCCCTCCCTGGGCCGCTCCTAAACATGAGGAGGGGGAGGAAGAGAATGAGCTGGCACGCAAGCGGAATGTATTCCCCGAGTCAGGATCAAGGACAAGGGTTGGGCGGCTCTGATGCCGCGGGAGCCAAGTCCAGAATCTGGAAGACCCGCCAACAAGCGCCGAGGCTCCCTTCTCCGGAGAGCGGCGGCTCCATCTCCGCCCGCCCCATGAGCTCCTCGAGGCGGCCTCCTGAGTGCACCCGGGCGGCCGAAGTGTCGCAGCGCTGAGCCAGCACCGTGATGTGGGGGTTGCCGAACTTGCCCTGCTCGTACTGTCAGCTCCAAACCAGCTCCATGTTCAAGTCCCGAACCTTGACGTTGCTGCAGATGCACACCTGCGTGAGCTGGATCTTGCCCCCACCATTGCTGGAGCCGTCGACCGTGTGCAGGGCCCAGAGGACCTCGTCCTCGAGCCTGGCGGCCACGGTCTCGCCGGCGCGGAACACCGTCGGAAGAGTGACGACCGTCAGCGGTTCGAACTCAACCTCCACCCGCTCCTCGATCGTGCTTTTCTCCCCTTGGCTCAGGGCGCGGTGAGTCCGCCGTGCGCATCCTGCGGGATGGTGAGGTGGAAGCCAAGGGTGGGCTGGTCCGCGCAGACGGGGGCGAAGAAGCCGCTGGCCAGGGCCAACTCCACGGGCAGGCCCAGCTCGGGCAGCCGCACCAACCTCGGGAGATCCTGCGTGACCCGGGCCGGGCCGCCCGAGCGCCCCTCGACTTCCCCGCGCGCCCCGGCCAGGCGGCCCAGGTCCCGGACGCGCAGCTGCAGCGTGCGGAAGACGCGGTCGGCGGCCACCTCCCAGCGGGAGAGCCCCACGGCCCCGCCGCAGGGGACGCCGAGCGCCGACCTGGCCGCGGCGGGCCGGTCGCCCCTTCTGGCGGCGACGGCGGCGGCGAGACGGGCGGCGGCCGCCTCGGGCCAGAGCTCGATCCAGGCTCGCTTGAGCCAAACCGGCTGCAGGGAGGAGGAGGAGGAGGAGGAGGAGGAGGAGGAGGAGGAGGAGGAGGAGGAGGAGGAGGGAACATCGAGCTCGAATCGGCGCCGCATCGCCAATGGACCGGCGACGTGGCGCCGACAGCAGAACCTCGCGTTCCTCAGCGGGGTGGGCCATCGGGGCCCCCATCGAACATCAATGGGCGATTGGGGGTCCGCACCTCCCGCATCGAGTCAAAACCCCTCCAACGTTGCCCCTGGAAGGGGTAGGGGATAATTCGGGCCCCAACACCTTGTGGTGACGGACCGCGTGGTGACCTCGGAACCCCCAACGACCTCACCGCGCGGTCCGTCGCCGCGCGGCTTCGGGACCCTGGAAGTCCATGCCGCCGGCTGTGGCATCGACCCGTTCCAGGCTCTGGAATCATCCTGGAATCGTTCCGTGTGATTATTGGGACCTGGAACGGGTGATCTTCCATCTGGGACCCCCAGGTGCAACCTTCCATGTGCGCCCCCCCAGTGCAGCAGGCCCTCTCGGGGATAAGTGGGGGGGTGTATGCGAGCCCAGAAAGTTGTCATTTTCCAGATGGAACCTCCTATTGGGAGCCTTCTGTCTCGGCTGGGCTCCCCAGCTGAATCGCGGGAACGCCCCAAATGGAAAATCACCCCCGAACCCTTCCCGAGTGCGGCAGGGGCTCTTGGGGATAGAGGGGGGTGCCCCCGAGCCCAAGAAGTTGTCATTTTCCACATGGGATCTCTTATTGGGGAGCCTTGTGTTTCGGCCCAGCCAACTGAATCGCGGGACCGCCCTAGATGGAATCTGACTCCAGAACCAGTCCAGGGTGTTTTTCCGTTTGGGGCCCTCCCCAGTGCAGCAGGCGCCCTCGAGGAGAAGTGGGGGGGTGGGTGTACTCGAGCTCAACAGCCGCCATTTCCCAAATGGTATTAATATCATGTTGGGGAGCCTTCTGTCTCGGCTGGGCTCCCCAGTTGAATCGCGAGAACGCCCTAGATGGACAATCCACCAGGGACCGTTCCAGAGTGATTTTCCATCTGGGACCCCCCCAGACCCCCAGTGCAGCAGGCGCTCTCGGGGGTAAGAGGGGGGGCGCACCCGACCCCTAACAGTAATCATTTTTTAGATGGAACCTCCTATTGGGGAGCCTTCTGTCTCGGCTGGGCTCCCCAGCTGAATCGCGGGAACGCCCCAAATGGACACTCACTCCCGAACCCCTCCCCAGTGCGGCAGGCGCTCTTGGGAATAAGAGGGGGGTGCACCCGAGCCCAAGAAGTCGTCATTTTCCACATTTGGGAGCCTCCTGTCTCGGCCCAGCCAACTAAATCGCGGGGCCGCCCTGAACGGAAACTGACCCCAGAACCTTTCCAAGGTGTTTTGCCACTTAGGGCCCTTCCCGGTGCAGCAGGTGCTCTCGGGGATACGTGGGGGGGGGCAATAAGTCCTCCTGCAAGCAGCTCAATAAGTCCTGCTGCACACAGCTCATGAAGGCCTTCTGCAAGCAGCCCAATAAGGCCTCGTGCAAACCACCAAATCAGCCCGAATGGAACATCACCCCGCTAGCGTTCCAGGTTGCTTCTGGAACTGGGAGCGGTGAGTGTCAGTGTGTCTGAAATCACCCTGGAAGTGTTCCGAGCGACTCCAGAACCTGAACTGCAGTCGCCGAAGACGTTCTCGGAGAACGACCCGAGCCCCCAAGCAGTGCGGTAACCTCGAATTCCCACTGACTCACAATGCGGAATTGATGTTCCTAAAGGGATGCCAGCGAAGGGGACTTCTGAGACCGTGGCGTCGCATTTGATACTTCGAAGAGTGCGAGTGAAAGCGTCGTGCAGCGACCTTGTGGGCGAAGCCGAGCGGACTTGAGACATCGGCATCGCCCGTCTTAAAAGCCCCTGCCCCTGGGGTCCCTTTTGGAACCACGCGAGGTGTGTCGCCACACCGCTCAGAGGCCCCCAAGATTAGGTCGGGCGTCCCCCTACAGGCGGATTTTGGAAGAAACATGAAGAAGAGTCAACAAATACTCAAAAATGGTCAAACATGCTCGAAAAATCGTCCCCAGACTATTTTTGGACTGTTGTGGAAATTTTCCCCTGCAGAGGGACGTGCCCGACCTAACCCCAAGACACGGCGGCACCCCGCCACAAAGGACCCCCCCCCCGGAGGCGCCGGGGAGCACTCGATGGCAACCGCGCCAAACTTCGAGGCGCCCGCGGCCGCGGCCGCCCCGCCGGGTCCGGGCGAGCAGCCCCCGTGCCCGCTTCGGGGCCCTCGCCGCCCGCGTCCTCCAAAGGAGCCCAGGGACACACACATAGGAGACACGATGCGCACGCAAATCCCAGGATCCCCCTATAGTATCACATACTTTCTGGGTTCTCGTCTTCCCCCCCACTTCCCATATCTTCCCGTATTTTCCAGGGAGTCGACGATTAATTGTGTCTGTGTGTTTCTTTCCCTCCTGATGCTCAGCAGAGGAAGCTGCAACATAAAAACTGCTGAGGTCCGCGCGGATTTCCTGGATCGGCGCTGGGCCCCCCTCGCTGGCGCCCAGAGTGCGCCAGGGGCGGCGCAGGAGGCGTCGCCAGAGGGGTCCATCGCGCAGGAGGCGTCCCTGGCGGCGCCTCCGGTGCCGCTCCTTGTGCGCTCCGCGAGTAAGGGAGGAGGGGGGGGGTCCAGATCCAAGAAATCCGCCCGGACGACTCGAAAGTTTATGCTTATGCTGTTCTCTTCTTTGCGATTTGTCTCTGGGGCGGTGAGCCTCGCGGCTGGCCTCGTCCATAGTGGTCTCTTAAATGCGCGACGATCAACGACGGGTCTTACGCGAGATGACGCAGCGACCTTACGCGGTGGCCTCACGCGGGCAGCTTGCACGCCAATGTCGGCGCAGACGACCTCACTTTTCTGCGTCGCGCAAAGGGGGTCCGAGCAGATTGGGTCGGACCCCGCTTGGGAGGCCCAGAGGATGAGGATGAGGATGAGCAGGAGGAGCAGAAGGATGAGGAGCAGGATGAGGATGAGGATGAGGACGAGGATGCTGATGTTGTGTTGTGAGCCTCGCGGCGGGCCTCGTCCACCGGGTCTCCGCCGCCCCCGCCGAGCGCGGCGTCACCTCAGGAGGCGGTGGGCCTCGTGCAGGCCGTCCAGCTGGTCCTGCCTGCGCTGGGCGCGCGCCTCGTGGGACTCGGGGGCGGACGCGCAGCCGCGGACGAGCGCCTCCATCTCGCGCCTGTACATGTCGACGCTCCTCGAATAGCAAAGAGGCACTACTATGAGGTCGGGCCTGTTCCACTACAGGGGAACTTTGGGCGAACAATTGAAGAAAAAAACACGGACAAATACGCCCAACATGTACATAAGATAATCAAACATCGTCCCCTGACTATTTTTTGACTATTTTTGAATATGTCTCCTGGACACGCCCGACTCAACCACTACTATCATAAGCTTTCGACGGGCCGCGAGGATTTCTCGGATCGGCGCTGGGCCCCCCCGGGTGGCGCCTCCGGCGCCGCCCCTGGCGCACTCCGCGCGCTAGGGAAGGGGGGGACCCAGCGCCAATCTAAGAAATCTGCGCGGGCCGTCGGTACTGGCTGATGGGGGGCAACATCGTCCTGGAATCGCAGATACATAGGGAATATGCCCTCCACATCGACCCCGCACGTTCCTGGGAGTGGTGGGCCATCGGGCCCCTATCGGCGAGGCGATTGGGCGTCGATGCGTCCCCCTCTGAGCATGTACCCCATTAACAAAACTTCCTGGTTTTCGGGTCATAACTCGGCTCCCCGGGGACCGTTCGGGACGATCTGGGCACCCCCCCCCCAGAACACCCTCGGCGAGTCGCAGCCGCTGGAAGGCATCCGGAGGCTGGAAAGCCGTCGAGATTCGACGAACACGCCCGAAACCCTCGAATCTCGATCCCGAAACCCTAGCGTTGCCCCTGGTCTCAGAGCTCCTCCTGGCCTCCCTCAGCTCGTGGCACCCCGCAGAGGGCTCCGCGCCGCCGTAGATGCTCGGGGCTCCACTGACCCAGGTCAATGCAAACCTGGGTCAGCCAGGATCCTGCAGGATCGATCCCGCAGCATCCTGCACACAAGCCCGGGCCAGTGCAACCCTGGCACAGCAGGATCCGGCAAGATCCAGCGCTCTGACTGACCCCTGTTTGTTAGGAGGAACATCCTGGATAGCTTACTGAACTGACAAATGGACTAGATCATACTACTATTACGCGCCGCGCGAGGCCTCCAGGATGCTCCTCACAACGTTTGCATCGGCCCCCGTCTCAGGGCCCCCGAGATGCACCCGTCCGCGTCGCCGCCGGCCGCCCGCACCGCCCGGGCCCTCTCGCCCTCGACGGCCTGAGTCCTGGCGATGTTCCTCGCGCACTCGGCCTTCTGCGACACGCACAGCGCGGCGGGCCCGGCCTCGACTGGGAGTTCGTTTTTGCTGTTGCTTTGTTTTGCTCCTTCTCCTCTCTGCTATTCGCGATAACGCTGCCCGTGACCGGCCCCGTCCCCCCCCACCTCCCACCTCTCCCACCCTGATCACGTCACGATTCGCGCCGGCGCCGTTTGAGAATCAACGATTCCTGGACATTCCCAAACGGCGCTGGCACGCATCATGACGTGACCGGCCTCCTCTCCCCTCTCCCCACCCCCTGGTCACGCCCGTTATCGCCATGAGATCCACCACCGTGCCCACTGGCACGTTGAGACGTGGAAGAATGCCAAAGTCTGCATGGTAGGGTTTCGTGGACTCTGACAAGGGACAGCTCCTTTCTCTACCAGCGGGCTCTTGCGTGCATCCCCACTACTCACCGAGGCTTCTTCCCTCGTGCACGCTCGAGGATGGTGCACTTCCAGCAAGGCAGCTAATGCCTAATCCCCCAATCCGCGCGTGCCCGCTGGAGGATGCTGCACTCCCCACATAGCAGCGAATGCCTGACCCCCCATTCCAAGCGCACCCGCTCGAGGATCGTGCACTTCCCCCATGGCGGCTGATGCCTGAAATCGCCTTCCACGCGTGAGCGCTCGAGGATGATACACTTCCCGCACAGCAGCTTATGCCTGAACCCTCATTCCATGAGCGCCCGCTCGAAGATTGCGCACTTCTCGCATGGCTGACACCTCCTAGACCCCTCATCCCACGCGCACCCGCTCGAGGATCGTGCACGTCTTGCGTTCCCAGGCGCTACTCTCATGCGCTCGGCCTCGCAAGCCACGATTCTGGATATGCGCCCCGAGCTTCCAAGACGGCCCGTGCAGGCAAGCAAGGGCACCAAGACTGCCCAATATGCCTCGAAGACGCCCCAAGATGGCCGCACAGTGGACAAGGCGGCCCACGATGCCGACCTCTGCTTGCCAGGGGTGATCAGGTGGACGAGCTCTCCTGAGGCCTCGGGGCCTCAAAACACATCCAGAAAGGAAGGCCCCAGAGAGCCCAACCAGCGCGCCCAGATAGTCCAAGAGAGCATCGAGACGGCCCAGGGTAGTCCTACGACGGTCCGAGATGCCCTCGAGAGGGCTCACGAAGCCCCGATGAGTGCTCCCAGATGGCTGCCGAGAAGGCCCCACGAAGCCAACATCGTCCCAATCCCTAGGAACAGCGTACATTTTTAGCGTACCCGTCTTTGCGTCTTCTCAGCGTCCAAGACGGCCCAAAATGCTCCCAAGATGGTCCCAAGGCGACCCAGAAGGCCTCCAAGAGACCACCAGAGCTGCCCCAGAGGGCCCCAAGACGGCTCCTGGTGCCCCTTTAGACGGCCAAGGCGAGCCCCAAGGGAGCCCCGACAGGCGCCAGAGAGGGAGAATTCGAACTGACATGTCGAGTCTTTTCCCAAAGATGGTCCCACGAGCCAGCCCCCAGAGGCCCCCAGGAAGCTCCCACGAGGCCCCGAAGAAGTCCCCCAGATGCCCCCCAGAGCCCCCAAGACGCTAAGGAAAGACAGAATTCAACAGTTTCCGGAGCCTTCCCACACACCATGGCCCGACAACCCTCGAACGTCTCCCTCAAGCTGAAGTCCAACACCCGGAGGAATTCTCGACGACGACGGCGACCGAGATGGTCTCGAGACTACCGAGGGGCCTCGCAGGACGCCCCAAGAGGGCTCCGAGACGACTGCCGAGGAAGCCCCAAGACGCAAGAAGCGTCCCATCACCTCGGATTTTAATCCGCGGCCCCCCTTGTGGGGCTACCAGGCTGTACTCCGAGTTTCTTAATGGGCGTCGGGGGGGCGTCACCGGCGCAGCCCGCGTGCGTCTCCCATACGCAGTACAGCGTTTCGTGGCCCCATAGGGAGCTCCGCCGAAGGTCCCAGTGGCGCAGCCCGCGTGCGTCTCCCACACCCAGTATAGCGTTTCGTGGCCCCAGGGAGCTTCACCGAAGGTCCCAGTGGCGCAGCCCGCATGCGTCTCCGACACCCAGTACAGCGTTTCATGGCCCCGTAGGGAACTCCACTGGAGGTCCCAGTGGCGCAGCCCGCAGGCGTCTCCCACACCCAGTACAGCGTTTCGTGTCCACATGGGGAGCTCCACCGAAGGTCCCAGCGGCTCAGCCCGCATGCGTCTCCCACACCCAGTACAGCGCTTCGTGGCCCCATAGGGAGCTCCACCGAAGGTACCAATGGTGCAGCCCGCATGCGTCTCCCACACCCAGTACGGCTTTTCGTGGCCCCATTGGGAGCTCCACCCTAACTAAGGTCCCAGCGGCGCAGCCCGCATGCGTCTCCCACACCCAGTACAGCGTTTCGTGGCCCCGTAGGGAGCTCCACCGAAGGTCCCAGTGGCGCAGTCCGTATGTGTTTCCCCCACCAAATATAGCGTTTCGTGGCCCTACAAGGGGGCTCCACCGAAGTCGATACCTACAACTGCGGTATTCACAACTGCATATGGTTGGGTCCCTCGCCAGGCTAATTTAGATCTGCGCTGGACCCCCTCCCTGGCGCGCAGAGCGTGCCAGGTGCGGCGGCGAGAAAACATGTAACGTGGTGAAGAATCGTGGCCAGAGCACAATCCCTGCTCATTTTTTTTGAACAGGATTCGCTGTCCGTGTCGCCGCGGGCGTCGCCCATTTGAGACAAACGCTCGCCCGTCCAACAGCAGCCCCTGTCGGTCTTGAATCAAATTTGCTGTTGGGCATCGTGCACATTTCTTCCGCACGCATTCTGGCCGTGCGCACAAGGGGGTATGTAGTGGGAGGGGGGAAGGCTTGCTAGAAGCAGGGTGCTTCTAAGGAGCCTTCCCCCCTCCCCCTATCTTGCCATCGCTCGGACGTCCATTCCCCGTGCACTTTCCGTCTTCTGTGCTCTGTTTGTTGCGACATGATCCAAGATGCTCCTCGATGGTCCTCGCCGGGCAAAACATGCACACGTCCGAGCGATGCCAAGCTGAGGGGCAACGATCGGGGGGGACTGGCATAGGGGAGGATGCATCGACCTGGAGTCGGCGATACATCGCCGATAGATCGGCGATGGGCCTCCGATGGTGAATCCACACCTTCCTGGGCAGGTTGGGGCTAGCGGGCCCCTATCGGCGATCAATAGGCGATGGGGGGTCGATGCATCCTCCCCTATGCCTACCTCCCCCCGTCTGCCCTCTGCCGCTGACAAGCTACTCGGCGGTGGACAAACCTCCCTTTAGTAAACCTCCCCTTAGTGAAAACGGCCTGGGACCGAACCCGACGGACCTGGACCCGCACAAACGACGGCCGCGACGCCCTCTCGCGAACCGAAAACGGCCCATTCCTGAATCGACGTGTCCGAGCAGGAGGCCTGTCCACCCCCGACTGACAAGCTGCCCCCCTTAGCGCGCGTGGCCGACCAGTGCGGGCGTGCCGTCCGTGACGCGCACAGCGCGGCGGGCCCGGGCCTCCACGGCCTGCTGCGCCTGCAGGCGGCGGAGGCGGCCGGCCACCGCCTGCCTGGCGCCGTCCAGGGGGTCGCCGGCTCCCGCGCCGCTGGCCCGAGCGCGCCCGCAGCAGGCGGCGGCGACGCCAGCCGCCAGCCAGAGGCGCGGCGGTGGCGCGCGCATGGGGGGCGGCGCGCGGGATGCGAGCCAGGCGGCTCGAGTGAGCTTCGGTGGGCGCCCCGGGGCGGCGCGGGGGAGAGGGGGCCGAGCCAGCGCGGCTGGACCCGCCTCCCTCCTCCCCCTCTCGGTCTTCCGCCCACACGCATCAGACATCCGAGGGCATGCGAAGACATCCGACATGTAGCCTCTGCGGACGTCCGGAGACCCCCGCACTGTGGGACACCATCCCGAGCACGTGAACCAACACTCCTTCGTCACCATCCTGCCATTTCCCTCCCCGTCCTCGTCGTCGTCGTCGTCGTGCTCCTCGTCCTCCTCGTCCTCCTCTGCCTTCTCCTACCTCCCTCCTCCTGTCCTCGTCCTGCTCCTTCTTTGGACGAGAGAGGCCGGCACCAGAGGAGAGGAGGGGTGGGTGGTGGAGAGCCACGGCCAGGAACCACGGGTGCCGCTGAACGCTGCTCGGCGAAGCCAGGAGATGAGGGGCAACGGAGGGGGGGGGACCTGCTCACGGGGGAAAGCATCGAGCTCGAATCAGCAACACATGGCCGATAGATCGGCGATCGGCCCTCGATAACGGCGCCCCGCGTTGCTGAGCGGGCCCCTATCGGCGATGAATGGGCGACAGTCTAACGGGAGGGGGCGGGGGGAAGGGGACCCTCCTCCTCCTCCGGCTCCCAAGACTTCCCCCCCTTCCCCATCATCCGAGGGATTCTGCTTCCAGTCCCGGTCCCGAGAACGTACGAATTGAGGCTTCCTGAATTAAGGACTGGACAGTGGTGGGCCGAAGAGGCAAACTGCAAGGGTTCCCTTCGGAGTGCTACTCGTCCTTGCCATTCGCGCTCACAGGTAAATTTTCTCAGCGTAGGGTTAGGTTGGGCGTGTCCCCCTACAAGGGGTTTTGGGCGAAAAATTAAAAACACCGTAAAATTACATCCAAATGGGCAGCAAATGCTTAAAACATCGTCCCCAGAGTATTTTTTGTCTATTTTTGAATTCTCCTCCTGTAGAGGGACAGGCCCAACCTAAGCGTAGGGCGGGGACGGAGAGGCGGCAGCCGCGAGCCCAGATCGGAGCGCAGCATTTTCAGGCGGTCGTTGGCACACGATCCCACTTCCGCCGATTCCCCCCCCGTGGGTCCGAAGAGCGTGTCGGACACGGTACGCGCGAGCGCTTGTATCGGCTCTACAGTCGAACTTCATTGGAGAGGACGCGCGCGAGGACACATGACCCTTCCGAAGGCCGCATCGCCATTGGAGTGTGAGAAGGCACATGTCGCGGGGCACAAGACACAAGGGTACCCTTGAGCTGGCAAGGTCGACCCACTAATCCGGGCCGACTGTATCGGAACACCCAGAGGTGCGATGATATGGCGGCAAGCAGGCACTTGTGGCGAGGCAGGGAAAGGAGGAAGAGGAGGGCAGAGTTTGAGAGACGGATAGGATTGGGAAGATGAACCCTCTTCCCCTTCCCTTCTCCACCGGGATCCAGACTGCCACTCAGGGCCTCAGAGCCTTCAACTCCAATTTCTCGCGCCTCCAATCTGCCCGAGTCTTGGGAGTCTGGGACCCCTTGATCAGATGACCTCCGAGACGGCTCTAGACGAGCTCCTACACGGGAAGGGGCCCCACGGCGTCTCCACGTGGCCGCGGAGCCTTCAAGGGACACCCCGAGGCGGCAAAAGCCATTGAACAACCTAAACGCGTGATAGCTGTTCAGTGATGTTTACGTCTTCGCTGCTTGTTTCCGACGGGCTTCTTTGCTGTTGCTTCCAATGGGCCTCTGATGCCTCAAGACGGCTCCAAAACCACCGAAGAGGGCCCATCATTCGAGTAGGGGGTCGACTACAGAATTGATTTGCCCCAGAAAGGATTTTTCTTGTCGAATCCACGGGCAATTCGTAGAACTTTCGCAGATCTACGAATGGTTGACGTATTTTTGTTGACGAGTCGACGCGAAAATCAATTTTGGGGTATCTGTAGTCGAACCCCCAGTCGAATCATCGCTCAGATGCAGCCCCGAGGGCCCATCCAAAGTGTACCCATCAGCGTCCCAAGATTGCCCAGACAGGCGAACGCTCGAGTCCGGGCGGAGGTCCCAAACTTAGGACCCTCCCGTCTTGGACCGACGACAACAGGATCATCAGGGACCCCAGGAAGGCCCTCTGAAAACCCTCAAGAGGGCACCAACTGCTCCCAGAAGGGGCCCCTCGAGACCTCCAATATTACCCCAACGAGCTCCCAGATTTCTCTACTTTCAACATCTTTGGCATTTATTGTCAGACGATAAGCGTGTACGTTTTCCTTCTCTTGACTGCTCGCGTCATTGTTTCTGCATGGGCTTCTGGGGATGCAAGATTCGGAACTACTTACACTCGCCCATACCACCTCTCCAGGGTCGGCGGCATGTCTTGAGCCTCTGGATCAATGAGGACGGAAAATGAATGGAGGAGAATCTACGTGAACCGACCTCTCAATGTGTAGACGACCGCATCTTGATGAGAAGTACCGAAGGGGCCGCAACGCGGCCCTCGAAATGGCCCAATAGACATATCGGGAAAGCAACGAGCGCATGGCTAATGATCCCGTGGCCCCGCAGTGAGCCTCGCCTGGAGGATCAGGAGGCAAGCAGAGGGAATGGGGAGCGGAAACAGGAGAGGGATCGAAGCAAGATCAGTCAGCATCGAATCGGTAATTCGAGTCGAGTCGAAATGTCCATCGGATCGGCCCGCATCGGCACGGATTCGACATCGAATCGGATCGGTTGCGCCAAGATGCACAACAACGCCGTGCAAACATCGGGCCGCATCGCATCGTCGGAACATCGAAATCGGATCCAATCGGGCCAGCCAGAGCCGATATCGAAATCGGATCGATCGGATCGAAACGGACCCTGCAGGGGCGCCGCTGAGCGCACTCATACGAGCGTGAACCCTGGACTGGCCGCCAGTCCTCTCTAGTGCTGGGGGGTGCTAGTCGGGATTCGTCGGCACCGCCGTAGGGGGAGCAGGAGCAGGAGCACGAGCAGGAGGAGCGGACGCAAGCCGAGGAAGGTCCGCGGGCGGCTCTCCGACTGCAGGCAGCGTGATGCCCCCTCATCCTTGTCTTCCTCCTCATTCTTCACGCCCTCCCTCTTCCGAATCCTCCTGCCCCCTCCCCCTCCTCCCTCACTCTCCCGCACACCAATTTCCGCTTCCTGCCCTTCCTCTTCCGGCTCATCCTTCTCTTTCTCCTCCACATCGCTCCTCCTCTTCCTCGTCGTGCTCATCCTCCTCACATCCGTCCGCGTCCATTTGCCATCCGCACTGTCTTTCTCCTCCGCCTGCCCCTTGTAACCATCTCTCCACCATCATGTGAACTGGGGGCTGGCGGCAGATCCGAGAGGCCCCACGATGAAAATCAGACTCCAAGTGCAAAGTGGCACGCGTTGCCTGCTTGACAAAACGTTCGGACAGGTGGGCATCGCTCGATTGCGCATGGAGATGGAAGGACGGAGATGAAGGAGGCGGTCGAGGAATCCGCACTGAAAGGGGGAAGCAATGATGACGATGCTCATGATGATGTGAAGGTGATTATCAAAAACAGGAGGGGCGATGAGAAGGGATGAAGGGAGGGGGGATAACGAGGAGGATGAGAAACACATAACATGAGTAGTGGGAGTGATCATGAGGTGAGGAAGGTACAAGACGGGGAGAAATAATGATGGGGACACCGAGCGCGGGCGAAGATGCCCACTCGCCACGGGCTCTACACGCTGATGCCGCCTAGGCGCCCCAAAAAGTTCCGCCGCCAGGGGGAGGAGGCAGAGGAGGAGAGGACTCCCCCACCCCTGAGCCAACCCCCCCCCCTTCGTTGTCTGATACCGACTCCGCACGCTTCTGGGCGGGGTGGGCTATCGTGGCCCAAGCGGCGATATGAAGGATTGGGGGGCGATGAATCCTCCCCGCAGTCTGGTCCCCTGGTGGCTCTCGGGTCACAACGCGGGCCCTGGGCGGACGTTCTGGACGATCCGAGCACCCCGAGAATGCCCTCGGCGAGGCGAATTCGCTGGAATGCATCCCGAGTCTGGGAAACTGCCGAGGACCGACGAAAACGCCCGAGAACCTCGAACCTCGAACCCGTCGTCCCCCCTGAACCGACTCGCCCTGGCAAGTCTTCGGGTTGCGCATAGACAGCCCCCCCAGATAAGTAGTCCCAGCTGGCCTCAACAGGCCCACGGACTAGTCCAGGGCGGTCGAGACACCTCAACTCTAGGGCGTGGAGCGCACCAGGGACAACGCCTCATTGAGACCGCCCCAGACTACTCGGAGGTCATGCTGAGGCCAGCTGTGACGACGAGGGGGGCCTGCTGAGGCCAGCTGGGCCTACCTCGGGGGGTTGTCTATGTGCAACCCCCAGCCTTACCACCTTCCCTCCAATCCCCCACCTCGTCGCCCAAAAGATACCGATGTCGTTCCTCCCCGGACCTCGTTCTAACTAGAATGTCGAGGCCAACCCAGCCGCGGCGACGAGGGCCTCCAAGGAACGCCCACGAAGGCGCAAACGAGGCAAGGGTGGCTGCATCGGTACCCCGATGAGGCCAGCTGGGACTACCTGGGGGCGCTGTCTGTGCACAGCCCGAAGCCTACCACCTCCCCTCACATGCCCCGCCTCGTCGCCGAACAAACAAATACCGAAGCCGCTGCTCCCCAGACCTCTTCCGGGGTGCATTTCGACCAGAATTTCGAGGCCGACCCAGCCGTGCCGACGATGGCCTCCAAAGAGGCCCCAGAGCCAAGAGGGCCAAAACGAGGCAAGGGTAGCTGCATCGGCAACCTCTTCCTCCGATCTCCCTCCTCAGAGCTGTTAAACACCCCAAGACGGGCAAGAAGCTCGTCTGATTTTGAGGGCCTCGTGCCCACTGGTGGCCCGTGCTCCTGCTCCTTCGCTGCACGACTGGCCGTCGGCGCTGCCCTCTCCCGCTCCCTCCGCCTCGCTGCCCTCTCCCTGCTGCTGCCCCTGCCGCTGCCCCTGAGGAGGCTTGGGGGGGGAGCGCTGGTCGGCGGCCACCAACGCCGCGCCTGCGGGCGCCAGGCCGAGAAAAATATGGCGCCCTTGGGACTCCCCGGCCTCGGTGGCCAGAGGGCCCTAGGCGGAATCGTCGTCGACCTCGTCCTCCGCCCCGTCCTCCTCCCCGTCCTCCTCCCCGTCCTCCTCCTCCTCCTCCTTCTCGTCCTCCTCCTCCTCCTTCTCGTCCTCCTCCTCGCCCCCTCGTCTTCCTCCTCCTCGTCCCCCTTGCCTTCCTCGTCTTTTTGCTGCTCCGCCTTCTTTCTTCTTCAACCGGTACACGTGCGGCCAATGCCAATTTTGAGCGTTATTTACTGTTGGGCGTCGTGCGCTTTTCCGCCGCTCCCATCTCGGGCGTGCCAGTGCCTCGGCTTCCTCCTCCTCCTCCTCCTCCTCCTTCTCCTTCACCAGCTGGTCGCGCGTTAGGTGCCCCCACCAGCTCTCTCGGGGCTGCCGTGAACACCCGGCCCTGTACACCAACACTGTCCCCGCGGTCCCCGCGGTGGCGCCTGGTCCACATGAGCTTCCAACCCACCAAGGCCCCCAAACGTTCGCCCGCGCAGCTCTGATGGGGTGAATGAGATGGGGCAGGGGATGAAAGACCCAAGGCGGAAGGCGGACAGGCGCACAGCTGGGGTGTGAGGCCAGAGCCTGGAAACTGATCCAACCGCGCCAAGAAGGCCTCTCAGGAGGCCTGAGCTACCCCAGTAAAGCACCCTACTAGCAACAAAAATGAAGAGGCGGGCCGAGGAAGAGGTCGGCTAGTGAAAGCGTGCCGGGACAGGGGGTGGGAGCACGGCCATCTCACCTTAGCGTTTTTTTCCCCAGCCATCCTGTGGTGCTGGGTCTCCGTTTTGAAGAGACAGCGCCCCGCATCTCCTCTCCTCTCCTCTCCTCCTCCTCCTCGGTCTCCTCCCTCCTCCCATCCCTGCCTCTGCCCTCCGCATGTCCTCGTCGTCGTTCTCATTATCATCACCCAACACTGCGTTCCGTGGCCCCATAAGGAGCTCCACCTAAGCGCCCAGTGGCGGTGTCCACATGCGTCCCCCCCACCCAGCACAGCGTTTCGCGGCCCCATAGGGAGCTCCACCTAAGGCCGCAGCGGCGGTGTCCACATGCGTCTCCCCTTCCCAGCACAACGTTTCGTGGGCCCATGGGGAGCTCCACCTAAGGCCCCAGTGGTGGTGTCCACATGCGTTCCCCCCACTCAGCACAATTTTACATGGCTCCATAGCGAGCTCCATCTAAGACCCCAGTGGAGGTATTCACATGCGTTTCCCCTGCCCAGGACAACGCTTCGTGGCCCCATAAGGAGCTCCACCTAAAGCCCCAGTGGCAGTGTCCACATGCGTCTCCCCCACCCAGCACGGCGTTTCGTGGCCCCATAGGGAGCTCCACCTAAGGCCGCAGCGGGTGTCCACATGCGTCTCCCCTTCCCAACACAACGTTTCGTGGGCCCATAGGGAGCTCCACCGAAGGCCCCAATGTACCCGTTCACATTCGTTGTCACCAACCCACCACAGCGCTTCGCGCGCCTCCGGGGAACTCCACTTGAGGCCTGAGTGGCAGCGTCCACATGCGGTACAACATTTCGTGGCCCCATAGGGAGCTCCATCGAAGGCCCCACTAGCAAAGTCCACATGCGTTTCCCCCACCCAGTACAACGTTTCGTGGTCCCATAAGGAGCTTCACCGAAGGCCTTTGTGAACCGTTCACATGCGTTTCCCCCACCCAATACAGCGCTTCGTGGCTCCAGAAGGAGTTCCACTGAAGGCCTCAATGGCGCCGTCAACATGCGTTTCCGCACATCCACTGCAGCGTTTTTGGACCCCGGAAGGAGCTCCACCAAAGGCCCCAATGTATCAGTTCACGCGCGCTGTTACCCAACCAGCACAGCACTTCGTGCGCCCGTAGCGAATTCCACTGGAGGCCTGAATGGCAGCGTCCACATGCGGTACAGCGTTTCGTGGCCCCTTAGGGAGCTCCACCGAAGGCCCCAATAACAAAGTCCACATGCGTTTCCCCCACCCAATACAACGTTGCGTGGCCTCATAAGAGCCCTGCTGAAAGGCCCTAGTGAACCGCTCACATGCGTTTCCCCCGCCCAGTACAGCGCTTCGTGGCTCCATGGGGAATTCCACTGAAAGCCTCAATGGCGCCGCCAGCGTGCGTTTCCCTACATCCAATGCAGCGTTTCCGGGCCCCGAAAGGAGCTCCACATAAGGCTCCAGTGAACAAGTTCTCCTGCGTCCACCCCATCCAGTAAAGCGCTTCGTGGCCACATGGGGAGCTTCACCGAAGGCCTCAGTGGCAAAATTCGCATGCGTCTCCCCCGACTAGTACCGCGTTTCGTGGCCCATAGGCAGCTTCATCGACGACGCTACCCACAACTGCGGTACTCACAACTGCATATGGTTGGATCCCTCGCCAATTTTTTGTTTTAAATGCATGTGTAAAGTATCCGGGTGAAAGACCGGACCATCTGCAATTGTGGATACCGAAATTGAACATATCTGATTCGGTGGCGATTCCTATGGGGCTACGAACCGTGTGATGGGTGTGCCGAAATGAGTGGCGCGGGCGCATGTGGACGCCGCCATCGGGGCCTTCGGTGGAGCTCCCTACAAGGCCGCGACACGTGTGACGGGTGTTCCGACATGGGTGGCGCGGACGTATGTGGACACCGCCGCTGGGGCTTTTGGTGAGGCTCCTTATGGGGCCACGAAGCGTGTGACGGGTGCGCTGACATGGGTGGCGCGGATGCATGTGGACACCGCCGCTGTGGCCTTCGGTGGAGCTTCCTATGGGGCCACGATGCGTAGGAGAGGTGTACCGAATTAGGTGGCGCGGACACACAACCACTGGGGCCTTCGGTGGAGCTCCCAATGGAACCAAGACGCGTGTGACGGGTACGCTGAAATGGGTGGCGCGTGCCCATGTGGACGCCGCCCATGGGGCCTTCGATGGAACTCCTTACGGGGCCCCGAAGCGTGTGAGGGGTGTGCCGACATGGGTGGCGCGCGCGCGCGTGTGGACACTGCCACTGGGGCATTAGGTGCAGCTCCCGATGGGGCCACGCAGCGTGTGAAAGGTGTGCCGAAGTGGGTGGCGCGGTCGCATGCAGACACCGCCACTGGGTCCCTCGGTCGAGCTCCGTATGGGGCCCCGAAGCGTGTGAGGGGTGTGCTGGCGTGGGTGGCGCGGGCGCATGCGGACGCTGCCACTGGGGCTTTCGGTGGAGTTCCCTATGGGACCACGTCACGTGTGAGGGGTGTTCCGACATGGGTGGCGCGGACGTATGTGGACACCGCCGCTGGGGCCTTCGGTGGGGCTCCCATTGGGGCCACGAATCGTCTGAGAAGTGTGCCGAAATGAGTGGCGCGGGCGCATGTGGACGCCGTCATTGAGGCCTTCAGTGGAACTCCCAGTGGGGCCACGAAACGTGCGAGGGGTGCGCCGACATGGGTGGCGCGGAAGCATGTGAACACCGCCACTGGGGCGTTCGGTGGAGCTCCTCATGGCCACGACGCGAGTGAGGGGTGAGCCGAAATGGGTGGCGCGGACGCATGAGGTCACTGCCACTTGGGTTCGGTGGATTTCCCTATGAGGCCACGAGACATGTGAAGGGTGTGCCGACACAGGTGGCGCGGACGCATGTGGACACCGCCACTGGGGCCACGCAGCGTGTGAGGGGTGCGCTGAAATGGGTGGCGCGGACGCATGTGGACGCTGCCGCTGGAGCCTTCGGTGGGGCTCCTTATGGGCCACGGGACGTCTGAAGGGTGTGCCCAAATAGGTGGCGCGGGGCACTGCCATTGGGGCCTTCGGTGGAACTCCATATAGGGCCATGAAACGAGTGAGGGGTGTGCTGATATGGATGGCGCGGGCGCATGTGGACACCGCCACCTGGGTTCGGTGGAACTCCCAATGGGGCCACGAAGTGTGTGTGACGGGTGTGCCGAAACGGGTGGCGCGGTCGCGTGTGGACACAACCACTGGGGCTTTCGGTGGAACTCCCTATGGGACCACGTCACATGTGAGGCGTGCGCTGGGGCTGATGGCGATGATGGTGATGATGACGATGGTGATGTCGACGATGACAACGACGACGATGATGATGGTGGGGGGAGGGAGGATGGGGGAGGAAGGAATGGGGGCAACCTCTTCAACACGAGGACCCAAACCACAGGATGGTCGGGGAAAAATGCTTTCAGTGCCGAAGATGTTGGGAGTCCCTGTTAAACTTGCGGTTTTTGTTTGATTTTTGCATGCGCGCGCGACGACGCGGGCGCGTGGACTGTGTCCCATTCTTTTGAAAATGGCTGTTGGCAACTATTGGTTTTTGATCAAAAAGGGAATGCGCGCGCATAGTCCCAGCAACCCTCTGGGCGTAATCCAATAAGAAATAGAATATAGACTACCAATAAAATTAGAAAAGCAAATAAAAAAAATAAAGAAAAAATAAAAGAAAAAAAAACAAAATAAAGAATAATAATAAAGAAAAAAAACAAAAGGAAAATCAAAAAATAAAATAATAAAATCAAACATATAAACATAACAAGAAATAACTATAATAAAGAAGATGATATACCGGAATAATATAAATATATAAATAAATATAAATAAATCAAAGATACAAGAAAATATAAGCCAATAAAAAAGAAAAAAAAAATAAAAAAAAAAATAAAATATGATAAAATAAAAATAAAAGAAAAAATAAAGATAAAATAGAAAGTAAAATAAGTCTGATTAATAGTAATAGAAATAGAAATTGAATAATAAACCCTTATAACGGCGACGAGGCGACGATCGAATGCAGTGCCCCGGCACTGCTTTGAACGCGTTCAAAGCAGTGCCCCGGCACTGCTTTGAACGTATGATATGATGATATGATGATGATTATGATTGATGATGATGATGATTTTTCCAGCGTACACGGTCCGCAACTGCGGCAATCAACATCATGCTCCACTTGCCCGCAACTGCGGCCATCACCAACGCTGCGCCTCGAAGCTCCACGGAGGGCGCTCGGCAGGTCGCCCGCTCGAGCCCCACTCGCCTTCACGCTGAGGAGGCGAGCCCTCAGGGGCATTGTCCGCAACTGCGGCATGATCAGAGGGCCACCACTGCGCGCCATCAGCGCCCCATTCGCTCGAGCTCCAGTCCCGCCAGGACCAGCCCTGCCATCTCGTGGCGGGACTGCGCGCCTCCCATGCGCCGCTGCCGCTGGCGTCCCAGGACCCAGCCGCCACTGCGGCACAAGAAGGGGTCGCATCGTCGCCGTTGGCAGCTTGCGGCGGTGGCGTGTTCCCAGCTCGCTCAGCCCCAGCGTCTCTCCCCGCAACTGCGGTTCCCATCTGGGTCGGACGCCCTTCCCCGCAACTGCGGTGTCCGCGTAGCTGCCCTTCTTGCCGCCCTTCTTGCCGCCCTTCCTGCCGCCCTTCCTGCGTTCCAACCTCGCGGCGAGTCTTTCAGGTGACCTGCGGCACGTATTGTGCGTGAAAGACACCAGAGGGAAGTGCGCTCCGTGCCTCGCCCTGCCGAAGGCGCCATGCCATATCTTGTCGTCGAGGTTGCCCTGCTTCACTCTGAAGGGATGGCGCACCCCATCGTCGCGTTCCCTGCGCGCCATCCTTTGCTCGAACTCCGCAACTGCGGTCAAGGATTCGCCAGATGGCGTCAGGAAGGCGCGCATCTTGTTTTCAACGGGCTCAGCCTTGGGCACGTAAGTCTGAAGCATCTTCCCAGGGCCAGTCGTGTAGTCGAAGACAGGGAAAGACGGATCATGCTGGGTCGTCAAGAATCCGCCCTCACGGTCGTGCAGAACACTCAGGCCATGGTGAAGCTTGTACTGCCCAGGACAGTTTAAGAACAAAATCGCCATGCTGTCTGCCCTGGGCTGGCCGCCTGCTGTCTTCCAGGGGGTCCACGCGGCGACGTCCACAGTCAGGCCGCAATTGCGGCACCAGGACACAAGCTGGAACATGCACATGTTGAAGTCCCCCATGCAGACCTTCACGTCCCATTCCCTGACGTAGGCGACGAACCAGTTGTAGAACTCATGGAGCTTCGTGACGCCCCAGTCTTGGTTGGCCAAGCTGTGGTGGACGTGCACCGCAATGACGTTGAAGGAGCCCCCCAAATGGGGCACGGCCTGGTCCAGGTGGACGCGCACCACCATCGCCCTGGAGTACTTGTTGTGCAGCTTTGGCGCAGGAGCCTCCGCAACTGCGGACGGTTTCTTCTTCTTCTTCTTCGTTTTGGACTTCTCCTGCTTGTGGAAGAGTCTCGCAAAGTCTACGTGTTTAATGTGGCCGCCACTGCGGTCCCTCATGCCAACAAGGAGGGTCCCTGATGGCTCGCCGCCCTTAACGCACAGGTAGTTGTATTGAGTCCGACTCCGAAACCTATCGTCCGCAACTGCGGCTGCACTGTCCCTCGCGTCGTGCTCCCCACTGAGTACCGCGCAGGTCTCGTCGTCGCACTCGCAGAGGGCGATGATCTGGGCAGGGTTCGCGCGGAGCTGCGCCCACTCGTCCGCGCGTTGCGTGGGTCTAGCTGCAGTCCCTCCGAAGTTGGCCACGTAGAAGCCGACCCGTCCCGCTTCGAACTCCGTTTTCTCCTCCCATGCGTCGACAAGAGCTCTTTGTTTTTCCGACAGATTGCTTGTCTCGATGATGGGCACCCGTTTCCAGGGTCTCCGCGACGACAACACTCTCGGCATGTAGGAGTCATGTGCTGCCGCAACTGCGGCTCCCGCACCTCCCCGGGACTCAGCCTCGTCAGCGGAGGCAGCCGAGGACGCGACGGTGCTGTCGCCATCTTGCGTCCGCTGGTCGTCGTCATCATCCGCAACTGCGGCTTCCTCGTCTTTGCCTCCCTCCTCCTCCTCAGCGTTGTGGATGAACACCGTTCTGGCGAATCGAGGTCCACGGTCCATACTCCCTGAGGATGCGCTCGGGCGCGCGGGCGGCCACATGCTTGCGTCTTCGCGTGCGCCACCTCGAGCCACGGTGGCTACGGAAATGGATCGTGAATGGGCATGGGGTCGGATGGAGGGAGGAGACAAAGAGGATTCGAGGAGTGGCAGAAGGAGGGCGAGGACTCAAAGGAACCGAAAGAACAACAAATGGACTGGCGGAGAAGCAGAAGGAGGGCGACGATTGCAAGGGACTGTGAAAGGATTATTTTCACAGCAGCAGGAAGACCGCAACTGCGGTTTTGCCTCATCTCCTGCCCGCGCGGGAGCCGCTTGGAAAAACAACTTCCCTCTGGACTTCCTGTGGGTCCGCAACTGCGGCCTGCATCACGCTAGGGCTGGGATTACCAGCGCCATTTGCCCTCCCAGGGTTCTCACTGTTTCCGAATGCACGAACTGCGACAGCGCCGAACGGTTCCCAGACGCCGCGTCGTTCGCGACTTTTTGCAGCCACCCAGCAAACGTGAGCGGCCATTGCTCCTTGTGCTGCTTGCACATCTCCTCGTCCCAATGCGTCTTGAACCATGCCCACTCCCCCCTCTGCTCGTCTGAGAGGACGCCTTTTCCGCGAGCCAGGCGATCCAGAGCTGCCATCCTGTTTTTCTTGATCTTGAACTCCTCGGGATTCCACTGCGCTAGGGCGTGTTTGTTAGCCAAAGCCGTTTCCACCGCAACTGCGGCCTCCTTCTTTGCCCTCAAGGCGGCCTCGGCCTCTCGAATCTGCTTCTTGAGATCGTGCAACGCCTTCGTCCTGTCGTTCGCTTCCAGAGCCAGGCGCCGCTTTTTCGCCACCACTGCGGCTTCGTGGTCTCGCTGGGCAGTCAACGCTCGTAGGACCTCGTTGTCCTCCCGCGCCAGCTCTCTCAACCGCTTCTTTTGTTTGTGTCGTTGCTGTCGGCAATCCTGCGCTAGTTTCTCCATGCCCACTTGGCGCAGCATATCTTCCGCCTCGCGGAGCGTTTCTGCCAAGGACGTCGCCACTGCCACCTGCTCGGCCGCCTCTGCGTCGACCACGCAGTCCATGGATACCGAGGATCCTTGAGGCCCAGGTGCCGCAACTGCGGCATCGCACTGTTCCGCAAGAGCCTCGGCCCACGAGGCCTCCTCTTGCTCTTCGTCCTCCTCGTGCTCCTCGTGCACCTCCTCCTCCTCCTCCTCCCCGCCCTCCTCATCGCCCTCCTCATGGCCTGGCTCCTGGCCTAGCGCTTCGTCGCCGAGCTTCTCCAACACGGAATCTGTGGCGTCGTGTTTCTCGTATTCGTGTATGAGACGCAGCACGTCATTGTAGGACCATTTCAAACGTTTCTGCTCGCATTCTTCCCTCACCTCCGCGACTGCGGTGTCCACTTTTGCTCGCAGCCCCCCTGCTTCCCAGAGTTCCGCCGCCTCTCGGCAAATCTCGAGATCTCCTGACTTGTCGAAGGGCGCTCGAATTCCCACTTTCAGGAAACCTTTCGCGGCGTCCAAGTGCAACTGCACATTCTCCAACACTGACAGCATCAAGTCGGCGCAATCGGAACGCCGCAACTGCGGCACGTGCTTCCCCAACGCCATTTGCTGCACCAGCGCTTTGGTCTCGAGGGCAATGTACCGGCGCTTCACGTGCTGGTTCAAGTCCGTGTCCACGGGCTGCGCAACTGCGGTCGCCCCCCCGCCGTGAATGATCAGCACGTAGCCGCGCTGCCAGGCGAGTCTCCGCACAGCGTCTGCTTTGTGCGGGGAATGGTCGTCGGCCATGAGGATGCGCCACTTTCCCCGCAACTGCGGGTCGTCGGGCCAGGCCCGCAAGTGCCGCTGCAAGAATGATACAACGTCGTCTGCGCGGTAGGACCCCTTCTCGGACGTCGCCGTGCTCACCCAAGACGGATAGCCGCGACTGCGGGCATGTGCGGCCAAGCCCTCAGCGATGACAGATCCCCCCTTGAACATTAGCTCCGCCGGCGGTGGTCCGCAACTGCGGATGTCCTCCGCGTCGCTCGACACCGTCAGGTTCGCTGTCCACCGAGCCCTGCTGTCGTCATGCGCCTCGACAAGCGGGACAATGCCACCCTTCACAGCCAAGGTCGGCTTCGAGGCCGACGACGACTCGTTGTGGTGAAAGGGCGACTGGTCCCAGTTCAGGATGTGCGGGTCGTACCCCAGAAGCTCCTCTGCAGCTGCGCGGACCCTGGCCACGTTCAAGATCATAGTCTCAAAACGAGATTGGAGCAACCATTTTGGCACCTTGTACTTGCGGTTCGGCTTCTTCATGCTCAGGCCGTAGGAGCGCCGCCACTTCACCCACCACCGAGGCCGCAACTGCGGCACCATCGGTTTGCCTCCCCGCTTCATTGTCTCCACGCAGTAGTCCGCGACGAGTTGCTTCGCCTTCGTAACCAGCAGGGATTGGGAGAACCTGGCCAACATCTTGGGCCTCTCCTCCGCAACTGCGGTTCGCTTGGCCACCGCCTTCCAGTCCACGGAGTACCTCATGTGGGACCACCACTCGTACAGAGCGGCTTCCAGCCATGGAGCCTTGTTCGGGCGCCCTTGGTTGCCCCGCGCGCGGCGTCGGCCATGCACGCCCGCCGTGCCATGTCCACCTTGTGTGCGCCAGTTTTGAAACCACTTGGAGACGGCCTGGCGCTGCTGGACGACCCCCATGCCCTTCGGCCACGTGAACCGCCCGCAAAAAGACGCGATTGAATTCCGTGGCAGAACGCCCTCGCCCATCCAACCACAACTGCGTGCGTGCGCCTCCAGTTCTTTGCAAACCAGTTCGCGGTCTCTGAGCATGTGCGGGCACACGCGCCGCTTCTGTTCCGCAACTTCGGGTTTTGGGCGTGCGCTGGCCAGTGCGTGCGCCCTGATCTGCTCCTCCTGCAACGCCTCGGGCATAGCCTCAGCCATGGCAAGCAATATACCCATGTCCTGCACGCCCGTCTGCCACTCTAACGCCGCCATGAGAGCGGGGCGTGGCGCGCTCGCCTCTCTCGGCGCCTCTGCTGGTTCGCCCTCGCCCTCGGAGTCGTGCAGGACCATGGGTCCAGCAGGGCCGCTGGCCCCGCAACTGCGGTACGCCCGCACCTCCTCCAAGTTTAGTTCCTGCGTGACAACGAGCATGTCGTGCAACCACGGTTCGTCCCAGCGGCGCACCCCGAAATCGTACAGTTCCTCCCGAAGCCATTTGCGCGTCTCGGCATTTTGCGGTTTCTGCAACATCATCGCCATAAGGTCAATGCCGCAGTTTCCATCGCAAACAGTCCCTAGGACCCATTGTCCCAGAGGACCGTAGAACCTGTTCAACGCGTCCGCCCCCTCAGAGCACACGCCACCCACCGCAACTGCGGCCACCCAGTGGCGCACCTCATGGAGAGGGTTCTCGGGAGTCACGGGCCTGAGTTCCACCGTTGTCCATTCCCCGAACAGATCCTCAGCAGCGGCGAGTACGCACGCCACGCCGTCGACGGCGCATGGCTCAGTGCACTTCTCCTTTGCCCAAGGCATGTAGAAGTCAAGGAGGTCCTTGCGGTTCTCGCCTTCCCACACGTAAGGTTGACGCCCGAACCGCAAGGCAAACAGCATGAAAGCTGAATACCCTATGTAGGAATTCTCGGACAGAATCTGCCTCAGGAGAGCCATCACGCGGTCAGGCACCGTCGCCGCCACTGCGGCCTGGATCTTTGGCGCGTCTTCCACAGGTACACCTTTCTCTGGCGCCAGGGGTGGCGCCGCGACTCGTGGCCGCAAGGCGTCGCCAACAGGCGCCGCAACTCGTGCTGCAGCCTTTGGGTCTGGGCACGGGAAGAATGCGACCTGCGTCTTCGACCAGTTCTCTGGCAGCGGCCGCGCTGGTGGCAAGCGTGCTGGAAGTGGTGTGTCTTTGTCCGCTTCCACTCCCTCAGGAGCTTCAACCGCAATTGCGGTCTCCTGCGCAGCAGGCGGGTCTGGTGTTGCGTGCACTTGAGCTGGAGGAGCTGGAGGGACTGCTGCTGCGGGTGCTTCGGGCACAGGGGCTGCTGGAGGTTTGGGTTCTGCGGGTGCTTCTGGTGCTGGAGCTGCGTGTCCTTCTTGCGCAGGAGCTGCGAGTTCTGCTGGTGTTGCTGGTGCTATGTGTGCAGGGGCCGAGGGAGCCGCAACTGCGGTGCCGCCTGGAGCCGCAACTGCGGGGGGTGGCGTCGCGCCCGGTCGCCAAGCAGACGGCCGCAAATGAAAGCGAGGCGGCTCAACAAGGCCGTACTGCGACGCGGGCCACTTCGCTAGGCACGGAAAATCCGCACATGCGTGCACCTTTATCTTCTTGGGGCACGGAACGCCGCTACTGCGGCCCAAGATGTTGGCGAGCCCAGTGGTGCCATACTTCGTTTTCCTCGGTGCGCAGCCGCTGTCGTAATGGAGCCACTCCACCTCGAAATGCTCGCCGTCCTCCTCGCCATACCATGTCCGCCCCACGGGAACATCCATGAGCGGTCGCGTGGCGAACGACTCGGGCCGGGCACACGGCTGCGGGCTACAGAACTAGGAAGAGGGAGGGGAGGAGGGAGGAGCAACTGAAGACGATGCGGAGGGGCGAAGAAGGAGGTACATTTCAACAACGCCCGCGCGGAAGCCCCAATCATCGCGCGCACAGGGTTTCGATGCTTCACTCCATGCTTCTCTAAGAAAAACGCTCGCCCACACAAGTTGGCGCACTAAGGCGTGCACCCGTGGAACACCCTAAACCTTCCGCCTGCCTCCTCACACCGCCTCGCCCTCCGCGTGTTCACGCGCACCCAGCCACCCCGCAACTGCGGGCACTCAGTAGCCCCACCGCAACTGCGGCCCATACGGCTTCGGGCCTCAGTCGAACAGACTGGGGATTTGGAGCTCGAGGTAATCCAGAGCCGCTTGCTTGCGCTGGTGCTGCGTCATGCCCTCCCACTCGTAGTCGTAGCCCTTCACCGACTGCGCCGACTGCCACTTCTTCTTTGTAAGTTTCTTCACATCCATCTCGATCCTTTTGCCCTTGTTGGCACACTCTCGCGTGATGGTCGCGACCCAAGCGCCCTTGAAGTCCCAAACGACGGTGAAGCCAGAGCCGCTCCCCTGCGCCACGGGGGGTCGACCTCCTTTTGCTTCGCCAGCGGGGTGGCAGGGTCAACCGCCGTTGCCCAGTCCCTGTCCGCCACTGCGGCCTCGTCCTTGTCGCCGTCGCCGATGTCGGGGACACCGCCGAGGCTCACGTCGTCCACGATCATGTCGATCAGCCACCCAAGGTCTGCAGCGTCCAGCCACAACGTCCTCCGCTCGAAGCTGGCCACCCGCACGTTTCGAACGGCCGTGTCGTGCGGAAACTTCATGGGGCTCTTTGCGGGCATCTGTACAGAGTGCACAGTGGCTATGGCCGACTCCACGGCCTCGCCCCTGGGCAGGCCAGTAGCCGCCGAACGCGTTCCAGTCTTCTGCTTCTTGGCGCTGGTCGGGGTCGCTGCCTGCTTCTTCGTGGCGTCCGTGGAGCTGACCAGGGCCGACATGGGGTCATCTGCTTCGTGCCCCGCGTCGCCGTCGCTCTCATCGTCCGCAACTGCGGCGCCGCCCTGCTTCGCGACTTCTTTCTTCAGCGCGTCCCAGGCCTTGGAGGCCTTCAAGGCCCCTGCGGTCGGTTTACCTTTGGCGCACACCTTGAGCAGCCAAGGCTTTTGCATGTTCACGTGCACGAAAGTTATCTCTCCGAGGGGCCATGCGTGGAGCACCTTGACATCCTTTTCGGGGACGGGGGTGGTCTGCGCAAGCCAACCTCCACGGATGCACAAGACCTTCTCAACGCACACAGGGCTCCATTCGCTCGAAGTCGGCATGCGTGCTACTGCGCTGGACACAGCCGCAACTGCGGGCAAGGCGGGGGTGCGGGCAGTGGGGCCGCGCGCGGTTGAGCCAGATGGCGAGCTGAACGCCTCCCTGGAGGGCCTCCCTCGGTCCCTGCGATCCTCGCGCCTCCCTGGAGGGCCTCCGCCCTCAGGGTGCTTCAAAGCAGTGCCGGGGCACTGCTTTGAAGCATCTGTGGCTTCAAAGCAGTGCCGCGGCACTGCTTTGAAGCACCCGGGTGCTTCAAAGCAGTGCCGCGGCACTGCTTTGAAGCCACAGATGCTTCAAAGCAGTGCCCCGGCACTGCTTTGAAGCACCCTGAGGGCGGAGGCCCTCCAGGGCCTCCGCCCTCAGCACAGGGCCCTCCAGGCCCTCCAGGGCCTCCAGGGAGGCCCTCCAGGGCCTCCAGGGAGGCCCTCCAGGGCCTCCAGGCCCTCCAGGGCGGACGCCCTCCAGGGCCTCCAGGGAGGGAGGGAGGGAGTGAGGAAATGAGTAGTTTCGGCTTCCAGCTTGGGAGGAAGGGGAGAAAGGAGGAGGAGAGAGGGAGGAAGTGGAGGAAGGGCGAGGGAGGAGAGGGAGAAGGGAGGGAGGAGGTCCGTTTCGAACCTCCGTGCTCGATCGTCAGCGGTCCGCTAATGCGGCATCAGCTAACAGAAGCAGTGACACTGCAAACTACACGAGCGCTCCGCAACAGCGGTCACGCGTGCGCCCCCCCCTTCGGCCTGTTGCCCGCAACTGCGGTCACGCGAGCAAGCCGCCCTGACTGCCGCCACTGCGGCTTCTCAATTAATTAGAGCGACATCTTCCCGCTTTCGTCGAACCCTTTCTTCGATTTCTTCGGCGCGGGCTGGCCCGAAGGCTTCCCTTTGGCCCTCTTGGCCGCGTCCGTCTTCCACGTCTCCTCGGCCGCCTTCTTCTTCGGTGCGGTTTTGGGTCTCGCCTCCCACAGGGGCTCTTCTCCTTTCTTCACGGCCGTGGTATTCACCAGCACAGGGACATTCACGGCGAGCACGACCCCGCCTGTCCCAGGCACGCACACCGCCCATTCTTTCGTCTCCAGCTCCATGTTGATGCGCGCAACTGCGCTTTCATCACGGCTGTTTCTCTGCTGGATCTCCTGTTCCGTGACTCTGTTGACTGCCCAGAAGACGTGCATTGTCTCTTGCGCATCCCACTTCCATGCTCTCAACCGCATCGTGGTCAGCCACGTCGGCGGGCGTCTTGTCCGCAGGCGGCTTGAACTCGGGGTGCAAGTAGAAGGTCGTGGGCGTGGCCCCATTTGGATCTCCTTTCACCCAGACTTGCACGGCCACCCTCTCGGGGTGCGTGCTTGCGGCGTGCACCTTGGATGCCTTTGGGACGCACGGCCACAACTCGATGCTTTTTTCGTCGTTTGCAGCGGTTGCCTTGACGGTGCGTTTCTCTGTGTCAGCGTCTTGCAACACCTCTACTTGCGCTTCCGCAACTGCGGACATGTGGCGCGCCCAAAGGCACAGCAACACTGCGCTGACCAAAGCGGGCTCCCGCCCCAGCTCCTTCGCTGCCGCTGAACGCCTCCATTCGGCGATTGGCAAAGGGAAGGATCCGCGTGGAATGGCCGGCGTGTCCCTGCTGCGCTGGTGGTTCGTTGGTAATTGCGTCGTGGGGTCAAAGGAAATGGCCGTCGGCATCAACTCGCGCTCCTCTGCGGAAGCCTTTGTCTTCCCCGCCACTGCGGGCTCATTCGGTTCTGGGCGCGGCAACGCGTTGAAATCGAACCAATCGGGCTTCCCGCCTCGGACTCCCACTTCGCCGAGGGCCGTCTCAAGGGCGTCCCGATTGGACTTCGGCTCCACCTTCCCCGTGGCCTCCGCGCAAGCGCGGAGGAGCGCCTGACGATGTCCTGGGATACTTCGTTCCTTGAAGTTGGTGTCCTTCAGGTACTGTATGAATCCGTCTGCGGTCAGTATGCACAGGTTCGCCTTGAACTCGATCGCCTTCTCAGGGCCCATGCCGTCGATGGCCTTGCTCAGCGTGAACAAGTACAAACGGAGAGCCGAGTTCATGTCGATGAGGAAGTCTCGGAACTCCTTCTTCCACGATTGTTCTGGGTCAGGGCACCACACAGGAGTGTCAACGCCCCTCTTCCTCGCAGGCGCGTTCCTGTAGCATCGCATCACCACGGCAACCTTGACCCACGGCACTTCGTCGGGAAGCTCGCTGGCTGCCCCGAAGGCACCGAGCCGAAGGGCCCTTCTCCTGGATTTCACGTAGACCTCGCAGAACTGGAGCAGCAAGGGGATGAACTGCGCTTTCGTGCTCCCGAGCCCAACAACGAACGAGAACAGCTCAATGAAGTCTGGGTCCTGAACGACTCGATCGAGTTCGTGCATGACGGAGAGCTCGACCTTTTCAAAAAAAGGCAAAAAAAAAAAAAAAAAAAAGAAAAAAAAAAAAAAAAAAAAAAAAAAAAAAAAAAAAAAAAAAAAAAAAAAAAAAAAAAAAGAAAAAAAAAAAAAAAAAAAAAAAAAAAAAAAAAAGGGCATCTTATCCGCACCTGCGGCGTGCAGCTCCGCTTCAACAGCCTTGCACAGAACACGGAGCGGGTGAGTTCAGTTCGTTCGCCAACGCAAAATCGGCCCCTTTATTGAGGGACTGGCTGATGAGCGAAGCACCAGTGGGTTCCTCGTCCATGAGTTTCCAGCTAAGCACTTCCATGAGCATACCCCCCTGCACGAGGTTCTTAGCGAAAGGGTCATGTGCCGCCACTGCGGCCATGTCGAGATTGCCGTCCTTATCGAGCACGCGCTGCAGCCTCGCGCGCTCGTCCTCCGTGAACTCCATGCCCTGGGGGATGTGCCACTTGGCTCCCAGGGCGATTGCCCGCGACACGAGGCGCAAGTGGGAGTGCGAACAGGTCCCATACGCAACGTCAGCTCCGCAACTGCGGTCGAAGCACGCAGCGAGGTGCCCGGTCGCTTTTTCCCGATTGTACTCTGTGTACATCTGGAAAGTCGGGTCCTGCTTTTTTTTCAGCACCAGCTCTTCTGCTGGGTACATCTGAACGCAGACGCCTTCGCGGTCAGCTTCGGCTTGCGTGCATCCAGCCAGGAAGATTTTGACAGCGAGTTCCCGAACCCTTTCCTGCTGAGGGTAGTGCCCGCCTCGGTTGCCCGTGTGCGGGGCGAGCATGAGCACAGGGGGGCGCACCTTGTCCCCTGTCCTGAATCGAGACCTCAAGGCGTCTTCTCAAAATCTTTCTTCTTCTTCTTCTATCTTCTTCCTTCTAATCTCTGATCTGTCTTTCTTCTCTCTTGTCTGAAATCAATCTTCTTCTTTATCTTCTTCTTCTTCTTCTATCTATCTTTCTCTGAGATCTATCTGGTCTTCTAATCTTATCTATCTCCTCTATCCTTCTTAGTCTAGTACCTCAAGGCCGTTTGGCCCTCCTAATAGATCCCTTGCCGTTCCGCCTGGAACTGCGGCTGTCTCGTCCGCCACTGCGGCTTTCTTGTCCCGCCACTGCGGCATTTCTCTGGCCGACCGCTGTCGTTCAATATTAGGGAATAAGAATATGTAGTAGGAATCCTGTGGTGATCAGGCTCCCGCCACTGCGGCCCAAAGCTCCGATATGGCGGACTATGGCACGACGTCCGACGCTCAGGGTGGAGGCGTGTGTGCCAGGAGCCCAACGACCTGCTGAGCCGAATGCCTGCGGACGACTGAAGGCCCAGTTTTAATCCAAAATATCGGGCGAGAGCTTGGGGGGGGCGCAGGCTGGAGGAGGGAGGGGGGTGCAAGCTGGAGGAGGACGAGGAGGGGAAGGGGAAGGAGAGCTAGGACGGAGGTGGCGGGGGATGCGGCCTGGAGGAGGACGAGGAGGGAGGAGGGAGGAGGGAGGAGGGAGGAGGGAGGAGGGAGGAGGGAGGAGGGACGACGACGACGACGACTGCTGACGACAGACGACAGACTTGACGACGACGACGACCGACGACGACTGCTGACGACAGACGACAGACGCGACGACGACGACTGCAGCGACGACGACGAGGACGGACGACGACGATGATGATGACCCAGCGCGCGCACACTTATTGCAAACTGCGGCTTCGCAACCGCGTGCTCTCCTATTTTACGCAACCGCAACTGCGGCTTCGCAACCGCAACCCCGCAACTGCGGGCTATCCTACACCGCAACCGCAACACCGCAACTGCGGGCTATCCTACACTGGGATGCACTACGCAGGCAGCAGGCGCCCAGTAATTAGTACCGAGCTCTGTTCCGCAACTGCGGCTCCTCGGTCTTGCCGCACTCACCGCTCGTCCGCAACTGCGGCAGATCGCGCCTCTTCGTGCTTCCGCTTGCTCGCCCGACTTGCGCGTCCGTGGCCGACGAAGACGATGTTTTGGTGGGTGCCCTCGCACCAGTGCGTGCTGAAGGTCTTCTCGTTGAGCTCCTTCTGAACGACCTTGCCGATTGGGGGCAGCGCTGCCAAGTGGAGCTTTTCTCTGACTCCGCTACTGCGGTCAGGGTCATCCTCCCACTTGGGCATGTACTTCGCTGGGACCCAGCGCCGAGAGATGATGGAGTCGCTTGTTCGATGCATCCAATCAGGGAGCCACTGGGGATCGTTCTTCGACGGCCTCCCTGCACAATCAATGTTGTAGTCCGCAATGCGCACGTCGCACGGGCCAATGGGGAGGACGTAATTCGGATGCATGACGCGTGTGCCCTTCACAATGCCTCCGAACAGGGCGGGTCCAGCCCTGAACACCACCCCCACCGGGCAGGTGCAGCTGGCTCCGCAACTGCGGCCCAATGCTGCGAGCTGCTCAGGCGGGATGTCAAACAGGCCGCACAAGAACCGCACATCATTTTTATGGATGGCAGCAACCGCGTCCTTGAAGAAAGCTGTATGCCACGCTGGTTGTTCTGTTTGCGTGATCTTGTGTTGGAGACGTTCGGTGACTGCGTGTCTGGACACGACGGCAAAACGGATCACCGCGGCAGGATTCATCTCGGAGCCCTTCAGGCGAAAGCTCAGAATCGTGACGGCGTGGGTGGCCCCATGAACATGACCCGCAACTGCGGTCTCTGCGATGATGTGCGGGCGCACGAGCACCAGGCCCGTCTCTCTGAACAGGGGAACCGTCGTCCAGTAAGGCTCCTCGGAGGCGTTTTTCATAGTGACAGCGTTGTCGATGGCACTCCTGAGTCCAACGCGAACGTCGTAGCTGCAAGCGCCTTCGACGTTCCCCGAGCGGAACAGCTCGGGGTCCCATACGACGAAGACGACCGCCGCAGTTTGGTGCAAGATGCACCTGAAGACATCTTCCTTTGTTGCCACCTTCGTGATGACCACCACGTTGAACACCAAAGCGATTGTGGACGGAACCCGATTGCCGTCTGCTGTACGAAGGAATCCTTCGTTCCACTTGGGGCGTTCCCCAACGTAGTTTATCCCTGGAGGGGACCTGGTCCGCTGCTTCTTCCGCGGTGCTCCCGCAGCTTCCCGCAACTGCGGTTCCGACGGAGGCCCCGCGCGACCCCGCGACTGCGGTTCTGACAGCGGCGAGTCTTCCGTGGGAGGCGGCCTTTTCCTCGGCCGCGAATCGGCCGAGGCGGTTGTCTCGGCGGCTTTCTCCTGGGAGGCGGCCTCGTCTTCGGGTTGGGCGCCTCGTTTGGACGCGGCTGCGAGCAGCACGGCCGAGGGCGCGCTGCTCCCAGATGAGCCGCGCGCGGCACCTGGCTCGCCGGCCACCCCCGCAACTGCGGTCTCGGTGGCGGCTCCCGTCACTGCTGGTTGGTCCTGCTGCTTCGTCGGCGTCTGCGCCCGAGGCCCCCATTTTGCCTCGGGGGTCAAGTGCGCCCTGCGCAACTGCGCCTCTTCGCGCCTCCCACCAGCAGAGCTCCCACTCGCAGCGCTTATCGGCGGCGGCGGCCGATATTCGATGGCCGACCGCGAGGAGCTAGACGACTGCGGGGAGGCCTCGCGCGGCGGTCGCTCGGGGCTTCCGCTACTGCGGTCCCCCGTCGGCCCCGCGACTGCGGCATCCGCGGCAGCCCCTTGCGCGCCGAGCCTTTCCCGCAGTTGCTGCTTCAGCTCGGCGAACCGCTTGTCGACCTCGGCTTTGCGAGCTGGGTCCATGGCGTGGCCGCGCGCGGCCCCCGTCCGACGGGGGAACTGCGGCCGGCTTTGGAGAGGAACGGCAACGAGGGAGACGGCGGGGATGAGGACGAGGAAGGCGAAGAGGAGGATGGAGAGGACGCGACGGAAGAGGATGGCGCGAAGAGCTCAGACGAGGGTGAAAGGAGCAAGGGGGACTGCGACGAGGATGACGGGGCAGAAACGGAGGAGGAGGAATCAACAAAGTCCGCAACTGCGGCCCTCGGGGGGGACTGCGACGAGGACGACGGGAAATGACTCGGCCAACGGAGGCGGGCTACGGCCAACGGAAGGAACTGCGACGAGGAGGAAAGGCGGAGGGAGGAGACTGCGACGAGGACGACGGGGAAGGGGATACGAGGACGACGAACAACTGCGGATCCATCTGTTTAAGTACCTGTCTCCGCAACTGCGGCCGCGCTACTTAACGTCGCGAGTGCTTCAACGGAGGTGATGCGCGCCCGAAGCACCTAATTACAGCGGTCAGTCGTGGGAGCGCCGCAACTGCGGCCAAGCTGTATGAAGTCGCTAGAAGGCAGCGCCGCAACTGCGGCCGAAAGCGCGCATAGTGAGTCAAACGAGCGCGGCGTCACGCGATCGGTCCCCGCAACTGCGGTTCCATGTCTGCGCAATCCCGCAACTGCGGTGTCAAGGCTGCGCGGACCACCGCGGTTGCAGCTGCGCCCCCTTGCTCGCGTCGAACCGCCCAGGATTCGGATGGGCGTGCAGCATCTTCCAGAACGTGAACGTTCCGTGGCCATCGCTCTTGCCGAGACCTGCCCTCGGGCCCCGCACGGGAAGCGAGTGCGGCTCCACCTCATACGTGTTGAACTTCGGGCTAGACCAGGATGGGTGGACGCGAATGCCCGAGCCGTCGTCGCGGATGAGGACGAAATCCCACTGGGGCAGAGGATTCTTTGCGCCTGTCCTCTGTCCACCCCTTTCGTGTGCCTCATGTTGTCGAGACTGCTAGGGCACGGGCGGCACTCGCAGCGGACCAACCCGCGACTGCGGTCATTGTCATGGCCGCACACGACGCGCAGCATTGTAGGTCCATCCATCTGCGCGACCATCTCCAGCCAAGACCACGGCACTTTGACAGTGTGGTCCCAGTCCCAATCCCTGTTTTCCTGCGCCTTCCCCTTTGCGCGGTACTTAAGGATCTTCGAAATTTCCTCCGCAACTGCGGTACCTCCGAAGACGGGCGTGCGGCTGCCGAAAGGGTTTTCTCGGTCTTCGTAATCGTCTCGGAACCACTTCAAGGCCGCGTTGTGCTGCTTATAATTGCCGTTCCAGTTCGCCCTGAAGTTCTCGAAGAATTCCAACTTGAAAATTGGCAGCGGCTCATTGCGCTCAATTTGAAACAGCGCAACTGCGCCTTGTTCTTCGCGCCCTGGGGGAAGCAGGGGACCGCCTCCTTTGCCCGCCGCTGTTGCGGCCGCGGGCTCCGCGGCAGGAGAACCTGCCGAGGCACTCGAGCGGCCACCTTCCATGCATTCCACCAGCCACCCTCGTCGTCCCACCAGCGGGCGCCCTCCATTCCCCAACCCTCGCATCCGTTGCCGCCCCATCCGCCGCCCTCCCATCCTCGACTGCGGTCACTTCCGTCGCCGCCATCCTGCGCTTTTCCTCTCCATCCGCCAAGAGAATCTCCGCCGCCCCAGCCGCCACTGCGGTCACCTCCGCCGCCGTATCCGCCACTGCGGCCGCCCCAACCCCCACTTGTTCCCCAACCGCCGCCGCTGCTCTTTGTAGAATCCGCAACTGCGGCCCGTGTTTCCTCTTCCGCTTTGTCATCCCACCCTGCACGCATCTCTGCCCCGACTGCCGGCCGCGGAGGCGGGCGCGAGCCCGCCCAACCGCCGTGAAACCTACCGTCGGCGCGGGCTTGAGCCGAACGTGCATGGAGGAGGAGGATGAGGAGGAGGAGGGTGAGTGTGAGGAGGATGATGCGTTCCTGGGAGGTGTGCCTTCGCGTGCAACACAAGAGCCCTGAGAATTCCTGAGGCCCCTCCAACAGCCAAGGACGCGGATGACAAGAAAGTCGAGAAGATTGGGAACCGATTGAGGATTAAGAGGCGTGCGACGAAAGGGATGATGATGACGAAGAGGAAGATCAGTGAATGGGAGGAGCGGACAGGAATTATGGAGGAGTGATAGCAGAGGAGGAAGAGGGGGAAGGGGGAGGAGGAGGAGGAGGAGGAGGAGGGAGAGGAAAAGGGGGAGGAGGAGGAGGAGGAAGAAGGTGAGGAGGAGGAGGAGGAGGAGGAGGAGGAGGAGGAAGAGGAGGAGGAGGAGGAGGAGGAGGAGGAAGAGGAGGAGGACGACGACGACGAGGAGGAGGAGGAGGAGGAGAGGGAGAAGGAGAACGGGGACAGGAGGACAAGGACGGAGAAATATAACAAATGAGGGGGAGGAGGCGGAGGAGGAGGAGGACGAGGAGG
>CAUYUJ010015693.1:1013288-1023749 GCA_963575745.1 Prorocentrum cordatum | reverse complement strand
GTGCGTGCGTGTGCGTGTGTGTGTGTGTTCGTGTGTGTGTGTATGTGCGTGTGTGTGTGTTGTGTGTTTGTGTGTGTGTGTGTGAGTGTGTGTGCGCGCGCGTGTGTTGTGTGTGCGCGTGTGTGTTGTGTGTGTGTGTGCGGTTACGTGTGCGTGCATGTGTTTGTGTGTGTGTGTTCGAGTGTGTGTGCGTGTGTGTGTGTGTGTGTGTGTGTGTGTGTGCGTTGTGTGTGTGTGTGTGTGTTTGTGTGTGTGTGTGAGTGTGTGTGTGTCGAGGCTTCGCGACAGTGCCGCCACGTCGCCGCTGGGAGACAACATGTGTCGGGGCCCTTGTTTCTGGGATTCGCTCTAGATCTTGCGAAGCAGCTCGCGCTGCGCCTGGGGCCCGCCGTGCTTGCTTGTTAGACTGCCAAGTGGTGCAGCGGGGATTGTCAGTGTTGCCAGAGCCGACGCCCCTTTTCGCCGCACGGGGGTGCGCGGGTCGTGTTCGGCCCGCGCCCTGGGCGCCGGGGCCCCTCACGGGCTTGCGCTTGGCTTCGAAGTGGCCCACAGTTGCGCACGACGGTCTGGAAAGGCCAATTCGGCACTGAGGTGGCCCACATGATCCCCAACGTTATCCCAAGGGGCCGCCAGCCGGCAGCCTTTCCGCGCCATGATCCCGCTCTGCGGTCAACAGGCCCAGGGGGGCGCTTCCACTGCACCTGGCACGGCGCTCGCCTCCCCGGCAGCGCTGCGCCCCGCTGCCGCGAGGGAGCCCGCTAGCGGTCGGGACCCACCTGGAGCGTCGGGTCGACGACAAGGAGTTCCAGAAGTACTCCTCCTCAAAGACTGAGCGCCGTCCCGCCGCCAACCAGGGCGGACCCAGAAGTCATTGATATGATTCTTCCAGACAATCGCTTGTGCCCATGAGGCACTACCAGTACGAAGCCGGACGAAGCATGGATAGGCCAGCGATGCTCCCCAAACAGCGCCCAAACCTCGACCGTTTCTCGCTTCAAGATTCTGCGAAATGCATCATTTTCGGGCTTCCGCGCCCCAAGTGGCCGCAAGATAGTTCCAACATTGCCCGCAGACAGCCCGAGGCGGCCTGGGTCGGTCCAATAAGCGCGGCCGCCGTGTGGCCCTCCTCCTCCCCCTCCCCCTCCCCCTCCTCCTCCTCCTCCTCCTCCTCCTCCTCCTCCTCCTCCTCCTCCTCCTCCTCCTCCTCCTCCTCCTCCTCCTCCTCCTCCTCTCCTCCTCCTCCTCCTCCTCCTCCTCCTCCTCCTCCTCCTCCTCCTCCTCCTCCTCCTCCTCCGCCTCCTCCTCCGCCTCCGCCTCTAGTTGGTATAAGAGCAGACGTGTGTTCGAGCACCGCAGACGCGCATGCCGACGTTCAGCAGCAACAGCTCATCCTCCTCCTCCTTCTCCTCCTCACCGTAACTAGCCCTCCTCCACTTCCTCCTCTCGAGCTTGCCCCACCTCTTCCCTTGCGACGCCCCCTTTCGTAGAGCAAAACGGGGTGCAGTGGAGAGGAGTTGGAAGAAAGTCGGGGGCGATGAAAGGAAGAAGAGGAGGATGAGGAGGAGGAGGAGGAGGGGGAGGAGGAAGAGGAGGAGAAGGAAAAGGAGAAGGAGGAGGCTGAGGAAGAGCAGGCGGGGGAAGAACTTGCAGGTGAGGGAGGATGGGGCGAGGCAGAGGATGAACAGAAGACGGGAGACACGACGTAGACTGGCGGCGCGCCTTTGGGGTGCTTCGCCAAATAAACCACTCGCACTGGGCTCCTGCAGCCGGTAGACCACCAAGATCTCCTGGAACTGTGGCTCCTTCGGGGACAGAGCTCCTGTTCAATATCGGCTTCTCCTCCACCTCCTCTTTCTCAACCAGTTCTATCACTTCAACCACCTGCTCCTTCTCCTCGTCCCTATCCTTTGTCGTCGTTGCCGTCCTCCACCTTCGCCTCATTGTCGTCAACGTCGTCGTCGTCGTCCTCCTCCTCCTCCTCCTCTTCCGCCTCCTCATCCCCGCATCCCATGAACATGATCTGGCCTGAGCGCGGGTGCATACATTCACAAACCGGACAACGCTGATAATAAGGATGGGTGTCCCCCGCATTGTAATTACCAGCACGTGCTCGAACATTCACACAGGCAGTGGCCTGGAACAGCGCACATGCAATGGGCCAGTTTCTGAAACCACGAAAGAAGTAACTCCACAAGGGCACGCCAGACATGTGGCGCTCGAAGCATTATCCTGCCAGCTGTAACTGCGAGAACACATCTTTCCAGCGCGGAGACGAGTCGGTCCTCCCCTTCTCCGCCCCCTCATTCTACTGTCTCTCCTTCTCCATGGCCCTCAAATCCAGACCTCCGACGTCGTGATTTTTTCACGACGTCGACCCCAAGAGGTCTGGACCCCTGCCCCGGGACCGGTTCTTCATCCCGAGCCGTTTTTTGACGGTCCCGCGGCCGGGAAGGGCCCTCCGAGGCCGAAAATGGCCAAAAACCTCCCGTCGTGATTTTTTCACGACGCGAGGAGGTCTGGGAATCCAGAGGACTTGACGGAGGAGGAGGAGGGGGAGGAGGAGGAGGAGGAGGAGGAGGAGGAGGAGGAGGAGGAGGACGGCAGGAGGACTTGACGGCAGGAGGGACTCAGCACGCTCTCGGGGGTCGGTTCGTGGCCTCCGCGCCACTCGGGGCCTCGCGGCAGCTCAGCGGGCGGCGGCCCGTGGGCTGGCGCCGCGGCCCCGCACGCCGGCCGTGGACCCCCCAGGAGGAGGCGGAGGAGGAGGAGGAGGAGGAGGAGGAGGAGGAGGAGGAGGAGGAGGAGGAGGAGGAGGAGGAGGAGGGGGAGGAGGGGGAGGAGGAGGGGGAGGAGGAGGAAGAGGAGGTCTCTTGGCTCCCGTGCCCGGTGTCGTGCCGTGCCGCGTGGGCGTCGCGGTGTCGCCGCCTGGACTCCGGGGCGGGGCAGCACATGCTGGGCTCGCGGGCTCGTTCCGTGCTGCGCCCGGTCCACTCGCCGCGCGGCGTTCTGGGCGACACGGCCGAACTCGGCAGGGGAGCTCTGAAGGGGCCCAGGGCGGACAGGTTCAAGCCCCGAGCGTTGGCGAAGCAGAGGCGTGACTTGAGCCGCCACTTGCGGGCCAGCCTGGGCGAACCCGACCTCGCCGATGCCATTGTCGTGGCCCGACATTTCCGTTCAAGATTTGGGTCAGAGGTCGTGCCCATGCAACGTTCTGGCGATCATTCTGAGATCTGGGTCTCTGGGGGAGACAGCCAAGAACAGGCCTGCAATGTGCTGCTCGAGCGAAGGGCGTGCAACGCGCCTGTGGGGGTGGCGAGGAATTTCGTATGTAAGTTGCAGGCGCCAGAGTCGTGCGGACTCTGCGTGCTACGCAAGCGCGCGGCCGCGGGCCGCGTGCTTCCTGGCCTCACTTACTCGAGCTTTCTCTCTGCTTTGTAAACGGCGGCGCTGGACTTGGGCTCCTCGCGGGCGAGCGAGTGGGGGACCCGCGCGTTCTGCCGCGGCTGGGCGGACGAGGCCCTGACGCAAGGCGGCGTGGCTGGCCTCTTCTTCAGCGGGGGGTGGAGGGGCGTCGCCGCCCTCGGCTGCGCTTCCGCAGAGGTGAAGGGCGCCCTCCTGGCCGCAGCATGGCCAGTCGAGCCTTCGGACTCCTCCTCGGGCGACGAGCGCGTGCCAGGGGGAAAGGCGAAGAGGATTGCAGTCTGCGTATTCGCTGGCGCGCCCGTCCGCCGAGCGCCGGGGCGTTCGGCGTCGCTCAGCGGCGTGGCCGAGGAGGGGCAGGAGCAGGAGAAGGAGGAGGAGAAGGAGGAGGAGGAGGAGGAGAAGGAGGAGGAGGAGGAGGAGAAGCAGGAGGAGGAGGAGGAGGAGGAGGAGGAGGAGGAGGAGGAGGAGGAGGAGAGGGCAGGAGCAGGAGGGAGGAGGAGAGGAGGAGGAGGAGGAGGAGGAGGAGGAGGAGGAGGAGGAGAAGCATGAGCAGGAGGAGGAGGAGAGCTCGCCAGCAGTGGGGCCTGGGCGCAGGGGGGGCGAGGCGACCCACAGCAGGTGGGCCCCGGCCGCGCCCGGGCGCCAGCAGCGCCTCGAGTCGCTCGCCCTGGGCTGGCGCGGTCACTCGGAGGCCGCGCAGAATCCTCATGACCCTTCCCTCCGCTCTGCCATACACCACTCCGCTCCACTACGCACCACTCCGACCCACTCCCACTCCCACTCCCACTCCCACTCCCACTCCCACTCCCACTCCCACTCCACTCCACTGCACGCCACTCCACTCCACTCCACTCCACTCCACTCCACTCCACTCCACTCCACTCCACTCCACTCCACTCCACTCCACTCCACTCCACTCCACTCCACTCCACTCCACTCCACTCCACTCCACCTTGCTCCACTCCACCTTGCTCCACTCCACCTTACTCCACGCCACCTTACTCCACTCCTCCACCTGTTCGCCCTTTCTCAAGCCCATTCGTGCCTGTTATGGCAAGGCCGCTCCTGAAGTCGCGTCGGCTGCCACATCGTCTTGAAGGAGAGATCGAGGTCATCCATTGTGATCCGCTCGACGAACTCCCCCCTCTCGCGGCAAGGCTCCGCTTCGGGGCGGTGTGACCCCGCCCGCCTCTTCCCGTCCCTTCCGGATACCCACCTGTCGGGCCTCACGTGCACGTTACCGCGCTGCAAGCCCCATGATTACGAGCGCGCCTCGTACTGTCGGGAAACATGCTGCCAGAAGCGGAACTTGGCAGAGACAAAAAGTGGCCTAGATTGCTGCCAAATGGCCAGAGGATGGCAGAGCTGTGATGAGCAATGATGCAGATGAGGGGAGGATGACGGCAGAAGAAGAGGGGGACTAGAAAAAGATGGGAGGGAGGAGATCAGCGGTGGGGAAAGGGAGGGACAGGGGAGGGAGAAGGATAATGGAGGAAACCTAAGGTGGCAGTGTGCCTATGGCGAAATAAAAGAGCTCACTCTCGACATCATGGCGGGCGACATTCTTCGGTCCCCTGGCCAGCTTCTCGAGTGAAGGCATGCGGGGAAGAAGGGGGCGCGGGACGGGAGGGGCAGGGCGGAGCGGGTGGTGGTGGCTGGGGGATTTAACATTCCACCTGCTGCCGACGAAGGCCCTGCGAGATGCCTAATCATCCGAGCCCATGAGAGTTCTCGCTCTGGGCCACAATGAGAGGGCCACGCATCTTTTTACAGCAAGGACAGTTGGGCGCCACCATGAAATATACGCAGGTGCCTAATGCGGTGCTGAGCAGCATCACGATACCCGCGGTCGTTACCCTGGCCTCTCGTTTTCCCCTATACCCCCTCTCTCTCTTTCTCTATTTCTTCTTCTCATTCTCCTTGTCCCAACCATCCTGCAGTGTTGGGCCCTCGTTTTGAATCAGCAGCACCCCGCGTCCACTCCTCCACGCCTCGCAATTCGGGAGCGCGCGTGTACGGCCGTCAATTGTCTGATCGGCGCTTCGTCTTCCTCTCATTGGAGCTTACACGTTCACTTGGGCTCGGCGGTAGGCTGGCCATTCGTGGATGAGACAGGGTGCGCATGGCGGCCCCGCCTCAATTCGGCCCCCCTCCATCATGGCCAATCGGGAGCCCCAGTTAAGGCTCAAACGCAAGTGTTCGCATGGCGGCCCCACCCCATGTCAGCACATCCCTCACATGTTTAGTGGCTCACTGCGGGTCTCGACGAATGCCCACACGAAAGGGTTCGCATGGCGAGCCCGCACCATTTCGGTGCATCTTCGCACGAATCGTGGTGCCATAGGGTACCCGAACGAATGCCCCGATGCCAGGGTTCACATGGCGGCCCCGCCCGCGTCAGCCACCACCCAGTACAGCGTCTCGTGGGCTCATGAGGAGCTCCACCGACGGCCCCACTGGCACCGCCCGCATGCGTCAACCACCACCCAGTACAGCGTTTCGTGGCCCCATAGGAAGCTCCACCGAAGGTCCCAGTGGGACCGCCCGCACGCGTCATCCACCACCCAGTATACAGTCGGGCTGCTGACAGAAGGAACGCTACATAAGGAACGGAGCCCCTTCCTGGCCCTGTAAGCGCCTCCGTGCCCCAGGAGGGCAAGAGGAACAGCACTGGAGGAACCTCAGGAACATCGAGCCCCTCCCGAACCCGAACCGTCCCGTACTTCAGCGCCTTGACTGCATAGCGTTTCGTGGTCCCCTGCCTCTCGCGCGCCTCGTGGCCCCCTATGCGGAGCTCCACCGAACAAAACAAACAACACCGTTGCAAGGCTCGCCCGACGGCCCCGCACCGCTCTTGGGGTGCGCCCCCCCTTGCACGCTCCGCGGTGCCTCCAGGGAGCTCCGCCGAGGGCCCCCCCGTGACAGGGCTCGTGCGACGGCCACGCCCGACTTCGGCGCGCCTCTCAGGCGCTTCGCGGCCCCCTAAGGGGAGTTCGGCCGAAGGCCCCAGCGGCGGGCTTCGCCTGGCGGCCCCGCACGCTCTCGGCACACCCCTCGCGCGCTTCGTGGCCCCCACAAGCAGCTGCACCGAACGCCCCCAACGGGAGGGCTCATGCAATCACCGCCCCCATATCGGCACACCCCTCACACGCTTCGTGCCCCCTTTCTCTTGTTTTATTTCCCGCCCGGCAACGATGATACCATGATTCCAGAGCACTGCAGATCATCACAGCGAGGCTGCGCCACCGCGTGCAACGGAGGAGCGTCGGGCAAGCAAGCGAGGCAAACGCCAGAGTGGAAAGGAGAGGGTGAAGGAACAGCAAGGAACAAACAAAGGGAATGTTTAGCTCGTGCATGCGTCAGCGACCCCAGACTTCGCCGGAGACACCCGCAAAATTGTCCCACGCGAGCGAGTGAAGAGGGGGAGCCCGCGCGTGCGTACACCTACAAGGCATTGCCAGCGGCACTCGCACAATGGTCCCTCACGGGCAAGACAAAAACAAAGGAGGGGAAAAGAGGAGGAAGGAACCACGGGCGAAGACACGTAACAGCCAACCGGCTCCCCGAGTCCACGAGCCCAACACACCATATACTGTACAGAGTACATGCGAACTACAGTGCCCAGCGCACGGCTGCCAAAGGATGAAGACGCCTGATAATAGAAAGGCGAACGAGCCGAAGCCACGCAGTGCGGCCGACCATTGTGGCCGGGCGCCCGCATGGGCGGCCATCGCCTGTCGTGCACGCCCAGGACGACCCATAGCGAAAGCGGAGCCGGGTGCCGAAGAGTCAGAAAAAAAGAGCAGCTCGCCACTTGAAATCGCATGCAGGAGGGAAAAGAAGAGAGGGAGGACATAAAGATCGCGCGACCGCCCTCAAGACATGGTGTGGACGTGAACCGGGCGTAGGCGTCGATGATGATGCTGGCGTCGGTGCTGGCGTCGGCGCTGGCGTAGGCGTAGGCGTTCGTGCAGGCCACGATTATGGCGACGATGCTGGGCGCTAGCGCTGGTGCCCAAGTAGGCGCCGGCGTTGGTGTTGACGCGGGTGATGGCGCTGGTGCTGGTGTAGGCGCTGGCGTATGCAGTGATTCTGGCGTCGGTGTTGTCGTCGGTGCCGGCGTAGGCGTAAGCTTTGGTGCCGGCGTCGGTGCTGGCGTCGGCCCAGGTGTAGGCGCTGGCCCTGGTGCCAGCGTGGGCGCTACTGTTGGTGCTGGCGTCGGTGATGTTTTAAGCGCCGGTGTAGGCGTTGGCATTAGTGCCTGCGTAGGCGCTGGCGTTTATGCTGGCACCGGTGGTGGGGTCGGGCTTGGCGAGGGCGCTGGCGTAGGTGCCGGCGACGGTGCTGGCGTCGGTGTTGGTGTAAGCGCTGGCCATGGTGCCGACGCTAGTGCCAGCGTTGGTGCTGGCGTCGGTGCTGGTGCAGGCGCTGCCGCCGGCGTAGGCGCAAGCGTTGATGCTGGCGTTGGTGCTGGCGTCGGCTCCTAGGACTGGCTGTATCGGTATGACACCGCACCACAGGAAGAGGACAAATTGTTTTTCCCTCCCCCACAGGCGACGAGGACACTACGATTCAAGAGCACATCGAATTATTACAGCAAGGCTGCGCCACCACGTGAGATAGAGGAGCGCCTGGGTAGATGCTGGTCCCCGTCGTGCTGTTTAGCGACGTGGTACTCGTCGCGTTGCTTGTCTCCCGAGTGGGCTTCGATATGGAGCTGCTGGTCCCGGTCGTGGTGCTTCGCGTGGAGCTGCTGATCCCCGTCGAGCTGTGTAGTGGCGTAGTGCTCGTCGCGCTGCTGGTCTCACAGGTGGACGCCGACGCCGAGCTGCTGGTCCCGGTCGTGGTGCCCCGCGTGGGGCTGCTGGACTCCGTTGTGCTGCGTTGCGTCGTGGTACGCGTCGAGCTGCTTGCCTCCCCACTTGACGTTGACGTCGGGCTGTTGGTCTCAATCGTGGTGCTCCGATTGGACCAGCACCATCTCGCCCACACCTGCACCGACCAGAATCGACTAAACCACGGCCTGCCGCGCCGACCAGTTTACCAGCTCCCTCATCGACCAGCTCACCGACTCCCGCACCGACCAGTTCCAGGCCTGCCGCACCGATCAGCCTGCTGGCCCCCTCATGGACCAACTCACCGACTCCCGCACCGACCGGACCGCGGCCTGCCGCACCGACTAGCCTGCCGGCTCCTTCCTCGACCAGCTCACCGACTCTGGTGCCGACCAGCTCGCAGACTCCCGCGCCGTCCAGCTCACCGACTCCCTCATCGACCAGCTCACCGACTCCCGCGCCGACCAGCTCGCCGGCACCTTCGCCGACCATTTCGCCAATTCCCGGACTGACTAGATTGCTGCCGGCCGCACCGACCAGCTTACTGGCTCCCTCATCGACCAGCTCACCGACTTCCTCATCGACCCGCTCACCGACTCCCGCACCGACCAGGTCGTGGCCTGCCGCACCGATCTGCCTGCTGGCCCCCTCATCGACCAGCTCAGCGACTCCCGCACCGACCGGATCGCGGCCTGCCGCACCGACCAGCCTGCGGGCTCCCTCCCCGACCAGCTCACCGACTCTGGTGCCGACCAGCTCGCAGACTCCCGCGCCGACCAGCTCACCGACTCCTGCATCGTCCCGACCAGATAGCGGCCTGCCGCACCGACCAGCTTGGCAGCTCCCCGTAGACGTCCATTCGTGAAACAAGCAGCGTGGCGAGTACCACGCCTGTAATTAACCAGCAAGAATGTGACCAGCAGCCCCACGCGGAGCACCATGATCGTGACCAGTACCTCGACGTCGACAACCATTGGTGAGACAAGAACCGCGACGAGCACCACGTCACTAAACACCACACCGGGGCTCGTGGCCCCCTATTGGGAGCTTCGCCGAAAACAGTACCCACACTGCGGTATTTACAACCGCATGTGGTCGGGTCCTTCGCCGATTTTTCCCTACCTAGGCTCTGCCTAGAAGGGTTCTTACTCTCTGGGCTTAAAGGGGCCGGGCAGTGGAAAGCGCCCTGGGCGGTTCCCCCAGTATCCGCCCCGCAGTTCCCCCAGTTACGTCCCCTTAGCTTAGCGTAGCTTATCTCATCTGAGCTTAGCCTAGCTTAGCTTAGCTTAGCTTAGCCTAGCCTAGCTTAGCTTAGTTTAGCTTAGCTTAACTTAGCTTAGCCTAACCTAGCTTAGCTTAGCTTAGCTCAGCTCAGCTCAGCTTAGCTTAGCTTCGATTAGCTTAGCTTAGCCTAGCCTAGCTTAGCTTAGCTTAGCTTACATAGCTTAGCTTACCTTAGCTTAGCGCAGCATTAGCACAGCACAGCATAGCATAGCATAGCCAAGCATAGCATAGCATAACATAGTACAGCTCAGCATAGCATACCATAGCGCATCATATCATAACATATCATAGCATAGCTTGGCATATCACAGCGTAGCATATCATAGCATAGCATGGCGCAGCATAGCATAGCATAACATAGCGCATCATATCATACCACAGCATAGCCTAGCATAGCAAAGTGCAGCATGACATAGCATAGCGCAGCATATCATATAATGCGACAGCATGCGTGTGTGTGTGTGTGTGTCTGTGCGCAGGCAAAGCAACAACAAAATCAAGCAACAGCAACAACACAAGCAAATCAACAGCAACAGCAAAAGCAAAAGCAAACGCAAAGGCAATGCAATGCAAAGCAAAAAACAAAACCAATGCGAAAGTGCATCTGTAGATGTAGATGTAGGTGTAGATGTGGATGTAGGTGTATATGTATATGTAGGTGTATATGTAGATGTGAGTCTCGCTGTTGATGTTGATGTAGATGTAGATGCAGGTGTAGATGTTAATGTAGCTGTCGGTGTAGATGTAGATGTTGCTTTCCTAGATGCTCCAACTCCTAGGTAGGGTCGCACTGGGATAATTCTTAGTTCCCATCCATCCTGTGGTGTTGGGTCCTCGTTTTGAAGAGACAGCGCCCCGCGTCACTCCTTCCTTCCTCCTCCCCGTCCTCCATCCCTCCCTCCTCCCGTCCCTGCCTCTC
>CAUYUJ010015693.1:890788-1010788 GCA_963575745.1 Prorocentrum cordatum | reverse complement strand
TGGGTACGAAGAAACTGATGACGAAGATAGTGGCCACAACCGCCCGGTATGCAAAACATATTTTCGCCAATGTGGGGAGGCTTCCTGATTTCACCATGACCTCAACTCCTGTCTGGCTGTTTCGCTACTATCGCTCCTCGCTCGTCTCTCTTGCACTTGCTTTCCGTTGAGAGCCCTGCGCGAGCTGGGTGTAATACGGAGGTGATGCAACAAAACGGGCAGGACGAGGACGAGGACGAACACGGCAACACCGAGGAGCAGGAGGATGGGGGAGGTCAAATCAGCCAAGTCGAAGGAACCAGAATGCCCCGCCTGTTTTCACCCCCTCTCCCGCGACACTAGAGCCGACTGTGGCACAACCTGGTCGTGGGACTGGAACGTCATTCCCCCCCCTTGCGAACGGACGGCGCTCGCGCGAGGTCCCGCTTCCGACAACCTGGCGACGGGAAGCTTACATACGCGTGTGGCGCCAGGGCGGGACCGGCAGCACTTCCGATGAGCGCGGTGAAGACGGGGCATGCGCGGCGCCCACACAGCACTGCCACTCTGCCCACCGCTTGGGCGAGGATCGCACTTCGCCCGCTCTCGCGCGGCCCCGCCGCCGCTGCCACGCGACTCGGCGAACGAAGCATGCGCCGCGCCCGCGCGGGAACGCCACTTCCAAACGAACTGTGTGCGCAGCCAGGGCGATGGCGCAACGTCGCCAGCTCGCACGGGGCCCCGAAACTTGGCGAGCGAGACGCACGCGCCGCCCTAAGGCGGGAGTGCAACTTTCAAGAACCATCTGCGCGGTCGAAGCGAACGCGACACTTTCGCCCGCTCGCGCGCCAGCAGTCTGGCGTGCGAAAGGGGTGCTCCGCGCCCGAGCGGGAGCCAACCTCCCGGAACAAAGGAGCGGCGGCGCCGAGGCGAGAGGGACAGTTTAGACCTTTCGCGCGGGGGATGTGCGCCCCGTCCCGCTCCCGCAGCGCGCATTCTGCGACGTGGCCGACGGAACGTCCGTGTCGAAAGCAGAACTTAGCACTTCCCCACCTCCCACTCCTCCTCCTCCTCCTCCTCCTCCTCCTCCTCCTCCTCCTCCTCCTCCCCTCCCCTCCTCCCCATCCCTCCTCCTCCTCCTCCTCTCCGCCTCCTCCTCCTCCTCCTCTCTCCTCCTCCCACTGCCTTCCCCAGCCATCCTGTGGTGTCGGGTCCTCGTTTTGCGGCAGGGTCCGCATGGCGGCCCCGCACCAGAGTCGGCACGCCCCTCACACGCCTCGTGGCCCCAGAAGGGGGCTCCACCGAAGGCCCCAGCGGCAGGGTCCGCATGGCGGCCTCGCACCCATTTCGGCACGCCCCTCACACGCTTCGTGGCCCCAGAAGGGGGCTCCACCGAAGGCCCCAGCGGCAGGGTCCGCATGGCGGCCTCGCACCCATTTCGGCACGCCCCTCACACGCTTCGTGGCCCCAGAAGGGGGCTCCACCGAATGCCCAGAAAGGGCAGGGTCCGCATGGCGGCCCCGCGCCGGTTTCGGCACACCCCTCACACGTTTTGTTTCCCCTTTGGGACCTGCCCCTCTTGTGTCCCACCTGCCTTGCGGTACTCGCACCCGCACATGGTTGGGTCCTTCACCCACATAATTTCCCAACCGTCCTGTGGTATTGGGTCCTCGTTTTGAATCAGCAGCGCCCCGCGTCTCTCACTCACTCACTCACTCACTCACTCACTCACTCACTCACTCACTCACTCACTCACTCACTCACTCACTCACTCACTCACTCACTCCTTTCTCCTCCCCGTCCTCCCTTGTACCTTTCCTTGCCTCTGCCCGCCTCATCCTGCATGCCCATTTCATCGCGCTTCGTGACCCCATAGGGAGCCCCGACTAAGGCCCAAATGCCAGGGTTCGCATGGCGGCCCCGCTTAGTTTCGGCACACCCCTCAGACGCTTCGTAGCCTCATAGGGAGCTCTGCCTGAGGCCCCACATGCCAGGGTTCGCATGGCGGCCCCGCTTCATTTCGGCACACCCCTCACACGCTTCGTGGCCCCACAGTGCGCTCCACCTAAGGCCCAGATGCCAGTGTTCGCATGGCGGCCCCGCCTCATTTCGGTACTGCCCTCAACTGTTTGGTGGCCCCATGTGGAGCTCCAGCTAAGACCCAGATACCAGTGTTCACCTGGCGACCCCGCCTCATTTCGGTAACCCCTCGCACGCTTCGTGGCCCCATAGGGAGCCCCAACTAACGCACACATGCCAGGGTTAGCAATGCGGCCTTGCTTCATGCCGGCACACCCCTCACACGTTTCGTGGCTCCATAAAGGACCTCCACCGAAGGCCCCAGCGGCAGGGTCCGCATGGTGGCCCCGCCTCATTTCGGTACACCCCCACACGTTCCGTTGCCTCATGGGGAGCTCCACCGAATGCTCCAATGCCAGCTTGGGTTCGCATGGCGGCCTCGCACAATTTCGGTGCAGTCCTCACACGTTTCGTGGCCCCATGGGGAGCTCCAGCTAAGGCCCACATGCCAATGCTCGCATGGCGGCCCCGCCTCAGTTCGGCACACCCCTGACACGTTTCGTGGCCCCATGGGGAGCCCCAACTTTGGCCCAGATGCCAGTGTTCGCATGGCGGCCCCGCCTCATTTCGGCGCACCCCTCTCACGTTTGGTGGCCCCATCGGGAGCTCCAACTAAGACCCACATGCCAGGGTTCGCATGCTGGCCCCGCCTCTATTTCGGCACACCCTCAACGTTTCGTGGCCCGATCGGGAGCTCGGGCCAAGGCCCAAATGTCAGTATTCGCATGGCGACCCTGCCTTATTTCGGTAAGCCTATCACACGTTTCGTGGCCCCATCGGGACCTCCACCAAACGCCCCATTGCCAGGGTTCGCGTGGCGGCCCCGCCTCCATTTCGGCACACCTCTCACACATGTGGTGGCCCAGTAAGGAGATCCTCTGAAGGCCTCGGCGGCAGGGTTCACATGGCGGCGCCGGCTTCACTTCTGCACGCACGTTTCGTGGGTACACAGGGAGATCTACCGAAGGCCCCAGTGGCAGGGTTCACATGGCGGCCCCGCCCCATTTCGGCACACCCCTCACACGATTCGTGGCCCCATAGGTCATAAAGGGGGCTCCACCAACGGCGCCAGTGCCAGCGCCCGCACGGCGACACGTCCCCATGTCTTCAGACCCCTCACACGCTTCTTGGTCCCATTAAGAATTCCGATTCCTTCGTTCCACCTGCTTTGCGGTCCTCACGCCTGCATGTAGTTGGGTCCGTCGCGGGAACAATACAAATATGACGCCCCCCCCGATGGTTGTTATCGGCCGGCTAGGCGGCAGAGTAGGAGCTCATATCACTAAGGAGTAGGGATGGAGGACGACGAATATGAAGGGGCCCAGGGACACACAAATAAATACATACAAATAACAGGATTCCCCATATTTTCTCATATGTTCTGGGTTTTTGTCTCCCCCCCACTTCCCATATTTGCCCATCTTTCTTGGAAATCGACGATTCATTGTGTCTGTGTTTTTTTTTCTCCCTCCTGAGAATAGGATAACTGGGGTGAGGAGGAGGACGAGGGATAGGAGGGAGGATGAGAGGAGAGAGAGAAAGAGAGAGAGAGAGAGAGGAAGCGGAGGACGATCAATAGGAGGACGAGGGGCAGGGGAGGAGAATGGAGGAGGAGGAGGAGGAGGAGGAGGAGGACGAGGACGAGGAGGAGGAGGACGAGGAGGAGGACGAGGACGAGGAGGACGTGGAGGACGAGGAGGACGAGGAGGACGAGGACGAGGAGGTCGAGGTCGAGCGTGCCCACAAGGTCTCATCCACGAGTGGCCAGCCTACCGCCGAGCCCAAGTGAACGTGTAGGCTCCAATGAGAGGAAGACGAAGCGTCGATCGGACAGTTGACGGCCGAACACGCGCGCTTCCGAATTGCGAGGCGAGGTGATGTGCATGTAAATACGGAATTACAATACTGAAGCTGTATTCTCCGTTCGCCTGGGACCGAATCCTGAAACGAAACCAAACATTCACAAGGACAACTCTCGGAAGGGCAGCCCGCGCAAGGGCCTCAGCTGGCCTGCAGTCCAAGAGGTGTTGCGACAAGGAATCACGGCGAACGTATCCCCAGATGCAAGTGACAGCGCTGGGCGCGACATACGGGATGAGGTCGTCCATCCTCCGAGCCATGTCTTAAGCACGGCGAAAGACCACGAGAGAGGCAGTTTGCGAAGGGCTTCCCTCGCCCCGCCCCAATCCACCAGCCCAGCTCCCCACCAAGCAGAAACCACTTGGTGATCCAACGCTCCATCTGTCACCTGGAAGTCCCCTCGCGGCGGTTGGGAAGTGTGTGTGTGTGTGACACATGGGAGACGAAGGCCAAAAAGGAGGTGCGAGAGACGGCCTAGCCAACCAAGTGAAAGCCCCGTGATCCGTGATAGCCTCCCGAATCAGATCAAGGTGTTGCGCCCAGAGCTGAATCGAAACAAGGGCAGCCCTCACCAGGGCAACGTTACACAACCCAACACGACGGGAATTCAAACCCACCCCGCCTCCCAACCGTCGCCCACCCACCCGCATGAGAATCGAACTGGCGGAGCTCCAGATAGGATAACTAGAAGCAAACAGATGGCGCTCTTCATTGGCAAGGTTCCGAAGCATTTCAAAGAGCTGGGCTTTGGCTGAGCATTGGCAAGGCACGGTTACGATAGAAGACAGTATTGGCCGCGATATCAGCTGACAAGTCACTTGCATGCCTCGCCCGCTGCTGCAGTTTAGCCCGCGGCCTGCTCCATTGCTCCTGAGTGGTGACTAACGGGCCTATGAGCGTGCCAAGATACTCGAAGGCGGGCACAATGTGAATCTCCTGCCGAACCTGGATGCTGCCAGCCAAGAATTCCCGCGCCTGGCTTTCGACATCTGACGAGGAGGCTCCAACTAGCGGCGCAACCTCACATTTCCTTGCTTAGGGGGCGATGGGGGCGAACCTCGAGGCGATACAGACAATCCCGCCAAGCCTGCGAAGGCCCTTTCTGGTGAGCACCACTGCGCCCGTAACATCGGCGCAGGCCTGATGTAGGGGCGATGTGGGGGCCCTGATGTAGGGGCGATGTAGCGGCAAGTATTGGGGTGATGTAGGGGCGCGATGACACTAATCATCTCAGACGGGAGCGATAGAGTGAGCGGCGTCATCATCGGCCAAGCCTGGGGCGCACTCGGGAACGCCTGGGAGAACTCAAAAGCGAAAAGCACCGGGAACCATTCGTCATGCCGAGTGCCGCGCTGAGGGGGGCGGCCTTTTAAGAGCGATCCCGACCTCGCCCGCGCGTGTAACTCCGCGAGATTCCCCAGAAAAGGACATCTCTTCTATGCAACCGTTTCGCGCGCGCGCGGGCGGATCTGGGGCAGATGCCAGACTGCGGGGAGTTAAGCGCTGCAGCCGCACATTTGTTTCGCGCGTTCTGAAGAGCGATGGGGCCTGGTCTCATCCGCGGAACGTGCGAGCAATGTTCCTTTGGGATCCTCGGGCTTGTCTGCTCTCCGCCAAGAAAGCGGCGGGCGATTCAAAGAAGTGAAGAGGGGGTGCTTCGCCTGCGGCAAGCGCCCAAAGACATCCGTTTCATCCGAGGGGCCGTGTCCGACCGGCCAAGAGCTATGCACAATCCCGTCGGGCCCTCCTCCTCCTCCTCTTCCTCCTCCCCCTCCTCCTCCTTCTCCTCCCCCTCCTCCTCCTCCTTCTCCTCCTCCTCCTCCTCCTCCTCCTCCTCCTCCTCCTCCTCGCGGGCCGAGTCGCACGCGCGTCGAAGGAGTTTCCGCGCCGGGATTTGGGCCAGGCGGCGGAGCGCAATCAAAACATTTCCCTCGAGGCAGAAGCGCTCAGCATATCGCTGAGCGCCCGCTGGGGGCGAGGAGCTCCGTTGAAAGATCGGGGCCCGAAGTTCCGGTCAGCTGCGAGCCTTCTCAGCAGGCGAGGTGGGCGGCCCCGAAGTGCCCGAGGCGACCCCGAGAAACCTGCGACGGCTAGCGGGGCCCCGCATCCGAGGCTGCCCGCGGAGGGCCAGGAGACGCTTCGAGGCGGCGGGGGAGGGAGGGGGCGCGAGCCATTCGACTACTCTGGGCCCCCGGAAACCGTGATCGCGATCCTCTCTCATTCCTTGAACGTTGTCCAAGCGTGTCCAGATCCTCAACTCCTCCACGCGGCTTTGCCGATCGCCTGCCAGGCCGCGGTGTGGCTGGTGGGGTGGGTCACCACAAATCTCCGACATATGGCAGTCGGTCTCGCCGCCTCGACCAGCGCGGCGAGGAGCGGCAACAACTTTAGTATCTTTATTTCCCCTCTTGTCCTCCTTGGCTTTCTTGTCTTCCTTGTCGGGCATCTACAGCGGCTGAGGAAGGAACTGGAAATGCCCAGTTTACCCTCCCCATTCAGTTCCAGATGCGCTGGCCACGGGGCCACGTAGCCCTGCCACGTGCTGGTGTGACCAGATCAAGACCTGGGCGAACAGACCAAGAAAGATCGGGGTCAAACCGCGGACTAGCGGTATCCATTCGGCTCCGCTGGGAGCTTGGCATCTTGAGCCAAAATGGCTACGGAAGAAAAGGAGAAGGATGAGGAAAATGAGGAGGAAACAAAGGAGCAGGAGGAGGAGGAGGAGGAGGAGAAGGAGGAGGAGGAGGAGGAGGAGGAGGAGGAGGAGGAGGAGGAGGCGGGGGAGAAGGAGGAGGAGGAGGAGGAGGAGGAGGAGGAGAAGGAGGAGGAGGAGGAGGAGGAGAAGGAGAAGGAGGAGGATGAGGAGGAGGATGAGGAGGATGAGGACCGTGGAGGCGAGGAGCGCTCCAAGTGAAGGGCCGACAAAAACCCGTCCTGGCCGCCACGGCCTCTGGCGCCGGGCTCGGCGTGCCGGAGCGTATGCCAGGCGTGCTGGAGGGCTCCAGCTCCAGCGCGCGCAGCTCCGCCTCCTGCGGTTCGCCAAGGCGCTCCCGCCCCAGACCCCTGGCCGCTCTCCTGCGGTTCGCCAGGGCGCCTTGCAGTTTGCCAGGGGGGCCTGCATCGCAAAAAAATCGCGACGGAAGATATTCTTGGCAATTCCTGGCCTCAGGGGTCCGTTCTGGGCTCTCGCACATTGCAGAAATGACTCGGGATGAAACGTCGGTCCCTGGAAAGGCGTCCAGACTTTTCGGGGTCCACGCGGTGACGAATACGATGTCGGAGTTCTGGGGAGAGTTTGAGGGTGGAGGATCGGGGCGTTCTCGGGGCTCCGGGGGCCTTGGGAGACTGCGGATGCCTGCGGCGACTCCAGGCTGGAAGACGAGGGAGACCTCCTGGGAGGGGGGGAAGAGGGGGGAGCCAACGCCGCGGTGGGTCCGTCCGCCCGCGGGCCCACGGGGGCGAGCTCAGGGCAAGGTCGTGCTGAGGTCGCCGTTGCCGAAGGGTCCGAAAACGGTGCGCTGGGCACTGCAGCGGCGGCTGGGCGGTGGCTTCCTTGCTGAGAGGCCTTCGTTGGCGTTGGGCACCGCCACCGCAGCAACCTCACACGCGGCAGGGGGAACTCGCAACGCCCTGCGGGGGTGAGGGCATCACCCCGCCGCTGCCGCGGGGAGGCACGGGCCACCCTGGCTCGGCGGGCGCGGGGCGCGCGCGAGGCGGAGGGGCCACGCCTGTGGAGGTCGTTGCGGTCGCGTTGGGGAGCAGAGTGTCCGAGGCGTATGGGCCTGCAGGCGCAGGGCCTCCAGGAAAGAGGGCACGTGGGTGGGGGTGCGTCCTCGGCAGGAGCATGGAGCGAGATGGTTGTGGGTGGCATCGCGGCCGCGTGGAGGTAGAATCTGGGTGCGTCGTGAGGGGTGGGACGAAGAGTGAGGTGGAGGAGGGAAATACGGGGAAGGAAGATGTGGTGGTCGTGGCACGGGCGCGCGTGCGAGAAGTCGAGGAGGCGGATGAGGGAAGGGGGACGTGGGGGAATGATGATGATGATGATGATGATGATGATGATGATGATGATGATGATGATGATGATGATGATGATGACGAGGAGGAGGAGGAGGAGGAGGAGGAGGAGGAGGAGGAGGAGGAGGAGGAGGAGGAGGAGGAGGAGGAGGAGGAGGAGGAGGAGGAGGAGGAGGAAAAGGAGGAGCGGGCCTCGGCTGTACAACGTTGGTCTTCGTGCGCTCCGGCACCAGGGGAGGGGGGGAAGGCGGAGGCGGAGAGACACACAAATGGGCAACAGGGGGGGGAGGGAGGCGAGGGGCCTCCCCCAAGAGAGAGATCGGGGCAGAAGGGAAGGTCGGGCTTCGCCGTGGCCCCGGCGGGCCTTCCGCCACGCGTCGGAGAGCCTCTGGATCAGGGCCGCGCGCTCCTGCCATGGGGGGGGGACCACGGCGGCCGCCGCGAGTGCTCAAACCAGCAGCAAGAGGCAGGGGCCTACCGGCAGAGCTAGAGAGCAGCGATTCCGTGCATCTACTCGGCGTCCGTGGCCTTTCTTTTCTGCTTGCGATGCTCCCGACATGCTGAGTCTACTGTCGCAATGTCGAACAATCAACACTCAACATCCAAACGCTCTCTCATTCCGTGTGCTACTGAGCATCATGGTGGCGGACAGCTAGGCACGTCCTTGTGACATCAGCAAGTGCGGCCTCCTTTGTTTCAGAGAGGAATAAGTCGTGATCCTTCGACCAGCGGTTCTTTTCGAGGACGTTGTCGAACAACCAGTAGGTGTACTGATAGCGGCCCGGCTGGAGCTTCCTGAGCACCTGCGTGCCTGGAGCAGTTGCGACCACATTTCAAGGCAATATACCCGTACCTGAAAAGACATGTTCACTACTTTGGAAGAGGACACGGGCTGACATGGCTCGAGTGTCAGCGTGGGCGAACCGTCGAAGCTCGCGTCGAGTGCACACGAGATCGCTGCAGCTGTCGAACGTTTCCACTTGAAAGCTGTGGCTCGAAGCACCTTCGCGATGCTTCGGCGTCTGCTGCTCATCATGGCATACAGTGCGGGCGCGGTCGCAAGAAACCCTCGCAAGAAACCCAACCCTGAAAACCCGCGCGCGAGGTGCAACTGAGGGGAAACCCGGAGCACCCCGAACGCAGCAGCTCCTTCAACGGCCGCGGGAAGTCACCGCGCATCGCGCGGAGCGAAGAAACCCAGGGCACCCCGACGAAAAGTAGATGGTTTCTTGAGGCGCGCCCCCCACTGTATCAACTCGCGACCGAAAGCAAGCAGTGACCCACGGTGCCGCGCGCCATCTCCCTGTGTGCGCCTGCCCGGCACGCTCTCGCTGTCTGTCGGATGGCTCCCTGCCTGCGGGTGCCCTGCGCCCGTGCCCCTCCCCCGGGCCCCTCCCGCTCCCCGCCGCTCGGACGCCCACGCCCTGTGCTCTTTTTTTTCTCGGCCTCGTGCGCGGCTCTTTCGCAGGAGGATCCAGGAGGCTCCTTGCCAAACCCCGCCGCGGACAGGTGCACACGTCCGAGCGATACCCAGTCCCATGCGTGCCCGCTCGCTTCTGGTGCACGTCGCGTGGCCAGCGCCGCTGCCATTGAGTCAGGCCTGTCCTCCCACAGGGAGATTTTGGACGAACGCTACAGCATACCCAAAAAGTGCTCAGAAAGATGCCCAAACATAGTCAAAACAATAGTCCCCAGATTTTTATACATATATATATATAACAATAAAAAAGGGTGTGTATATATATTATGTGTGACAATTTTTGAATACTCTCAGATTTTTGAAAACAATAGTTCCCAGACTTTAATATATGTGTGTATGTGTGACAATTTTTGAATACTCCCCCTGTCGAGGGACGGGCCCGACCTAAACCCCGTCCCGTGCGTGCCCGCTCGCCTCCAGGTGCCCCTCGCGCGGCCGGCGCCGCTGCCCGGGGGGCCGCTCGCTGCAGGCGGGCCCGCGCGCCCCTCCTCGCCGCCCTCCGGGGGCCCCCGCGGCGCGGAGGGGCGCGCGGGCCCTCGGGGACGAATGGGGCCCTGGGACACACAAATAAATACACGCAAATAAACATTTTCCCTATATTTTCCCACATTTTGAGAAGGTGGTTCAGGAAACGCACGAGTGCTATCGTAGTGCAGGGCGAGTTTTCGGAATCCGTGGCGATGAAAGAACCAGGGCACTGTCTTTGCGTTCCTTTTTTGCTGCTGCTGCACTCTGTTGGACACAAAAAACTAGTCGTGAGAAGGCTCCAGATTGACACGTGTTCACCCGTGAGTTGCACGAGTTTTCTGGGCTTTTGTCTTCCCCCCCCCCACTGCCCACATATTTTCCCATATCTTCGGGGGAGTCGACGCTTCATTGTGGGGCGCGGAGGGGCGCGGAGGGGCGGCGCGGAGGGGCGGCGCGGAGGGGCGCGCGGGCCCTCGGGGATGAATGGGGCCCTGGGACACACAAATAAATACACGCAAATAAACATATGCCCCATCTGTTCCCACATTTTCTGTCTTTTGTTCCTTCCCCCCCACTTCCCACATATTTTCCCATATCTTCTGGGGAAGCGACGCTTCATTGTGGCTGTGTGTGTTTCTTCCCCTCCCGAGGGGCGCCAGCGCGCGCGGAGGCCCCCGGCCGCGCCGCCAGGTGCAGGCCGACGCGCGGAGGGCCCTCGGCGTCGGTCCTCGCTCGCCGTCGTGCGACTCAGGTCGATCGGTCGACGTCGTCGCCGTCTCTGTCGCCGCCCTCGTTGTCGCCATCGTCCCCCTCCTCGCCGCCGCCGCCCTCCTCCTCCTCCTCCTCCTCCTCCTCGTTCTCCTCGTCGTCCTCTGTCTTGGCCTCCGCGCCGGTTACAGCGGACGTGCGCCAACAGTAGGTAGGGCTCTTTCTTCTGGGCTCAGGTTTCTCCACGGTTGATTTGGAGAAAGCGCATGAGGCGACAGAAAAGAGGGCGCACCCATCTGGTACTCGTTCCAATCGTAGCCCACATGACGGAGCGATGCGAATTCACTCTGAAACGTATCGGTGCCACGGGAGGAAAAGCGGAGAAGAAAAGTGAAACGCGGGGGACCGCGCAGTGCTTGCAAACACAGTGAATAGCCCCAGACTCAGGCGCAGAGGGAGGGAGAGTCAGACAGAACGAGAGGACCAGATCTGACGAGGAAGGGGGGAGATAATATTACGCCAATGAGACCGACCACATGGCGCTGCTGGTACATAACGCATGTTTTTCAAGTTGAGACCGCACGAAAGCCATATACTGACTCTTGGGGGCGTAGCTTTCCCCGTGGCGCCGACTCAACAATCTACAACAAATTACATGACGCATGCGCGATTAATCCGCCGGCCCCCTTGCCGGGACACCAGGCTGCGAGGGTGAGGATTGCAGCTCCCTGTTTTAGTTGCGGTTTCCAGTTACCATTGTTACAGTCCTGCTTTCTGCTTCTTTGCTGTGAATTGTTGCTGAACGCGCGAGGGGGGGGAACCCCTCAAACCAGTTTTTTTTACCACGCCCAAATCGTGTTGTCTGAATTCATGGGGGGGCGTGGGACACGCGCAAATACATGATATTCGCGTCCCCGAGGCCATAATCTCTGGTAAATTACGCCATATTCGCGCCCCCGAAAACATAAACCCTGGTACGTTAGACGTTGTTCGCGTCCCCGAAGTCATAAATCATAGAACATTGCGCCATATCCGCGCCCCCGAGACCATAAACTTATGAAACTGATGCAATATTCGAGTCCCCGAAGCCATAATCCCGGATGAATTATGCAACATTCGCGCCCCCAGAGCCACCGTAAATTAATCAATCTTCGCGCCCCCAGAGCCATACACTTTCGTAACTTATGCAAACTGTCCGCGCTCCCGAAGCCATAAACCATTGAACATTATGTTAGATTCGCAATTGTGAAATATTTCGCAGTTTGTAAAGTCCCGACGTTGCTTCACGTCAGCGTCCAGACATCCCAACAGAGCTCTGGCAAGTCCCACTCTTAGAGAGGGGGGCCGGCGGCATGGAGGCGAAACCCCTACGGAAACAGTTCCTAAGTGCGTGAAAACCAGATCTGGTACCAATCATTAGGCGCATGCTAAGCACAGACATCGACGGCTTTCCCAGCATTCCGTAGACACAGAGCAGATTCCTTACAATGCGATGGGGCTAGACATGCAACCTCTGTCGCATAGGGCTGTGCGCATGTGCGAGCTCGTGCGAATCGTGCCGCCGAGCGCTAGCCTTGTAAGACCCTGCAACCGAGTCGAGGCACGCCACAATGTGACCGAGAAGTGTCAGGCGCAGTGTGTGAAGGGACGGGGTGGAGGGGTAACGATCATGTCGGATGTGATGTGCAGGCGGCTAGGGCCTGCCCTTCTACCCTTTGCAATTACTTAACATGAAAATGACTGTCTTCGATCCCCCGAAAAAGGCCAGGGAGTCGCCCCACCCTCCTCCGCGCACATGTTTTTTACACACAGGGCTTTGACATTTTATATTTCATTTTTTTTGTAAAAAACGGAACGTATTCGGTACATCAAACATGGAGCTGCCGCTGCAGCGTTCGCCTCTTTTTAGGATCGGCGCTTGGCTCCAGCTTTTCGAATGGCGCTCTCACCCCAGATCGGGCAACTATTTTCTTGATCCAAATCTTTCGTCATCGTTGTCGTCTCCATCCTTTCATTCTCCGCCTTCCGTACCCCTGGTCACTTGTGGCGTCCAAAACCTGGATCGCAATGAAAGGAGCTTCGTCGGAGATCTCAAAAAGCTTCAAACGCGCTGCGGAAAAGGCTTCCGCCACGAATGTCGGGAACGGGTAGGAAAACGCTTTCCGGAAGACGCTACGAGTTCAAGTGGGGCGCTGCGGGGATGCCTGCCCGGGAACTGTGGAGAGGAAGCTGGCCTACCCGGTGCTGCCAGCTTCTTATCTCTAACCATCTTCGCTCTCTAAAGAACTGTCTGGAAATCTTGCTCCTCCCGCTCCTTCTGCTCCAGCTCCTGCTGCTGCTGTTCGTCCTCTTCCTCCTCCTTCCTCATCCTCCTTTTCCTCCTGCGCCTCCGCCACCTTCTTCTCCAATGTACGCAGTTTTTTTTGTTGTTGTTTCCCCCCCCTACCTAGGCTCTGCCTAGAAGGGTTCTTACTCTCTGGGCTTAAAGGGGCCGGGCAGTGGAAAGCGCCCCGGGCGGTTCCCCCAGTATCCGCCCCGCGGTTCCCCCAGTTACGTCCCCTTAGCTTAGCGTTGCTTATTTCATCTTAGCTTAGCTTATTTCATCTTAGCTTAGCTTAGCTTCATCTTAGCTCAGGTTTATCTTAGCTTAGTTTACCTTCATCTTAGCTTCGCTGAGCTTTAGCATAGCAGAGTACATCATAGCATAGCATAGCATATCATAGCGTAGCTTAGCATAGCGCAGAGCTGCATTAGCATAGCATAGCATAGCATATCATACCATAGCAAATCAAATCATAGCATAGCGCAGCTTAGCATAGCATAGCTTAGCATAGCACAGCGCAGCATGACATAGCATAGCAAATCATAGCATAGCATAGCGCAGCTTAGCTTAGCATAGCATAGCATAGCGCAGCATAGCATGGCATGGCATGGCATAGCAACTAATGCTGCTGTCCTAGGGGCTCCAACTTCTAGGTAGGGTCGCACTGGGGATTTTTCTCTTTTTCCAACCGCGCAGAAAACGACGGGGTTCTTTCTGAAATTCCAGGTCCGCTGTGACACGCGCCAGCGGATGGAGCAGAAAGCACCGCAGCGGGAACGGATGGATGGGATGAGTAAGATGACAGTTAGGTCGGGCCTGTCCCCCTACAGGGGGATTTTGGGACGAAAAATACAAATATTTAAAACATACTCAAAAGATGCCCAATACTATGTTTTTTTGGGGGGCTATTTTTGAATATTCCCCCTGTAGATGGACAGGCCCGACTTAAGATGGCAGATATGGCGCGAGCGCGCCTAGCTTGTCTCTCCCCTCTCTATATACAACCGCTCAGCATAATCACTACTCCCCCGAAGATGGCTGGGGAGTAGCCTGCCCCCCTCCGCGTACCCTTTGTGTTTTTGTCTTTCTCCCTTCCCCTTTCTTCGCCCTCCTACAACCAAATCCCGTTGGGTGCCTTCCAACCGCGTCCGCAGTCCGCGAAGCCTCTCGCGTACCCATGGCCATGCACGAGGCCATGCACGAACAGCAATGCGCCTGGGAGGGGATACCACAGAAAAGGCGCACTACCCAACCTGGGCGCACGCACTTCCGAGGAAAAGAAAATGTACACAGAGGATAAGGACCGCATAGTCTATCCTTTGGATGATAAGGAGGTCCAGGGGAGGTGCTATCATCTTTGATGTGCGTTGGGCGCACACTTCAACTCACGAGTGGACACACGCACACATCAGGACATCAAGATGGATGCTCATACTCACGCGAAAGAGAGAGAGAGAGAGAGAGAGAGAGAGAGAGAGAAAGAGAGGGAGTGATTCACCGCCGCTTTGCTGTGGAAAATTCGCCCCCTCTTCCTCTGGAGCCCGGGGGTCCCCCCCCCTCTGAAAATCGCCCCCCCCCCTCTCTGCTCGAACCCCTTTCCCCCCCCCCCTGCCCCCCTCCTTCCCCGGCAAAACACCCCCCCTTCCGCCCCCTCCGGAAAACTGGGGGGGATCACTACGGGCTCGAACCCCCCCAACCCCCCGCTCGCCGCCGGCAAACGACTCCTGGGTCCTCACCACCGTCCTCACCACCGCCCTCACCACTGTCCCACTGTCCCCACCACTGTCCCACTATCCCCACTGTTCCCACCACTGCCACCACTGTCCCCACTAGTGCCGCCACCACTGTCGCACTGTCCCCACTGTCCCCGCCACTGTCTCCATCACGGTCCAATCCTCCCCACAATCCCCACTGTCCCCACCACTGTCCCACTGTCCCCACTGTCTCTACCACTGTCCCATTGTCCCCACTGTCCAACCCGCTGTCCCACTGTGCTGTCCCACTGTCCCCACTGTTCCCACCACTGTCCCACTGTCCCCACCACGGTCCCCACTGTACCACTGTCCCATTGTCCCACCACCGTCCTCACCACCGCCCTCACCACCGTCCCCACCACCACCGTCGCCACCACTGTCCCACTGTCCCCACTGTCCCAACCACTGTCCCACTGTCCCCTCGCCACTGTCCCCACCACCACCGTCCCCACCACTGTCCCACTGTCCCCACTACTGTCCCATTGTCCCCACTGCTCCCACTGTCCCCACCACCGTCCCAACCACTGTCCACATCAGTCCTCCATCCAGAGTGGGGGAAGAGGGGGAGTCGTTGCGGCGAGTGGGGGGGGAGGGGGCTCGAGCTGGTAGTGACCCCCCCCCCGGTTTTCCAGGGGGGGAGAGGGGTGGGGGCTCGAGCCGGTAGTGACCCGCCCCCTTTCATGATGGACCGGGGTGGTGGTGGAACCCTCAATGACCACCCTGGTTTTCGAGGGGGGGACGGGTTGGACCCCCCCAGTGCCTCCCCCGGTTTTTTGCCAGCAGCGGCAGAACACCCTCTTACACATATATATATATATATATATATATGTATGTATGTATGTATATATATATATATATATGCATTTGTGTATATGCATACGCATTTATTTGTCCACGCGTCCGTACATCTTCGCATACACACATACATATACATATATATGTGTATACACACATATATATATATAGATATCAGAAATTGGGGGGGTGAGATCGCAGTGGAACGGAGATCCCCAACCGGGAAATAGTTTCGTTTCGTTCGTGTCGTGCGTGCGGGCGAGGCGAAGCTGCGTGGGCGCGCGAGAGGAATGAACCCGCCGTTGCCAGGGCGAAATCAAGACAAATGACTCTCCCCCGCCTGCCCGTCCGTCCGTCCGGCGGCGGCTCGCTGGTTCCCGCGGTGTCCCATGGTGTCCCGTGGTGTCCCGTAGTGTCCGCCGTTGCTAGGGCGAAGTCAAAACAAATGATTCTCCCCCCCCCGCCCGTCCGTCCGTCCGTCCGGCGGTGGCTCGCGGTGTCCCGCGGTGTCCCGTGGTGTCCCATTGAGTGAGATCGATAGTGAGATGGATAGTGAGATTGGTAGTGAGATCGATACTGAGATCGATGTGGTGCCCCGAGGTGTCTCGTGGTGTCCGACAAAGCGAGATCGGTAGTGAGATCGATCGTGAAATCGACAGGTGTCCCGTTGAGTGAGATCGATAGTGAGGTAGATCGTGAGATCGATACTGAGATCGATGTGGTGCCCCGACGTGTCCCGTGGTGTCCCAAAAAGTGAGACCAATAGTGAGATCGATCGTGAAATTGATGTGGTGTCCCGAGGTGTCCCGTTGAGTGAGATCGTTAGTGATATCGATAGCGAGATCGATCGTGAAATCGATGTGGTGTCCCGAAGTGTCCCGTGGTGTCCTATGGTGTCCCGTCGAGTGAGATCGATGGTGAGATCGATAGATATATTGGTAGTGAGATCGGCAGGTGTCCCGCGGTGTCCCGTGGTGTCCCGTTGACTGAGATCGACAGTGACATCGATAGTAAATCGACAAGTGTCCCGTGGTGTCCCGTTGACTGATATCGATAGTGAGATCGATTGAGTCAGATGTTGGTTCCACCCCCCCTCCCTCCTTATTACCCGAAGGGTGGTCGTATATATGTATGTATATATATGTATATACACACATACATACATACATACACACACGCACGAGAGCCACGCGCACGCGCTACGCGCGCGCTTGAGTTCTAGCCGATTGCGCAGTTGTGGCCGGTGGACCTAGCGTCACGCCGCGAACCTCACTATACCAGAGGGGAGGTCACCCAGGCAAAGGCCGCTCTTGGCGTGTGGAAGTGCTGGGCCCTCTGGGGGATAATTTAGGATTTTGTGGGCGGTCGCGGAGTCGTGCGAAATCGACGTGCGACGCGTCGGAAGGCTCCGAATGTCTCCGCAATTGCGTAAGTGACTTGACTGCCACGGTGACGAAAGAGGGCCCCAGAGGCTCCTGGCTGCCAGGCCGCTGCCGCCGCCGCCGCCCCCGCGGCCGCCGCCGCTGCTGCCGCCGCCGCCTCCGTCGTGATGATCGTCGCGGTGGTCGTCGGAATGGTCGTGGTGGTGGTGGTGGTGTTCGTCGTCTGTGGACGTAATCGGATGATTGCATGTTCTGGGGCGCCTTGCGCTGATCCGGGCCCTCTGGAGGCCTCCGGTCTCTGGAGATCTGTGGAGGCCGTCGGCCGTCGTCCATTGATCGTCGTCGCTGTGGTTGTCGTCTGACCCGTGGAGGCCGCCAGGGGCTCCTCGTCGACGCTGTCGTCGTGGCCGTGGTCATCGTGGTTGTGACTGAAGCGTCGTTGTCGCCGCCAACGTCGTCGCAGTCGTCTACGATTAAGTCGGGCCTGTCCCCCTACAGGGGGATTTTGGATGAAAAATTAAAATGCCCCAAAAACGCTCCAAAATGGCAAAAAAATGCTAAACAAATGTTCCCATAATATTTTTTTTTGACAATTTTTGAATATTCCTCTGTAGAGGGACAGGCCCGACTTAAGTCTACGATCGGGGAAGGAGAACGGGGGATCCAGGATCCAGGATCGTGAATTGTCTTGGGCTTTCTTGGGCCTCGCGGGGTCGCTTTCGTCGCCGCGGTTGCCCAAGGCCTCAGACTCCCGCCGCCGCTCGTCCAGCGTGCAGGCTCTGGCCACCGCCGCCGCCGCTACCGCCGCGGCCAGCGACATCGTCGTCGTCGTCGTCGTCGTCGTCGTCGTCGTCGACTATGCTCGTTTCTGTGCGGGGTCGGACGTGGTTGGCCCTGCCGCGGCCACTCGTATCGACACTCTGCAGACACACTGAAGATCTCTGGGGACCGTCGGGGTCGTCGTTGTCCTCCTCGTCGTCCTCGACACCTCTCCTCCTCCTCTTGTTCCTGCGGTGTGATTCGGAAAGTCCGCTCGGAAATTCACGGATATTCTTCTCGGACATCGATGGAGTCATTCCGGGAAATGCTTCCAGAAACATCACTCGGATGCTCCTGGAGAAGCTCTGGGCGCATGTTGCGATCCGTCTTATGTGTGTCGACGACGGCCTGGGAGGGCTCGAAGGGGCCCCAAAGCAGCTTGGGGAGCATCTCCAGAGACACAACAGAACAACACAAAATTCACACAGGCCCGCCCTCTTCATGGAAACAGGAAGTGTTCAATGTGTTGAATTTCGAAGCTTCCCCGAGGCCTGTGAAGCCGTCCCCGGGACCTCGGGCAGGCTTCGGGAAGGCTCCAAGAGGGCCGAAACATTGACACCAATTTAACACAAGCCGCTGCCTCGTCAGGGACGGTGTTGTGTTAAATGTGTGTGTGAAAGTTTGGGCCCTCTTGGGGCTCTCCTGAGACCCCAACAGACTCCCAGGAGAGCTCTCCAAGACGAGCTGCGAGGGCTCGGAGGCCACAGTCACACGCATTTGACACAACGCAGTCCCTAGCGAGGCTGCGGTTTGTGTCAAATTCGTGTTGACTTTGGAGCCAGTTTGGGGCACTCCTAAAACTCCCAAAGGCCCCCAAGAGAGCTCTAGATAATGGCCTGGGAAGGCCCGAAGGGCGCCCAGGGAGCTCTAAGAGCGGCCCAAGAGACCCAACAATTTAACACACATTTGATATAACGCCGTGATTGACGAGGAAACGATTTGTCTTAAATGTGTGTGTTACATTTGGGGCCCTCTTGGGGCCGTCTCGGGGCTCCCTTGGGGCGTCTTGGGGCGGTCTTGGGGGCCTCTTGGGCCGTCTTGGGGCGGTCTTGGGGGCCTCTTGAGACGTCGTGGAGCGCCAGAAGCTCGTGAAGGCAAGAACCTCCCAAACACTGAAAACCCAACGGCAAATCAATGGTCTTTGCCTCTTGGGGCCCTCCGGGGAGCGTTCGTCGCGTCCTCTTAAGCCTTCTGGGGGCACCTTGGGACGGAAGGCTCGTACTGTCGTTTCGGGCTCCTGCTCTAGGGCCCCTCGTGGGGCCGTCTTGAGGCCCTTCTAGGCTGTCCTTGGCGCCTCGATGGCCGTCTTGGGGCCCTCTTGGGCCGTCTTGGGGCGGTCTTGGGGGCCTCTTGGGACGTCGTGGAGCGCCAAAGGCAAGAACCTCCAACACACTGAAAGTCCAACGGTGAATCAATGGTCTTTGCCTCTGGGGGCCCTCCAGGGAGCGTTCGTCGCGTCCTCTTAGGCCGTCTGGGAGCATCTTGGGACGGAAGGCTCGCATCGTCGTTTCGAGCTCCTGCTCTAGGACCCCTCGTGGGGCCGTTTTGAGGCCCTCTTAGGCTGTCCTTGGCGCCTAGATGGCCGTCTTGGGGCCCTCTTGGGCCGTCTCAGGGCCCTCTTGGGGTCCTCTTGGGACGCCGTGGAGCGCCAGAAGCTCGTGAAGGCAGGAACCTCTAAAACACTGAAAGCGGAAGGCTCGTATTGTCGTTTCGGGCTCCTGCTCCAGGGCCTCTCTTGGGGCCGTCTTGAGGGTCTTGGGCTGTCCTTGGCGCCTCGATGGCCGTCTTGACCTTGGGGCCCTCTTGGGCCGTCTTGGAGCCCTCTTGGGGGCCTCTTGGGCCGTCTTGGGGCGGTCTTGGGCGTCTCTTAGGACGTCGTGGAGCGCTGGAAATTCTGAAGTTCAGAAAGGTGAGAACCTCCCAAACATTGAAATCTACATGCCCATTGGATATGTATGTATGTATGTATGTATGTATGTATGTATGTACGTATGTATGTATGTATGTATGTATGTATGTATGTATGTATGTATGTAGGTCGATAGGTAGGTAGGTCGGTATGTATGTATGCATGTATGTATGTATGTATGTATGCATGTATGTATGTATGTATGTATACATGTATGCATGTATGCATGTATGCTTGTACGCCTGCCTGCATGTGTATGTATGTACGTATGCATGCATGTATGCATGTATACATTATGTATATGTGTATGTATATATATACGTATATATGAATGTATGTATGTCTGTATGCATGCATGTATGTATGTACGTATGCATGTATGTATGTATGTATGTATGTGTGTATGTATGTATGTACGTATGTATATGTACGTATGTATGTATAGATGTCTGTCTGCCTGCCTGCCTGTCTGTCTGTCTGTCTGTCTGTCTGTATGTAGGTATACATGTATGCATGTATGTATGTATGCATGCATGTATGCATGTATGTATGTTTGTCTGTCTGTCTGTCTGTCCGTATGTATGTATGTTCGTAGATATGTACATGCGCATGTGTGAATGTATGTCTGTATGTATGTATGTCTGTATGCATGTATGCAGGCATCTATGTATATATGTATGCATGCATGGGCGTATAGACATTCGTACAAACATATGTATGCATGTATCGTGTCGTGTATATAATATGTATGTGTATATATATACTTCTTGACTCCGAAGACGGTCACAATCTCCTGAGGCCGCCTGGGAGACCCCGGAGGGCGGTGCCGCGAAAGGCGCGAGATGACATCGAGGTACGGTTCGGAACCCTGGGGGAGGGGGGGCGTATACATTCATATTAGATGTCTAGTTCCCCACGTATTTCTCTTACCCCGCTAGCAGCCAAGTTGACGGCCCCAGTATCTATTAGGACAGTCGTCGGGATAACCATCAGCACATTCATAGCGACAACCATCGAGACATCTATCGAGACTACCATCGGGACCACCATCGGGATCACCATCGGGACACCCATCGGGACAACAATCGGGACAACAATCGGGACAACCTTCGGGACGAAGACAACCATCGGGAAAACTATCGGGACAATCATTGGAACAACCGTCGGGGTAACCGTCGTAACAATCATCTGGACAAGCATCGGGACAAGCATCGGGACCACCAACGGGACACCTATCGGGACAACCATCGGGACAACCGTCGGGACAACCATCGGGACATCCTGGGAACCACGGCCTGGACCCGGGGCGACACGTACGGCACAAACTAAATGAAACGATTTCCCGGTTGGGGCACCTCACGCTTACTTCGGTCTCACCTCCCAACCCTGTTACACCACCACCTGGCCCGGTCAGTGCCGTCCTGGGCCCTGGCATGGTGGTGGTCTGCAGATGCCCTGTGGAAATGGGCAGTGCGAGGGAGAGGGGTTTGGGGAGGGGGCAGGAAAGGGGAAGGAGGCACTGAGGGAGAAACGCATCTTGAACTCTTTCTCCCTCTGTTTCTCTCTCTCTCTCTGTTTGGTTCTCTGCCTCCACAGACACACTGCCTGACTCCATTCCCACTGCTCCGTCCTCTGATATTATATCCACGTGCCTCTCCACACCGTGGCCACTGCACAATGGTGTGCGAGAGGCGATGCGGTGATCGCAGTGTGCTCGCGCCGGCGATGGGCGCCCCGAGCGCCACACTGCTCCTCGCTGGTAGGCCCCCTTTATCCCGCACGGGGGGTCTCAGATGGCGGCTGCCTCCTGCTCCTGCTGCCAATGCTCGTCCCGCTGCTGCTCCCCTGGCGGCTGCTGCGGCTCCCCCTTTCTCATCCTGCTGCCGCTGCTCCCCCCGCTGCCCCCCCTGGCTGCTGCTGCTGCTCCACTGGCTCCTGCTCATCCTGCTGCTCTCTGGGAATCCCAGCTGCGGTGGCAAAGAGAGGGGCGGCGGATGGCAGGGCGCCGCGCGGCGTCGGCCACTCGGCCGCCCAAGTATCCCGCCCTGCGGAGCCGCTGACGCGGGCCCCCGCCACTCGGGGGCGGCGCCGTTCCCGGGGACGCGTTGGCCAGGGGGACCGTGGTTCGAGAAGAGGGGGGGCCCAGAAGGGAAGGTAGGTGATGAGAGAGGGAGAAAGAGACAGAGAGAGAGACAGAGAGAGAGAGAGAGAGAGAGAAAAAAAAGAGAGAGGGCAAAGAAGACAGGTCGGCCCCTCCTCCTGCGCCTTTCGCCTCCCCAGGACGGTGAAGGTGGGTGGGGTTGGGGAGTAAGCGGAAGATGGGGGGGTGGGGGGTGAGAGAGGACAGATGGCGGGGAGAAAGGTGAGGATGCTGGAGAGGGAGGGAGGGGGGGAGGCCAGAAGACGGGACGGAGACTGGTTCCGGCGCCAGCCTCAAATATCGCTAGTCTAGCAATCTTAAGTCTCCGGCAGGTCCGTACTGGAGCCGCAGATTTTCCCCTTTGGCGCTTGCAGCATCGCGCCTGCAACATGCGATCTGCCTGTCTGGCTGCCTGACTGTCTTTTCTTCTGTGCCATCTCCCCATCTCTGCTTCTGGACAGTCCGCCCTTTTGCCCAGTTCATGCCATGGACATCAAATTCAAAATCATAATCAAAATCAAAATCAAATTCAATCTTCGTGCAGGCATGCCTATAACCTCTGGCATGCACAGACGCCGGCGCCGCCGTTACGACAGATATGGGGTTTTTGCTTTCGCGCCGAGGCCGCGTCTCTGTGCTTTCGCCCCGTCGGCCGGCACCGCCGTTACGGCAAAATTTCGCTTTAGGCTGTCACCCTATCGTCTCATCGTCTCCGCTGCCATTTCACTCAAGCTGCTCCACCAGTGGGCAGCAGCAGAGAGGCCGCTCACAGGCCCCCCAGGCGGCGCCTGCAGCCTAACGTACGATCCGAAACAGTCCATCAATACATAATCAAACACTGATTTTGGGAAAAGGCTGCAAGCGCTCGTGGTAGTAGTTCTGCCACGCTCTCTATTGCACTGCGGCGACCGCCGAGCTTGGAAAAAGTAGCAGAGTGGGACACGGGGTCGGCCCCTCCTCCTGCGCCTTTCGCCTCCCCGAGGAGGGTGAAGGTGGGTGGGGTGGGGGAGTAAGCGGAAGATGGGGGGTGGGGGGTGAGAGAGGACAGATGGCGGGGAGAAAGGTGAGGATGCTGGAGAGGGAGGGAAGGGGGGGAGGTCAGAAGACGGGACGGAGACTGGTTCCGGCGCCAGCCTCAAATATCGCTAGTCTAGAAATCTTGAGTCTCCGGCAGGTCCGTACTGGAGCCGCAGATTTTCCCCTTTGGCGCTTGCAGCATCGCGCCTGCAACATGCGATCTGCCTGTCTGGCTGCCTGACTGTCTTTCCTTCTGTGCCATCTCCCCATCTCTGCTTCTGGACAGTCCGCCCTTTTGCCCAGTTCCTGCCCTGGACATCAAATTCAAAATCAAAATCAAAATCAAATTCAATCTTCGTGCAGGCATGCCTATAACCTCTGGCATGCACAGACGCCGGCGCCGCCGTTACGACAGATATGTTTTTTTTGCTTTTGCGCCGAGGCCGCGTGCAGATAATCGCGTTTCTGTGCTTTCGCTCCGTCGGCCGGAACCGCCGTTACTGCAAAATTTCGCTTTAGGCTGTCACCCTATCGTCTCATCGTCTCCGCTGCCATTTCACTCAAGCTGCTCCACCAGTGGGCAGCAGCAGAGAGGCCGCTCACAGGCCCCCCAGGTGGCGCGTGCAGCCTAACGTACGATCCGAAACAGTCCATCAATACATAATCAAACACTGATTTTGGGAAAAGGCTGCAAGCGCTCGTGGTAGTAGTTCTGCCACGCTCTCTATTGCACTGCGGCGACCGCCGAGCTTGGAAAAAGTAGCAGAGTGGGACACGGGGTCGGCCCCTCCTCCTGCGCCTTTCGCCTCCCCGAGGAGGGTGAAGGTGGGTGCGGTGGGGGAGTAAGTGGAAGATGGGGGGGTGGGGGGTGAGAGAGGACAGATGGCGGGGAGAAAGGTGAGGATGCTGGAGAGGGAGGGAGGGGGGGAGGTCAGAAGACGGGACGGAGACTGGTTCCGGCGCCAGCCTCAAATATCGCTAGTCTAGAAATCTTGAGTCTCCGGCAGGTCCGTACTGGAGCCGCAGATTTTCCCCTTTGGCGCTTGCAGCATCGCGCCTGCAACATGCGATCTGCCTGTCTGGCTGCCTGACTGTCTTTCCTTCTGTGCCATCTCCCCATCTCTGCTTCTGGACAGTCCGCCCTTTTGCCCAGTTCCTGCCCTGGACATCAAATTCAACATCAAAATCAAATTCAATCTTCGTGCAGGCATGCCTATAACCTCTGGCATGCACAGACGCCGGCGCCGCCGTTACGACAGATATGGGGTTTTTGCTTTTGCGCCGAGGCCGCGTGCAGATAATCGCGTTTCTGTGCTTTCGCCCCCCCGGGCGGCGCCTGCAGCCTAACGTACGATCCGAAACAGTCCATCAATACATAATCAAACACTGATTTTGGGAAAAGGCTGCAAGCGCTCGTGGTAGTAGTTCTGCCACGCTCTCTATTGCACTGCGGCGACCGCCGAGCTTGGAAAAAGTAGCAGAGTGGGACACGGGGTCGGCCCCTCCTCCTGCGCCTTTCGCCTCCCCGAGGAGGGTGAAGGTGGGTGGGGTGGGGGAGTAAGCGGAAGATGAGGGGGTGGGGGGTGAGAGAGGACAGATGGCGGGGAGAAAGGTGAGGATGCTGGAGAGGGAGGGAGGGGGGGAGGTCAGAAGACGGGACGGAGACTGGTTCCGGCGCCAGCCTCAAATATGGCTAGTCTAGCAATCTTGAGTCTCCGGCAGGTCCGTACTGGAGCCGCAGATTTTCCCCTTTGGCGCTTGCAGCATCGCGCCTGCAACATGCGATCTGCCTGTCTGGCTGCCTGACTGTCTTTCCTTCTGTGCCATCTCCCCATCTCTGCTTCTGGACAGTCCGGCCTTTTTGTCAGTTCCTGCCTGAAAATTTCCCCTTCCAAGAACCTCTTCCAATCTAGCTCTCCCATTATCTGCCGAGGACGGCCTGAAGGCGCAGCAATCATATCATAAGGCGACGACATTGATCCATCAAGACTGTCTGCACCCTTGAGCGAGTCAGTCTAGGGTACGCTGCTTGACGTTTCTAATGGCGGGGCCGCAAAGCGTTAGGTATGTATGTACGAGTCTACAAATGCATTCGTTTGTTTCTGACTGTTCCTACCTGATCGGCCTCTGCCTGTGGCTTTGTCTCGGCGTCTGTCTGTACCAATGTTTGTCTCTGCCTCCGAGCCCGAGTCTGTCTCACTCTCAGTCTTTACATCTTACTGTCCGTCTGTCGTTCCCTCCCTGTCTGTCTGTTCTTTTGGACGCGCAAGTGTTCCCAACAGCGTCCAGGCGTGATGCGCTCGCTTTGCATTTTGAACATAAGTTTGCCTGTCTGTCTCTGCCTCTCAGGCCCTGTCCGTCTGTCTGTCTGTCTGTATGTCTGTTTGTCTGTCTGTCTGTCTGTCTAATCGTGACCCTGTCAGCAAGTCTGCCCGCCTGCGCATTCGTTCGGTCGCCTATCATTTTTGCTTGGGTGTGTTTTTTGTTGCACGAGCGATTGTACACGAGCGAGACTCCACATCTGCGACTGGACCAATGCTCGCATGATCGTGAAACCACGCTCCTCTCTTATGCAGTCTCTGTTGTTATGGTTGCACGATGGCGCCTCGAGCCACGGGTAAGCATTGGGGGCAATGGCGTCTACCGCCGTCATGAAGCTCTTGCCGAGCCCTAGCGTTGGGGCTGGTGCAAATCCCAGCTCTACCGACGCCCCCGCTTGCGCAAGACAGACATCGACCTGGCCCCTCAAATGTCTCATTCCAGATTCCAGAGGTTCTGCCGTTTCCAGGGCTCCCCTCGGGTCCACCCTGGCCGGTTAACTACTGACCCCGATCAGTTTTTTGACGTCCCTGGGGTTCGAAAAAGGGCCTAGCCTGATGTGGAGCACACGCCTTTCGAACCTCCTCCTCCTCCTCCTCCTCCTCCTCCTCCTCCTCCCTCCTCCCTCCTCCCTCCTCCCTCCTCCCTCCTCCCTCCTCCCTCTCCTCCCTCCTCCCTCCTCCGGAGCCTCACCCTCCAGCGGATGCTGGTGGGCAGGGGGGGCGGGCGAAAAGGGCAGACCGGAAGCTCGCGCCTATCGTCCTTCGGCGGCTCTGCCGCCGGGCCCAGAGAGCCACCTCGGCGGGCGCGCGGGCCGCGCTCCGCCCTGCCAGGGCTCTGCCAGGAGGTCGGCCATGCGGCCTCTTCCGTCGCCCCCCGCTGCGGAGCACTGCGTGACCTGTGGCTCCTGCCGCTGTTCCTCCTCCTCCTCGTCCCCCCCCTCCCTCCTCCTCACTCTCTTTTCCTACTGCTGCTGCTTCTGCTGCTCCTCCTCCTCCTCCTCCTCTTCATCCTCCTCCTCATCCTCCTCCCCCGTCCTCCTCCTCCTCCTCCTCCAACTCGTGACTTCTGAAACATTTTCCAAGCCTTCACCGACGACACGGAAAACTATTCAGAAGGCCGTAGGCCTTCTGAGAAGCCCCGCCGCCTTCTGAGAAGGCCTTCTCCTTCTCACTTCCCCCCCTCGCTCGTCACCGAGCTGGAGCGGCGCAAGAGTGACCCTGGGTAAGAGTGACCTTTGGTGCGCGGCTTTTCGGGCTCCGCGCGAGGACCAGACACAAGCGCGCAAGACGCTACCATCGCGTCGCGTTTGGCGATCGGTGGACCCCAGTGGGCCCGCACCAAAGGTCACTCTGGCGACGGGTCACTCTTACGTGTAGCCGATCCACGTGCTACGTTTGGCCAGACCCTGTTGTGCCGGTGTGGATTCTTATGTTTTGGCAGGACGGGTGGGAGTGGGCGGGCTCACGGGTCGTTCGGGCTGGCAAGCTTGACTCCTCCTCCTCCTCCGACCCCTCCTCCTCCTCCTCCTCCTCCTCCTCCTCCTCCTCCTCCTCCTCCCTCCTTCTCCTCTTCCTCTAGATCGTTGAGTGGCTGGAGCCGGCCTTCATCCAGCACGTCTGGGAGTTCCGTCCTCTGGCCGTAGCACGCAAAGAAGAGCGAAGGCGGGGCCCCAGCCGATCGAAACCCGACAGCGGCGTTCCGCCTTCCAGCCCCTTGCAGGGCACTGTCAAGCCCTCTTCTCGACGCAACTGCGTCGAATTTCCCGCCGATTCTTGGCCAGCGAGTTGTGGCCTCCTTGCAGGCGGAGGAGAATCAAACACGCGGCCGCCTCTCAGAGACCCGGCGCGCCTCGAGCCCACGCTAAGGCCACTGCCCTGCGCCACGCCACGGGCAGCTGCCCTCCCTGGGCAGCGGCGGCGGCGCGGGCGCTGTCGTAGCCGACGGCGGCGGCGTCGCGGGCGATGTCGTAGCCGGCGGCAGCAAGCTTGAAGGTGAAGGCGAGGAGTGCTGCGGCCGCCCTTCATTATTTTCTCACCGCTCGTCGCCTCCCCATTTGCGGCCGCATGAGCAACGCAACGAAAACACATGGGATGGCATGCCGGGCCCATGAGGACTACATCAACATGTCAATCAGCTTTCAAGATAGCCCGTGCGGCCTTCATGATCCACTAGGGAGGCCTCAAGACGCACCCGAGAGGGTCAACAAACACTGAAACGACTGATGCTGTTCAATCTGTTGTGCCCGTCCCCCGTTTTGCTCCCAAGGTGTCCCGGTATGTCGTCAACAAGGGCCCCATGGTCGCCAATCTAACTTCAATGTTTCTCAAGATGGACCCATGGGCCCTAATACGCCGCCAAGTTGGCCCAACATGGCCTAAGACTTCCAACGTCGGCCGCAAGATCACCTCCATAGGCCTTAGTGAAGCCTGGCTGTTGTCCAACATTGGCCGACGGTGGCCTCCAGGGGCCCCGATATGCCTCCCCAGGAGGGCCCAATCTGTTCCAACAACTTCTGCCTGTGATCGACATGCCCCCCCGACCCGCCTGGACTAACTAACTCCCCTCAACAGAGGCGCATGAGGAGGAGGCCCAGGAGGCCGAGGAGGAGGAGGAGGAGGAGCAGGAAAAGGAGGAGGAGGAGGAGGAGGAGGAGGAGGAGGAGGACGAGGAGGAGGAGGAGGAGGAGGAGGAGGAGGATGGTAGCACCTGGCCTAGCGAGGTCCGCGAGCACGGGGCCCACGTGCTGCACGCGCCCAAGCGCGCTGGAGCAGTGCGCAATTCGTGCGAAGCGGGATGAAGGTCGGCGGGGATGTTTCGCCACTCGCTGGCTTTAACCAGAACGGTCCCGTCTGGCGCAGACTTGCAAGATGCCGTCCTGAGCCCACACCAACCGGATCAGAGCTAAGAATTTGTTACACACGTCCTAACGGCCACGCGCAACACTTTCTGCCTATGACCGACAGCCCCCCCAGACCCGCCTGGACTAACTGAAACCCCTCAAAAGAGGCGCATGTGTTTCCCAACCATCCTGTGGTGTTGGGTCCTCGTTTTGAAGAGACAGCGCCCCGCGTCTCCTCCTCTCCTCTCCGCCTCCTCCCCCTCCTCCCTCCTCTTCCTCCTCCTCCTCCTCCTCCTCCTCCTCCTCCTCCTCCTCCCCCTCCACCCTCCATCCTCATCCTCATCCTCTTCCTCACCATCACCATCGCCATCGCCATCACCGTCATCTTCATCATCAGCATCATAATAATCATAATCATCATTATCATCATCATTATCATCATCATCAACATCATCATCAGGATCAGGATCAGGATCAGGATCATGATCATGATTATCATCATCATCATCATCATCATCATCATCATCATCATCATCATCATCATCATGTTCATCATGTTCATCATGTTCATCATGTTCATCATTTTCATCATCATCATCCCACGCGTCCGTGCCATCAACTTCGGCACGCCGCTCACACGTTTCGTGGCCCCATGGGGAGCTCCACCGAAAGCCCCAGTGGCAGGGCTTACATGCGTCTCCGCGGCTTATTCCGGCGCACAACTCACACGGTTGGTGACCCCAGAGGGAGCTCCACCGAAGGTCCTAGTGGCAGGGTTTACGTGCGTTTCCGCGACTCATTTCGGCACGCCCCTCACACGGTTCGTGGACCCATTGGGAGCTCCACCGTAGGCCCCAATGGCAGGGTTTACAGTCCCCGCGGCTCATTTCGGCGCACCCCTCACACGGTTCGTGGCCCCATGGGGAGCTCCACCGAAGGCCCCAGTGGCAGGGTTTACATGCGTCCCCGCGACTCATTTCGGCACGCCCCTCACACGGTTCGTGGCCCCATGGGGAGCTCCACCGAAAGCCCCAATGGCAAGGCTTACATGCGTCTCCGCGATTCATTCCGGCACACCCCTCACACGTTTCGCGGCCCATAAGGAGCTCCACCGAAGGCCCCAGTGGCAGGGTGTACATGCGCCCCGCGATTCATTTCGGCACGCCCCTCACACGGTTCGTGGCCCCATAGGGAGCTCCACCGAAGGCCCCAGTGGCAGGGTGTACATGCGTCTCCGCGACTCATTTCGGCGCACCCCTCACACGGTTCGTGGCCCCACTGGATTTCGGCACACACCCCAAACGTTTCGCTGTTCCATAGGGAGCTCCACAGAAGGCCCCAGTGGCAGGGTTTACATGCGTGCCCGCGATTCATTTCGGCACACCCCTCACACGGTTCGTGGCCCCATAGGTAGCTCCACCGAAGGCCCCAGTGGCAGGGTGTACATGCGTCTCCGCGACTCATTTCGGCACGCCCCTCACACGGTTCGTGGCCTCACGTGGAGCTCCACCGAAGGTCACAGTGGCAGGGTGTACATGCGTCCCCGCTTAACATTTCGAGGAAGAGACGCTTGCGCGAGGCCCCTGGAATTCTCCACGGCGCAAGGCCCCTGGACCTCTCGACCCCACTGGGCCCCTGTCCTCCGTCTCATCTCCCTCTCAATACTCGCAACTGCATATGGTTGGGTCGTTCGTCATGCTTCTGTTTTTGTATGCGGTTGCGGCAGCACCTTGCCTAGCGCGATCCGCGAGCATGGGGCCCATCCTGACTGGCGCTGCTGGGGCCCGCGCTACCGTGCAACACCCCCTTGCGCGACCTGGGTAGCACCGAGAAGCAGCGTCCGCAGCGGAGAGCCCCACGACAACCCCAACATGGTCGCAGGCCCCACCCAGAACGGCCCTAGGATGGTTCCAGTGCGGCCCAAGACGGGCCCAATATAAGCGAAATGCGTCGCCAGGGCACGGATGCTTTTCGCCGGGGTTTGCTTTCGCTGGGCTTCGTTTCGCCAGGTTTCGTTTCGCCGGGCTTGTTTTCGCCAAGGTTGGCTTTCGCCGGGGTTGGCTTTCGCCGGGGTTGGCTTTCGCCGGGGTTGGCCTTCGCCGGGGTTGGCTTTCGCCAGGGTTGGCCTTCGCCGGGGTTGGCTTTCGCCGGGGTTGGTTTTCGCCGGGGTGGGTTTTCGCCGGGGTTGGGGGCGGGCTCCAGCGGGCGGGTCGGGTCGGGCGGGCGGACCCTAACGGGAGGGACGGGTCGGGTCGGGTCGGGCGGACCCTAACGGGCGGGTCGGGTCGGGCGGGCGGGGGTGGGGAAAGTGAGCACGCGTGAGCCCTAACTGGCGGGTCGGGTCGGGCGGACGGACACTGACGGGCGGGGCGGGACGGGTCGGGTCGGGCGGGCCCTGACGGGCGGGTCGGGTCGGGCGGGCGGGACGCTAAACTGTGGGGCGCGCCGGAGCGAGCACGCGTGAACCCTAACGGGCGGGTCGGGTCGGGCTGGCGGATCCTGACGGGCGGGACGGGTCGGGCCGGGTCGGGCGGACCCCAACGGGCGGGTCGGGTCGGGCGGGCGGGACACTAAAGTGTGGGGTTCGCTGGGGCGAGCACGCATGAACCCTGACGGGCGGGTCGGGTCGGGCGGGCAGACCCTAATAGGCGGGACGGGCCGGGTCGGGTCGGGCGGACCCTAACGTGCGGGTCGGGTCGGGCGGGCGGGGCACTAAAGTGTGGGGCGCGCTGGAGTGAGCACGCGTGAGCCCTAACTGGCGGGTCGGGTCGGGCGGACGGACCCTGACGGGCGGGGCGGGACGGGTCGGGTCGGGCGGGCCCTGACGGGCGGGTCGGGTCGTGTGGGCGGTGCGCTAAAGTGTGGGGCACGCTCGAGTGAGCACGCGTCCGGTTTTGCCAGGGGGGCACGTTGCACTGACTGACCCTGGGCCTCAGGGGGGCCTGAGCAAGGGCGGTGTGCATGTGTAGGTCAGGCCGTTTTGGAAGAAGGCGGGGGGTTGTACTTCCAGTGCTGCTGCGGGAACGCATCGGAGCTCCAGCCAACCGGCCGCGGGCAAGAGGTGCCAGAGGAAGAGAGGCGGAACAGGAGCAGCAGTGTAAAAGGACAGGAGCGGGAGGAGGAGAAGAGGAAGAGGAAAACGAAAACGAACCCAGGCGAAAACCATCCCAGGCGAAACACCAACCCGGGCGAAAGCCAACTCGGGCGAACGCTGGGCGAAAGCCAACCCGGGCGAAAAAAAATTCGGGCGAAAGCTAATCTGGGCGAAAGCCAACCCGGGCGAAAGCCAACCCGGGCGAAAGTCATCCTGGGCGAAAACCAGCCCGCGGCGAAATCCAGCCCCGGCAACCGCAGACCCCGGGCGAAACGAATTGGCCGAAACGAGCCGGTCGAAAGCCATCCCGGGCGAAAAGCATCTGCTCCGTCGCCAGGACGGCAGCGGGGGGAGGGTCCTCGCAGAAGGCAGGGGCCTTGGGCCTTCTTGGGAGGGGTCGGCTCCTTGCCCGCTGTGCGCCTCACGCCCTGTGAGGGGCGGGGGGGCCTTCTCAGGAGGTCCCCTCCTCGCCCTGCCCCCTTTCGCGCATCGCCGGGAGGCGGGGGGGGAGAAAGGGTGAGGTGGGGATGAACTGGACTGGCGGTTGCAGTGGGGGTCTTTCGACAACCCCCCTTCCGACGCCGATCTCCTCGTGGCGAGCCACCCGAAGCGGAGCGACGGCTGGACGGAAGGTCCGGGAAGGTGGTAGGTAGGGAAGGGGGGGCGGGTGCCGAAAAGAAGGGTGGTGGGCCCAAAACGGACGGTCGGGTGCGAGTACGGATGGCATGCCGGAAGAAGCGAGTGCACAATTTCTTTTTGACGCGCGCTTGCGTCGCATCTTGGACGCGCGCGCGCGCTGCAGCGAGGGTTACACGTAAGGGATTCCTTCCTTCTCGGCAGCAACAACTCCTCCTCATCCGCCTCCTCTACCTCCTCCTCCTCCTCCCCCTCCTCCTCCTCCTCCTCCTCCACCTTCAGCAACAAGAGCTCCAAGCCGCACGAACGGACAGCGGACAGCACACGCTTCAGAGAATGTATACTCCAAGCGAGCCTTCGCACTCAACATCGGAGTTTCAGCCAAGCGGCACTACGGATCCACTGCCTGGGACCAAGGCGATGTGACACGCACTTGCAGAAGCAACCATTTGCTTATTCAGTAGGATATCCTCGTTACGGTCACCAATCCAACCTTCGGCCCTCGCCCCCCTCTTCCATCGTGGGGCACGAAAGGGGGATGGGAAAAAGGGGAAGTTGGACAAGTGGGTGCGACGGTGATCCGTCCACGCTGTGCTCTTGCTGGGAGACCCGGGTCATCTGGCGGAGAGCGGAACGTGAAGCGCGAGGTCATCGTGCTCCGCCTTCCTCCGCAGGTAGCCAGGGTCCTCCGCCTCCTCGCCCTGGGGCAGCAATGACGCCATGCCCTGCGCCTGCACCCGCTGGAAGAGCGATCGCCACTGCTCCCCGGAGAGCCCCTCGGCCGCCAGAGACCTGGCGGCTGGCTGCAGGTGGGCCAAGACCTGCTTCGAGTGGGCGCCCCAGAACCTCTCGTTGACCAGCAGGGACACCAAGATCTTCCTCTGCAGTTGGGACCACGCGAGCCCCACGTCCTGCTCGCTCGCGCGAGAAGGACCGTTGGGCGCGACCAGGTTCAGGGTGCGGGCCAGGCACCAGGTGACCAAGCATCTGCACAGAAGAGCTCCCAGGTCCTCCGCCGAGAAGCTGCGCTGCGAAGGCAGGGCCCCCCGCCGCTGGCCCTCGGGGGCCCTGGCAACACCTGGACGCTTGCCCTGGTTTTTAAAGCTGCTCAGGAATCGGAAAACAGCCTGACGGTCGGCGGCGATGCCCATGTGGGTGAAGAGGTCGAGTATCTGCGCGATATCGGCTCTGCCGTCCGACTCCCGCCTCATGGAGCTCAGCCACGAGCGGATGCGCAGCCTGTCGCTGTCCATCATGAACTCGCAGAGCCGCTCCAGGGACTCCTTTCTAGCGAGCGACCTCAGGCCCTCGACCAGCGCAAGCTGCACCTCCACGTACTGGTTCAGCGACAGCAGGCTGTTTACCTCGACGTCGCCCGCGCCGAACGCGGTCTCCAGTGCCAACAGCGCCGAGGCCCGCTTCCTTCGGCTGCACGCAAGAGCGACCCTGGGTAAGAGTGACCTTTGGTGCGCGGCTTTTGGGCGGCCGCGGGGGGACCAAACAAATGCTTGCAAGACGCCACTATCGCATCGCGCTCGGCGATCGGGGAAGCCCAATGGGCCCGCACCAAAGGTCACTCCCGCGAAGGGCCACTCTTGCGTGTAGTCGATTCCTGGCCAGGCCCAGCCAGTACATCAGCGGAACCAACACGTCGTGGGGCACCCGCCCGCTGCCCTCGGGGTCCACCAGCTGCGGGAGGAGGTCCCAGCGGGGCAGCCCGCCGGTCCGGCCTGCGTGCGCCGCTGCCGGCGCCGCGCCGGCGCCGGCGCCCTGGAGGCTCCCCGGCGACAGGGCACCCAGAGGCTCCTGGTGCGCCAGGGGGCTCGCCAGCGCTCGCGGCGGAGGCGGGTCAGAGTGCTCGACGTGCCAGCCGCGCGCTCCCGAGCGCAGGCCGTCCAGGCGGTGGGCCAGGTGGGCGTGCTCGAGGCCAGCCTTGGCCTCCTGGCGCGTGGCGCCGTCGGTGTCGCCCTCCGCCATGGCCACCAGGAGAGGGTGCCTGTCTGGGTTGGCCTTCACCTTGGACGAGAAGCTCTCCGCGAAGGCGTGCGTGAAGTTCGTCGTGGCAACCTTTCGGGTGCCGCGGGGGCTGCACGGCGCCGGCAACCCCTGCGAGGCGGAAGCGCCGCCTCCGAGCTGGGGCAGCGGCTCCTGGGGCTGCCGGCTCCTCGGGAAGTGGGCTCGCCTGGCCGACAATCTGCCGGCCACCTCGTGCGCCACGCCGCGCCGCGGGGCTCGAGGCGACGCCACGGCTGGCACCGGCGGGGGCGGCGCCGGTGGCGCGGATGGAGACCGTGCAGTAGTGGCCCTCGCCTGCGGAATCCCTGCTTGCTGCAGGCCCTCCGGTCGCTCCTGAGTGACGCTGCGGGAGCTCAAGGTTTCGGTGCTGGGGATCACCTCCAAGGCCTCTTGCAGGCCGCCTAGCCGGCTCCCGTCGACGAACTGTAGCAGGGACCCGATGTCAGGATCGCTGTCGTCTTCCGTGGCAACATCTCTGAGGTTCGACGTGAAAATGACCGCCTGCACTGCGCGCTGGAACCTGCCTCGCGCGGAAATCTTGCCCGTTTGCCGGTATGCACTGGACCTCCTCAGAGAGCAACTTCGGGAACTCTGCCAGAGAGCAACTTCCGCCAGCGCACTGTCGAGATCCATTGAGACCCTTTTGTCCATCGCCGACCTCGGTCGATGGCTACAAGGCTCAGAGATTTGTCGATTTCAGGTTCAGAGCATGTTAAACAACATGAGCCCGGCGCGACCCAAATTTGGGGAAGGCTTCCTACTGCATGGGCGCGGGGCTTGGCATGGCTTCTTATTGCTTGGCATTTGCTTGGAACGGGCACAAGAAGAATACGAGGCACAGGGGGCGGGGAACCCGGGGGACACGAGGAACCCGGGGAATCCGGGGAACCCAGGGAACTCGATAAAATCTGGGAACCTGGGGAACCTGGGGGACCCCGGGAACCTGCGAGGAACGGGCCAAACAATAATAGGAGGCACCAGGGGCGGGGAACCCAGGGAATCTGGGGAACCTCCGAGCAACGGGCAAATTAACCCCCCGAGGCGCCAACCTTTCACCAGTTGAGAACCCCCTAGGCAAACCCAAATGGGGAAAAGCGCCAATACGTCTTAACACTCCGCGAGAATAACATGTACATGCTTACTCTGCGGTGGACAAACCCCCCTTAGTAAACCTCCCCTTAATGAAAACGGCCTAAGACCGAAACCGACGGACCTCGACCCGCAAAAATGACGGCAGCGACGCCCTCTCGCAAACCGAAAACGGCCAATTCCTCAATCGACGTGTCAGGGTAGGAAGTCTATCAGCTTCCGACTTACGCCATCTCCACCAATGCACGGCAACCACGACACGGCGCCCCGGAAGCGACACGGCACGCCACCCGCGGCAAGGCAGGGCAGAGCGCCCTCGGCACGCCGCGGATGCCGAGGCACTCGTGGCACGGCGCCATGGGCAAAGTGCCCACGGCACCCACGGCACGGCACACAGGGGGGACAAGACATGGCGCCTATGGCTAGACGAGCGCGTTCCACCACTCGCAAAGTAACTGCTCGCAAATGGCCTGGATCCCCCGCGGAGGATCTACGATAAGTTGCATCAAAGCGGACATGTGTTTTTCGGACGTTTGCGAGTGGGCACTTTGCGAGTAGTGGAACGCGCTCGGTGAATGGCGCGGCGCGGAGACCAGGGCACGATACCCACAGCACAGCGCTCACGGCCCGACGCCCCTGGCACAACACTCTTGAGAGCGCGCGCCCGTGGCGCACTCCCAACGGGGGGGTCCCCCTTAGCTAACACCCCCCCCCTTGGACCTGCCCTGCCGGAAGCCCCCCCCCCCCCCCCCCATTTTTCTCGCCCTTCGGAAGCTGCCCTCCTCCTTTTCGCGCTCCGGAAGCTGCCCCCCCCCTCCCTTTCCAACAGGGGGGGGGATTGATTCCCCCCTTTTTGAACTTCCCCTGCCGGAAGCCCCCCCCCCTCCTTTTTTCTCGCCCTCCGCGGAAGCTACCCTCCCCCTCAACCCTTTCGCGCTCCGGAAGCTCCCCTCCACGCCCTTCCTTTCCCAAAGGGGGGGGCTTAGCTACCCCCCCCCCTTGAACCTCCCCTGCCGGAGGCCCCCCCCCCCTTCTCCTTTTTTCCGCCCCTCGGAAGCTCCCCCCCTTTCGCGCTCCGGAAGCACCCCCCCCTCCCTTTCCCAACACTGCTCGCGCGTCCTCCTCCCGCCTCCCGCCTCCCGCCTCCCGCCTCCCACCCCCCCTCCTTCTTGTCTCTTCTTGCCTTGCCTGGGGGCTGCGATCTGCGAAACTGTCGCCACCTTCGAGGGCTGCTGGTGGGTCCAGCGAGTGAGGCACCGCGCGGACCTGAGCAGGAACTCCTCGTGCCTGGGGGGGGGGCTGCGATCAGCGAATCTGTCGCCACTTTCGAGGGCTGCTGGTGGGTCGGTCCAGCGGAGTGAGGCACCGCGGGGACCTGAGCGGGACCACCCCGTCCCTAGGGGTCTGCGATCTGCGAAACTGTCGCCATTTTCGAAGGCTGCTGGTGGGTCCAGCGGAGTGAAGCACCGCGCGGATCTCAGCGGGACCTCCCCGTCCCTGGGGCGCTGCGATCTGCGAAATTGTCACCACTTTCGAGGCCTGCTGGTGGTCCCAGCGGAGTGAAGCACCGCGCGGATCTCAGCGGGACCTCCCCGTCCCTGGAAGGCTGGCTGCGAAATTGTCGCCACTTTCGAGGCCTGCTGGTGGGTCCAGCGGAATGAGGCACCGCGCGGATCTGAGCGGGACCTCCCCGTCCCTGGGGGGCTGCGATCTGCGAAATTGTCGCCACTTTCGAGGCCGGCTATTGGGTCCAGCGGAGTGAGGCACCGCGCGGATCTGAGCGGGACCTCCCCGTCCCTGGGGGGGCTGCGATCAGCGAATCTGTCGCCACTTTCGAGGGCTGCTGGTGGGTCCAGCGGAGTGAGGCACCGCGCGGACCTGAGCGGGATCTCCCCGTCCCTGGGGGTCTGCAATCTGGGAAGCTGTCGCCACTTTCGAGGGCTGCTGGTGGGTCCAGCGGAGTGAGGCACCGCGCGGATCTGAGCGATCTGCGAAATTGTCGCGACTTTCGAAGGCTGCTGGTGGGTCCAGCGGGCTGAGGCACCGCGCGAATCTGAGCGGGACCTCCCCGTCCCTGGGCGGCTGCGATCTGCGAAGCTGTCGCCACTTTCGATGGCTGCTGGTGCCCCGTCCCTGGGGGGTTGTGATCTGCGAAACTGTCGCCACTTTCGAGGGCTGTTGGTGGGCTCGTCACTTTCGAAGGCTGCTGGTGGGTCCAGCGGAGTGAGGCACAGCGCAGACCTGAGCGGGGCCTCGCCATTCCTGGCGGGCCATGTCTGGTTATTGCTGCCCCGCCGACGTTTCAAGCCCCTTGCCCACCGTCTCCTTTTGGACCTTGCGTCTTCCTTAGCGACTCAGGGGTTCACTTAGTTTCTCATCGTTTTTCCCTTGGTTGGGGACCTGTGAACCTTCCGACTGCCGTTCGCAGAAGTATATGCGTCCATGTCACGTCGCCGCCTTCTCGTCAAATCTTCCAAGCTACTCCTGCCCCGCATTGCGCAGGGGCTGGGCACGTCGCCAGGGTAATTTTCTGCTCCTCGGAAGCGAAGCTCACCCCCTTCAAACAGGCACTGAAAACCGAAAGAACTGCGAAACCCAACGCTGCCGCGAAAACCAAAAAAGCGAGACAAACCAAAAAGTGTGGACATACGAAAGAGCGCGGAAACTTAAAGGAACACGAGAAACGAGAGAAACGCCACCGAAAAGAACACCCAAAACGAAACGAGCGCCGGAAACCAGAAGGGCGCCGAACACCAAGAAGGCGCCGAAGCCCAAAGGCGCGCCTGAAACCAAAGGGCGCCACCAACCACCAAGTCGCCACACTCAGAGGATGCGCAGAAAAACATTATAGCGCGCCGAAAACCAAACGAGCGGCAAAAACCAAAGGAGCGCCGTAAACCAAACGCACACCGAGAACCCAAATGGCACCGAGAACCCAAAAATACCGAAAGCCAACGGAGCGCCGAAAACCAAAAAGGCGCCGAAATCAAAAAAAGCGCCGAAAACCAAAGAACCAACAACTCGCCGTTAATCAAAAGAGCGCCGACAACCACGGCGGCGCCGCAAACCAAAAGGACGTCCCGAAAACAAAATATGCTCCGACAGCTAGAAGGGCGTCGAACACCAAAGGAGCGCCGCAAACACGAAGAGCGCCGAAAACAACAAGAGTCGCCGACCATCAAAAGGAACCCGAACAAACCAAGACGGCGCGGATAGCTGCAAAGGCGCCGAAAACCGCGCCGAAAACCAAAAACAGTAGGACTTGATTGGACAGGACACGCGAGAGGACACAAGACCCTTCCGATTTTTTCTCCCCAAGCGAAATTACCCGAAGGTTCGCTCGCTCAGTCAGTATCGGCCCGAATGCCGCGGCAGCGGTGCACAGGAAGCGCCCCGTGAATGTACAGAATCAAGAGGAGGAGGAGGAGGAGGAGGAGGAGGAGGAGGAGGAGGAGGAGGAGGAGGAGGAGGGGGAGGAGGAGGAGGAGGAGGATGAGGCCGAGGAGGGAGTGAGGGTAGCTCAGCCGCCAACGTGTCGGCCGTCCCAGACCCTTCCGAGGTTCCGAGGGCCACGTCGCCAATCCTCCTCCTCCTCCCCCTCCTCCCTCCTCCTCCTTCTCCTCCTGTTCCTCCTCATCCTCCTCCTCCTCCTCCTCCTTGTCCTCCTCCTCCTTTTCCTCCTCCTCCTCCTCCTCCTCCTCCTCCTCCTTCATGGCGAGGTGAGGAGGCGTGGGTCGCGGGACACGGGGCACACATACGTTCCCCCGGACTTGGCAGGGCCGCCCTGCGGACCCGGGCCGACTGCAGGGCGCCGCACGCCTGGCAGATGCCGAGGACCTTCGGTTCGCCAACCGAGCGCCAGCAGACGTCGACAGAGCGCCCACAGACCGCCCACAGAACCTCAGGACGTCGACAGAGCGCCAGCAGAACGCCAACAGAACCTCAGGACGTCGACAGAGCGCCAGCAGAGCGCCAACAGAACCTCGGAACAGGACGCCACCTTCGGACACCGACAGAGCGCCAACAGAACCTCAGGGCGTCGAGAAACACGGAGGCGCCCAGACCGAAAGGATCGCCGAAAACACGGAAGGCGCCAAGAACCACAAGAGCACCGACAACCCAAAGGACCTGGAAAACCAGCGATGCCCCAAGAACCCACAAGGTGCCGAACACCAAAGCGACGCCGAACACCAAGGGTGCGCCGAATACCGGAACGGCCCCGAAAACCACATGGACGCCCCCTTTTCCTTAGACGATCCCTGCTGGAAGCCCCCCCCCCCTGCCTCCCTCTTTGTTCGGCTAAAGGTGGAGAATGGCTTGGAAGGCCCTCCCCTCCACTGTGGCTAAAATAAGGCTCCGACAACAAAAACACCGCCGACAACCAAAGGGCGACGAAAACCAAAGACGCGCCGAAATCCCAAAGAGCGCACATCAGCAACGAAAACACCCGAACACCAAGGAGTCGCCAAAGTCCTAGAAGGCGCCGGATACGAACAGAGCGCAGAAAACCGAAAGAGCTCAGAAAATCAAAAGGAACCGACAATCAAAGGGACGCCGAAACCCAAAGAGCCGCCCAAACCCCAAAGCGCGTCGACAACCAGAAGGGTGCCGAAAACCAACCGGACGCCGAACAACAAAAGAGCGCCCAAATCAAAGAAGCAACGAAACCCGACCAGCGCCGAAAACCAACCGAACACCGAAAACAAAAGAGCCGACGAACACCAAAGAGGGCGCCGAAACCGACGATGGAGCGCCGAAAAACCAAAGATACGCCGAATACCAAACGATCGTCGAAAACCATGGCGGCGTCGAAAACCAAAACAGCGCCAAAAAACAGGAACGCGCCGAAAACCAAAGAGGCACCCAAAACCAACGGATCGCCGATCTCAGCTGCGAAAAGAAAAGGAGGGGGAGGGGAGCTTCCGAAGCCCCCCTCCCTTTCAAAGGGAAGCCCAGGCTAACCTGGACTCTGGAAAAAGGGAGGGGGGTCAGCTGCGAACGGATGGAGGGGGGCTAGCTTCCGAAGCCCCCCCCCTTGGAAGGTAAGCGCGGGCTGGCCTTGGGCTCCGGGAAAGCCATGGCAAAACAATCCCAGCTGCGAAAAGGAGGGGGAGGTAGTTTCCGAAGCCTCCCCTCCTTTGAAAGGGAAGCCTGGGCACCTTTGGCCACGGAAAGGGGGGGGGGAGGGCCCCCCCCCCTCTTTAGCGAGGGCCCCTCCAGCTAAAAAAATGCCACAACAAGGAGGGAGGGGGGTAGCTTCGGAAAGCTCCCACCCCCCCGTTTCCAAGGGAAGGGGGGGTGTAGCTTGAAGCTGGGGCCCCCCTTTTAGTGATAGGTGGGCCGCAACCGCGCTCTTTCACGCCTTTGCCATGGCGACCATTGCGGGCGCAGTTGCGATAATGGACGGGTCATCTTATGGTGGTACTAGGTCGGCGGGGCATTGGGATATGATTAAGGTTATGGTGTGATGGGTGCTAGGCGTTGAGGCTCTACAGTGCCCATGTGCTAAAATCCGCAGATTTGGCGCGAAAGCAGCCTGAGCTTCGGCTCTGCCGAGGGGCTGGGTGCTGGGGGGGCTCTGCCAGGGTGATAACAGGGGTGGGTGGGTGGGGGGGAGGGCGAGGTCCAAACGCCGGGCAAGGCGTCGGGCTGCGGAAGGAGGGTGGGCGAGGTCCGAACTCCTGGCGGGATGGGGGAGAGGGAGTGGGGGCGAGGTCCGAACTCCTGGCGAGGCGGCGGGCTGGAGAGAGGAAGAGGACGGGGGCAAGGACCACATGCCTCGGGGGGCGTCGGACTGGGGAGAGCGGGGGCAGGCGGGTGTGCTCCAAATTCCCGGCGGGGCTGCCCCCGCTCCAGGCGTGATCGCACACGCGTGTTCTTGCCGGCCAGAAGCCACATCAAGCAATACCATGCGGGGACGTGCGCGGGCCCACGCGCGTGAATGTCAGACTCGTTCAACAGCGCCTGGTCTTCTAACACTTCCAATCTCGATTCCCTCAACAACTGTTGCGAAGCCTTGGTGCTCAGCAACAGCTTGCCAGATTTCTGCGCGCGCTCTAGCTGAAATCAAGAGCAGACCGGGCTTGCCACTCTGTCGGGTGAGACCATGCGGGCGGCACGTTCACGAATGTTGAGCGCATGAAGCAACCATCGCGCACCCTCCCACAATGCTAACCCAACACCATGCGGGTGACGCGCGTGTCTCCGCGCACGCACGTCGAAATCCTTACACAACGAATGGCTTCTGAGCGGGTCAGCACAGACGTGTCCCACCGCACATGACAGCCGCATGGCTGTGAACTATCTTGCCTGCCGGGCTTTCGGAATTTCTGTGCGAGTGCACTTCCTTATCACCCTCATCATCACCATCGTTAGAATTATCGCAAGCGTCAGCGTTGCGCCCGTTATAACCATGATCTTTGCCACCATCGCCATCGTCGTCGTCGTTCCTGCCGTCGTCACTAGCACCGTCAATGTCATCATCACCATCACCATCACCATCACCATCACCATCACCATCACCATCACCATCACCACCACCGCCACCATCATCATCGACATCATCATCATCATCAACATCATCATCATCATCATCATCATCATCATCATCATCATCATCAACATCATCATCATCACCACAATCATCATCACCATCATCATCCTTAGCATCACCCTCCTCATCATCCTCACCATCATCCTCAGGAGGAGCAGGGGCGGATCCTCATCCTCATCCTCATCCGTGCTTCGGTGCGGATCGTCTGCGCGCCTCGTTTCTGTCGTCGTCGTCGTCGTGGTCGTGGTGCGTTTTGCTCTGCTCGGGACTTGTCTTCCTTTTGCAGTGACCACTACCACCACCGCCATCCTCATCCTCATTCTTCCATTATCGTCATCCTCATCATTATTATCATCATCGTCGTTGTCGTCATCATCATCATCATCATTCACGCTGTTGCCGACCTCAACGCCATTCAACATCGCAAGCGTCGCCATTGCCACCGTCATCACTGTGAGTTTCACAGCCATCACCGTCGCCGTCGTTATCATCCCACCGCACACATCGCCATCATGACCATCGCCAGCATCACCATCATCGCCATCACCATCAACATCATCATAATCAGCATCATAACCATAACAGTCAGAACACTAGTCATCATAATAATAACCATCATCACCGTCACCATCACCATCATCATCATCAGCAACATAACCATCACCATCACAATCACCATCGCCATTACCATCATCATCATCATCATCATCATCATCATCATCATCATCATCATCATCATCATCACCGTCATAATCATCATAATCACCGTCAGCATCGTCATCATCATCATCATCACCATCATCATCATCATCAACATTATCGTCAGTGTCATCGTCATCATTCTCATCGTCGTTGTCGCCACCTTCGTCGCCGGCGCACCCATCATCATCATCATCATCATCATCATCATCATCATCATCATCATCATCATCATCATCATCATCATCATCATCATCATCATCATCATCGTCATCGTCATAATCATCATCATCATCAACACGCGTCCACCCGAGTCACGGACCTTAATGATAAGGGTCCTCGGGTCATTCCGCCAGTTGAGTTTTGCCAAAAAGTTGCGTGTCTGTGGGTGAGATGGTTGCACGAGCATTGGAGGTGACCACGTGCAGATGCCAACGTGTGTATACCATCCTTTGGACTGCGCTCCAAATAGTGCACACTATCCTTTGCACAGAGTCGCTGTTTTGGGTCCTCGCGCTGGCACGTGAAATCATAGGCCAATAATACGACAACTGTCAGAAACCGGAAACGAAGAATCTCTGGCCCCTGCTAGCTAGTCGCTCGTGCGGGCTGGACCACGCCGGCGGGGTCCGCTCACAGCCACTGGGCACCCGCCCAGCTCGCCAAAGGGGCGGCGAAGAACTGCGGCTGGAAGATGGCTTGGGCCAACTACGGAGAGCGCTCATACGCAATGCATAGGTGCGTTGCCCAGGCATTCGCACGGGAACGCCAAAGGTGCAGAAGCCTGCGTGCATACAAAGGGGAAGGCATTGGATGGCTGAACAAGGAGACCACACATTTTCTCCGCCCATCCGCTTTCAGGACATCTGGCGACAACGAATTTCGCAACACGAATACGAAATATTATTGACGAATGGGGTGATGCACATGCATTGGACGCGCACGCATACACTTCCATACAACACGCACGTATAGGATCAGGATCATACATATTCAAAAACCTGTTCACCTCCGCATCCAGATCCGCATTCAACACACGTCCACGTACACATTCACGTCCACACCCAAATCCATGTCTTCGCGCAGGATCCTGAAGGGCACCTGCTGGAAGGGCGATTCCGTATCCGCGGCGCTGGCTTTGTTGGCGGAGTTCGGGGAGAACGCAGAGACTACAGAGGGGGTGGGGCGGCCGAGCAACGGCACGCTCAGGAGAAGCCACGGGGAGGAGCGGAGAGGATGTGTACGGAGAAGCACGATTGAAAGGAAATCAAATCCGTCCTTTGAGTAGCCTGCCCATCGTCAGCAACCACCTGCGGGCAGAGGAGGAAGAGGAGATACAGGGTAGGGGGAGGGAGAGATGAAGGAGATAGCGAAGAGAAGGGTACTGGCGTGAGCGAGGTGAGTGAGGATGGCGAGAGGTATGAAATCACGGAAAGGTGGAGGGCAAGGAGGAAGACTGGGGTAAGGAAACAAGGATCTGATCTGCTACCCTCCTGCCTCCGCCACATGCTGGCCTGGTGCTCTGGCTGCTGCCTCCTCAACATCAACTGGTGCTCTCCGCTGCCGGCTCAATCTCTTCTTCCTCCTCTCCCTCCCCCCTCCTACACTTCCTCCTTACGCCTGTGCCGTCCCCTGCTCGCGCCTGTCTCCCTTCGCCTCGTTCTTCCAATGCTTCTCACCTCGACCTTGCTCTGCTCTTTCCCTTGCCCGTCGTCTCCACCGTTTTTGGAGTGCTCCTGAAACGCTGCGGCGGTTTTTGGCTGTTGCAGTCCTCGGGCCTTGGTGAGCGGGAGCCCGCCCACTTTTTCGGGCAAGGGCTTGAACACCATCGCGTAACAACTTGCCCCTGTGCATCAAGCCCGCCGCGGCCACAAGGCCCACACAAGCGAATACGTGGGCCATGGGTTCGTTCGACGTCCTCGGAGAAGGAGCAAAGAGCGACGCTAATGCTGCAATTGACGCACATGGTTCAGCTTTGGTAGCGAGGGTGGCGTTGTTGTAAATAAGACAAGGCGCGAATGAAGCATGATCCAAACCATCGGACTCCGCGCGATCATGATTCGGGTGGCTTCTCTGGGGCCCTCCACTCTGGACCTCGACCTTGGATAACTAGACTTTTGCCTTGCTGTGACGCCAATGGGAAACACTGGAATTGTGTGCTGATGTAATTGCAGCAACGCCTTCCCTCACCGCGTTCAAACACCACATGTCAGTGTGGCTATCCCAAGTGGGTGATAGCCAATGCATAGCGGGTGAAACGATCCAACGGCTTCGATGGCGTCATCATCCGCTCCTGATGGTCAGCCTGGGACGCACGAACATCTTCCTCGTGCTCATCACATCTTTGTGCTTTCGTCACCTTGCGATAAAGCCCCGTCTAGTCCACCAGGGGGCGCACGGGCATCTCGATGGCATCTTTACACTTCGTTCTCCCATCTTCCCGATCTGTCTGCTGCTTCCTCCTCGCCCCGCTGTTGGCCGCCACCGCCAACTGATTCCAAGTGGCCTCTTTCGCGCGGGGGAGGTAAGGAGGAGAGGAAGCGGGGGAGGAGCAACCGCTGCCCTCGCTCATTCTCCTTCTGGCTCCGAACCCTCGCCCCCTCATCTTTTATCCTCTTCCTCCTCCTCCTCCTCATCTTCCTCATTCTGACCCCCTCTCCAAGAAGGGGGACCATGGAACAGGCCTCGACTGCACGCTGTCGAGCTTCTGCATTAGCAGCAGTCCCTCCTGTCCAGCAGGACACTATGTGCAAGGAGGCATGGGCCAGGGATACTTCCAGGATAAGAAACAGGAGGCGAGGGCTGAGAAGAAGCCAGAGGGAAGGAAGTGCGCGATTGGAACAGGGGAGGGCGGAGGAGGCGATCCTAGGGGGACCTCTGCCCGACCCAACACGTATTGGTAGCTTGCATGACATGTATTGTCATCTCCAACGAAAGAATAGAGTCTAGCCCCCCCCCCCCCCCCCCCCCCCCCCCCCCCCCTCCGGTTTTATCACCCCGTTGGGGCACCACACGATACTCATGACTCTGCCATGTCGTTCATTTAATGTATGAATGCATTCCCCTCCTGCGGAGTTCCCTTATCGCACCCCCATGTCCCTGTCCGCCCCTGTCAAATAATACCATGCGCGCGCAATTGTTTACGGCACAAAGTTGTTGTTCAAGAACTCATTGCAAAACATGACATCAAATCCACACGCGCGCGTCGTCGCGCGCGCGTCCCGAAATCCTTCCAACACCTTAATCGCACTCGTAGGGATTCCAACGTCGAGGTTCTAGAATCTGTAAGGCAAACCAATGACTTTCACCATTTCCAAAACAAGTTGCGCGCGCGCTCTTGCGAGTTTTACTCCATGAAACCACGCGGGTTTCGCGCGCGCATGTCAAAATCATTCGAACGCCCTTGCGCGATTACTCCTCCTCGAATAACACCATGCGGGCCACGCGCGCGCGTCGGCCGCACGCGCATGTAGAAATCCCCCCAACACTGTGGACATCGTCATCGTCGTGAGCGTTCTCAACATCAGCGCCGTCATTGGCCTTGCCGTCGTCATCGTCATCATCGTCGCCACCATCGCTACTATCATCATCATCGTTGCCGCTAAGGTCGTCATCATGATACTGCGCCGGCCCGAGCCACCCAACCACCAGCATTGAAGAGCCCACGTGCCAACGCGGCCTTTGACGCACGCTGGGAAGTCCCCGTCGGTAAGCGCCATCGCGGCCGCATCGGCTGCGCCAAACCAGCTGGCCGCTCTGCGCGCGGGCTTGCGCGCGCCAGTGCAACGGCAGAGACGCGCCAGCCATGGGCAAGCAGTCGTCGCAATCGCTGCCGCATGGGTATTGCAGGCCAAGTCCCAGGTGGGAGGATAGGATGATTGCGCGAGCAGTGGAGTTGTCTACTTCAAGTTTTGGAAGGTGGATTGCGCCGCGTAGCTTGCACCACGTACCTTCCATAACGCATACACACATAGAACACCGCATAGGGATCACCACATAGCTTGCGCCACACAGCTTACGGCACATAGCTATACATAGCTTGCACCGCATGGCCTGCGCCGCATAGCTTGCACAACGCAGCTTACACCGCATATCTTGAACCACATTTCTGGTACCACATATCTTGTAATACTCAGCTTGCATCACATAGTCCACACATCCACTGTGCAGTAACTCTCGGCTCGGGGCCCACGCTGGGAAACGAATCGCAGGGTTCTCGCCTTTTCGGCTTCAAAACGCCCAAAACAACCCAAGAGGCCCCCAAGATGGCCCGAATACGTTCAAAGAGGCCCCCAATATTCCGCCGCCGCCGCCGCCGCCAGCGGGGAGCCGGCAGCGGCGGCGGCAGCGGCAGCTGCAGCGGCCGCCGCCGCCGCCGGAGGGGAGCCGGCGGCGGCGGCAGCAGCGGTGGCGGCGGCGGCGGCGGCAGCAGTGGCTGGCCGCGGCGCCGGCGGCCGCGGGGGCGGCCGCGGCGGCGCCGGCCACCGCGCCCTCCGCCGCCGCCGCCGCCGCCGCCGGCGGGGATCCGGCGGCGGCGGTGCCGCGGCGCCGGCGGCCGCGGGGGCGGCCGCGGCGGCGCCGGCCACCGCGCCCTCCGCCGCCGCCGCCCGCCGGCGAAGAGCCAGCGAGCCGGCAGCGGCGGCGGTAGCGGCAGCGGCGGGGCAAGCGGCCAGCGCGGCGCCAGCCGCCCCCGCGGCGCCACTGGCGCCGGCGGCGCAGGCGGCGCCCGCGGGGGCCGAGCTGGGGCGGCCGCCGGCCGCCTCCCGACGGCGGCGGCGGCGGCGAAGGCGACGGCAGCGGAGGGCCGCCAAACCCTGGCGGGGCGTCCCGCCGCGCCGCCGCCAGCCGCTGACGGCGGCGCAGCGCGGCCCCAGAGAGGGCTGCCCCGAAGGCGGACATGGCCCCGGCCCGAGCGCGCACCTGAGAGGGGCGGGCTTGAGCCGAGACGGTTTGAGCCTTGAGCCAGAGGGGGCTTGAGCCAATGGCTACGGTTTGGTGGGGATACGCGAAGCGTCAAGACTTACACCATACACGGGGGGTAATATAGTTTTGACCATAAGACGTCGTGCTCTCGACGCCCGCTGCCCCCCCGTAGAACCTTAGCGACATGTTTTGGGTCGGGCGGCGGTTCGACTCCGATGGGCTCTCACCCTGTAAGAATATAATATATATATATATATACATATAGATAAACAGCGTGATAATTACCCCGTCCCATTTTAAATAGGGCCGGAAAACACTCCGACTTGAACCCATTCACAGTGTACCACTCCGCTTGGGTCACGTTTGATCGTCCCTGTCATCGTCCCCATCGACCCTGTCCTTATCATGCCAACGGGATGTTTCATTGCATTCCTTGTTGCATTGATGCTGTGAGACCCTGGGCGTCCTTCTCCAATGCGGTCGCTCTCGGTTCACTGGTTGGCCGTCCCAGAGGGCCCACAAAGGCTCGCGAATCCGCATCAAGGCACCTTTGCATCCTGATCGGTCCTCCGCGGCACGCGTGACCAGCGAGGCAATTCTCATCTTATGGTCAAAAACTTTAGTACCCCCGAAGTATTCGTGCCCCCGAAATGACAACCCTTGTGAATTACACTAGATTCGCGCCCCCAAGGCGGCGATCCCGTTCAAACTACGGCAGATTCGTTCCCCCGAAGCCACGATCTTTTGTAAATGACGTCGCGATTGCCAGCCGTTCCATGAATTGCCCATGTTGCTTCAAGTCGGCGCCCCGGCATCCCGACATAGCTCTGACATATCCCATTACGATAGAGAGGGGGCCGGCGGCAGAGGGCGTAGCCCCGACGTGTATATATATACATATATATTTATATATATATATATATTATTATTATAAACATTTTCCCTACCTAGGCTCTGCCTAGAAGGGTTCTCACTTTATATGCTTAAAGGGCCGGGCAGTGTTGCCCGCCCTGGGCGGTTCCCCCGGCATCCGCCCCGCGGTTCCCCCAGTGACGTTCCCTTAGCTGAGCGTTGCTGATCTCATCTTAGCTTAGCTTATTCCCTACCTAGGCTCTGCCTAGAAGGGTTCTTACCGTGTTGGCTTAAAGGGCCGGACAGTGTTCCACGCGCCAGGCGGTTCCCCCAGGATCCGCCCCGCGGTTCCCCCAGTGACGTTCCCTTAGCTTAACGTTGCTTATATAATCTTAGCTTAGCTTATTACATCTTAGCTTAGCTTAGCTTCATCTTAGCTCAGGTGTATCTTAGCTTAGTTTACCTTCATCTTAGCTTCGCCGAGCTTTAGCATAGCAGAGCACAACATAGCATAGCGCAGCACAGCACATCATAGCAAAACCCAGCATAGCATAGCATAGCGCAGCATAGCATAGCATAGCATAGCACAGCACAGCACAGCACAGCCCAGCACAGCATAGCGCAGCTTAGCATAGCATAGCATAGCTTAGCATAGCATAGCGCAGCATGACATAGCATAGCTTCGCATAACATAGCATATCATAACATAGCGCAGCATGTCATAGCATAGCATAGCATGGCATAGCGCAGCATAGCATAGCATAGCAGAACAACCAATGCTGCTTTCCTAGGGGCTCCAACTTCTAGGTCGGGTCGCACTGGGGTAATTATATACACATGTATATCTATACATACATATATATATATGTAGGTTTGTATGTATCGCCACACAGAAGTTTACCGGATCGCTGCGATTCGCCGTTGCAATCTTGGTCGCGTGGCGCCAACGAGGTGCGCTGCGATCGCCATTGCCGTCAAGTAGTAATGGGGGAAGTGGGCGGCGCGGTCCCGGAGCTGTTAGAGGTGGGGGGCGCCACGGGTCTGCAAGGTCCCCTGGAGGCTCTGGGGCGCACGAAGTTTGTATTGTTCATGAGGGTCACATGGTTGTATGTCTCATGGACTTTTAACGGCATACGAAACTCATCGGTTTCAGCAAGACTGGGGAGTTCCATGGGTTCATGTTTCATGGGGCTGGGGCTGGGCTCGAGGTGGATCTGGGGCTCGAGCTGGAGCTGAGCCGGAGCCGACGTTGGAGCTGGAACTGGGGAGCTCATGCAAGTGCTGCTACAGCGCCCCGTTCTCCTCCTTTCTCCTCCTCCTCCTCCTCCTTCTCTGTCTCCTCCTTTCGGAAAATACAAAACGGTGGACGGTTGGATCGGGGCACAGCAACTCCATCCTGGGAGAGGAGTTCTGACAACATGGAAAGCATGATTACCCCAGCAAGGCCTCCTAATAGCAGTAAAGGTGACCTAAGGGACCTGGTGTACCTGTGGGACCCGTGGGATTACCGAACCTGCGGCACCTGTGGGACCTGGTGGGCCCATGGGACTTGCGAAACCTGTGGGAATTGCGGGACATTCGACACCTCCAGTTGGACTTGTGGGACCCGTGGGACCTGTTGTGCATGTGGAGCCCACGAGACGTGCGACACTTGTGGGACCTGTGGGACCTGTGCAATTTGCGCGACATGCGAGACCTGTGGAATGTGTGGGTCCTCCGAGACCTGTAAACCTGTTGGACACGTGGGCCTGTGGGGCCAGTGGGTCTTGTAAGACCTGCGAGATCTGCGGACTTGTGGTACCTGTTGGACCTGTGGCGCCTGAAGGCGGGACCTTGGACACGTGTGCGGCCTGTTGGACCTGCGGGACCTTTGGGACATGTGGGACCTGTGCGACTTGTGGGACTTGTGAGACTTGTGGGGCCTGGGGGACCTGCGAGATCTGTGGGGCCTGGGGGGCCTACAAAACCTGTGGGACCTGTGGAACGCGCGGGATTTGTGAGGCCTCTGGAACCTGCGTAACCATTGGGACCTGCAGACCGTGAGGGACTTGCAGAGGCCGGTATGGGAGACTTCTTGGGGTCTCTTGGGAGCCCCCGGAATCCGATCATTGGGAGCCTCTTGGGGGCCTCTTTGGGGCCTCTTGGGGAGCCTTCGGCTGTCTCCGCGGCCATGTTGGGGGGAAGAGCTCGGAATGTCAGTTCGGGTTGTCTCTCTTGGGGCCCTCTTGGGCCGTATTGCGGGGCTTCTTGGGTTGCTTTGGGGCCCTCTTGGACCGTTTTGGGTCGTCGTGGGGCCCTCTTCAAAGCTTTTTGGGCTGTCATTGGGCGATTTTGGGGCGAGGGTTCTCGTGGGGCGTCTTGGGGGCCTTTTGGGCTGTCCTGAAGCCAGCTTGGACGTCCTGGAGCGGTCTCAGGATGTTTCGGTGTTCCGCGGGACCGTCCAGGAAACTATCCTGGGCCTGCTTTGGTGTCCTCGGATGGCGGAACCGAGTTCAAATTTCTTCCCGATGGAAGCGCCCAAGGCCGAATTTATGTACGGGGGGGTGGGTCGTACGGGGTGGTGATGGTCCCCGTAATGATATTCGAGGCGGTGTGTATGTGTATGTATGCATGCATGCATGCATGACTGTCTGTCAATCAGTCAGTCAGTCAGTCAGTCTGTGTGTATATGTGTGTATATATAACTGTATATACTTATATATATATATATATAGAGAGAGAGAGAGAGAGAGAGAGAGAGAGAACGAGAGAGAGAGAGAGAGAGAGAACTATATATATATAGAGAGAGAGAGAGAGAGAGAGAGAGAGAGAGAGAGAGAGAACAACAAGAGAGCGAAACAGAGAGAGAGAAAGAGAGAGAGAAAAAACTATATAGAGAGAGAGAGAGAGAGAGAGAGAGAGAGAGAGACAGAGAGAGAGAGAGAAAACGAGCGAAGGAGATAACAAGAAAGCAGAGTGATCTCTCTTTCTATATATAAAATTTCCTCATCTCCTAAATGGAGTCGTAGTTTTCCCAGGGCACCCCGCGCAGGAACAGGAACAGGAACCCACCCACCTCCTCCTCCTCCTCCTCCTCCTCCTCATCACCACCATCATCATCACCATCACCATCCTCATCATCTCCTCTTCGTCACTCGCACGCCTGCACACTCACACAGTCGTGCTCATCATCATCATCAGCATATCCATCATCACTTAGTCCATCGCTTGCCCACTCACCCACTCATCATCTTCACCATCATCATCGACATCACCCCCACACCCATTTACACTTACACGCGAACGCACTCACACAGTCACGCACGCATGCATTCATGTTGAGCAAGCCTCCGGCGGGAGCCTCGTTTGCGAGTGGATTGCGAGGGCGTCTCAGGCGGGACCCCCCCCTTATGGAACCCGCCAGCTTTTAATGTTGGTAATCGGAGCGGGTCATCCAAACCCTGTGGTGTCGTCACTTTCGGGCCCCTCGCGCCAAAATTTTGAAGAAGCCTCTGGCGGGGGCCTCGTTTATGAGTGAATCGCGAGGAAGTCTTAGGCGGGCCCCCCCCTCCCCATGGAACCAGCACTTCATGTTAGTGATCCGAGCGGGGCAACTGAATCCTGTAAGTGTCGTCACTTTTGGGCCCATCGTGCCTGAATCTTGAAGAAGTCTCAGGCGGGAGCCCCCTCCCTATGGGGCCCGAGCTGCATATGAATGGCGAGGAAATCGTGAGGCCCCCCCCCGCTATGGGGCCCGCAACCTCATGTTAGAACCCCAGCGAATCCTCGGGGTCTCGTAGTTGTCGTCACCGTTGGGCTCCCCAGGAACGGACGGTGATGCGCGCCCTCGCGGGCCAATCCGAACGGGGTCACTTCTGTGCTCTTACGAGGGCCACTCGCTCGGCCGAGCACAGTCTCCCGACGCGGCGATGGCGTCGCCATCGGCTGCGCCAGGGATGAGGACGCTGGTCGCACGGGCACGTCGGACGAGCAGGCGCGCCCGCCTCGAGGCCCGCGGGGTTGTCCCAACGGCCTGCCCCGCGGGGGTTCCCGACGGCCTGCCCCCGCGCCCCAGCGGCCCGCGGGGTTGTCCCAAAGGCAGGGCCCGCGGGATTGCCCCAAAGGCTTCGCGATCTAGCCGTCGGCGATTGTGCGCGTGCTGGCCGCGGCAGCGACGGCGCCGAGGAACATCGATTTGTTTGCCCCGACCAGGGGAGAGGGGAGGTGCACATGGAGAAGAGGCAGGAGGATGACGGAGGGGGGAAGGGCTAGGGGGAGGGTAATGATCAGGAGCAAGTGGAGAAGGAGGAGGAGGAGCAGAAGGAGGAAGAGGAGGAGAAGAGATTTAAGGAGGAAGGGGAGGGGAGGGTAGAGCAGAGGGCGAGAGGAGGGTGTCCACTAAAGCGAGGAGGAAACGGCTAAGGTCAAGCTAAACAAATTATCATGTGGGGTCCTACCGTCGGAATTATATATATATATACAGATGTATATGTCTCTCTCTCTCTCTATATATGTATATATGTATACGGCCGGGGACTCCGGACCCCCCCCCCCCGAGAGAATTTGGCCTACCCTGGGCCTCTCGGGCAATCTTCCAGGCGACCTGGGAGAACCCACGAGAGCCCGAAGACGGCCCCAGAGGGCTCCAGGCGTTCCGGCGTGCTCCCGAAACGACCCCAAAAAGCCCCAAGACGGTCCACGACGACCCCAAAGAAGCCGTCATACCCCTAACCGCTCCCAAACGTTCCAAGAGGCCTCCAAGAGCACTCTCAAACGGCCCAATATGGCCCCAATACACCCTCCAAAGCATTCCAAATCGTGACTCGGTCGTTCAAGGAAACCGCGGTTGGAGGCAGGGTGGCCCGAGGAAACCTCCAATGGCCCCCAGAAGACGCCCAGGAGGCCTCAGAAGTCCTAAAGAAAACCTGACACATTGTTGTGAGGCCCACAGAGGCTCTCCAAGGAGGAGCCTCCGCAACAAGAGCTGAGGAGGATGGGGAGAATACGCAGGATATGGCGAAAATAAAGAAGCATAAGCATAGAGGAAGGATACCGAATAACATGATTATAACGGCGGTGCCAGAAACGGCAACAAGGAGTTATCGCTAAATTGTCGGCTTGAACTTCCTGCCATTCCGCCTGCATACCGAACTTCAAGGACCAAGGTGCACGGCGCGAAGCGGAAATGCAGTCTTGAATGTATCTATATATATATATATATACATACATATATACAAGACTGCATTGGCGCTTCGCGCCATGCACCTTGGTCCTTGAAATTTGGTATGCAGGCGGAGTGGCAGGAAGGTCAAACTAACAATTTAGCGATAACTCCTTAGTGCCTTTTTCCAGCATCGCAGTTAGAATAATGTCATTCGTTGTCCTTCCTCCATGCTTCTTTTTCCTCATTCTCGCCGTGCCCAGCGTATTCTCCCCATCCTCCTCAGCTCTTGTTGCGGAGGCTCCTCCTTGGAGAGCCTCTGTGGGCCTCACAACAATTTTCCAAACTTTCTTCAGGCCTTCTGGAGGCCTCCTGGGCGTCTTCTGGAGGCCTCCGGGGGCTTCCTCGGGCCATCCTGCCTCCAACCGCGGTCTCCTTGAACGACTGGGTCACGATTTGGAATACTTCGGAGGGTGTCTTGGGGCAATTGGGCCGTCATGGGGCTCTCTTAGGCCATCTTGGAACCCTGTTGTGCCGTCTTGGGGCTCTCTTGGACTGCCTGGAAGCCCTTTCGGATGGTTGTGGAGCGATTTTCGAAAGTCCCAGGCGGCTTCGGACGCCCAGAGCTCTCTGCCCTCACTTCCGCAGCCCTAGGCCATGCCAGTGCTTCTGCCCCACCCCTGCTCTTCCTCCTCTTTGTTTTTCTCCCCCCCCCCCTCCTTCGTCTCAAGCGACACCCCCCGCTTCAGCACCAGCACGTACGAGCCGAAGTCGCTGAGCTTTGGGCCCGCTGGCCCCCAACAGGGAGACGGTCCACAGAGCTGGTGCACCGGCCAAAGAAACTGCAACTGGCACTTGCCCGAACGCCGCGGCAACCCGCTTCGGCGCGTTAGGATTTCTGTTGTCTGTAATTTTCTTGCGGCGCCCTCCCTTGTCACGAGACTTACTATAGCATTGGTGCCTCGTTTCCCCCCGTCGCTCTTTCAGCCTCAAGGCGGACGCAAGACAATGGAAGATCGCCCCATAACGGGCCGCATGACGGGTGCGAGGTCTCCCAAGACAAATTCAGGACGGCCCAACGAACCGTTATAGGCCCCAATATGCTCCCAAGAGGTCCCGATACGCCTCCAAGAGGCGCCAGCGTAAGCTTCTATCGAAGGTCCTAAGAGGCCAGAAACATTGAAAACCTCTCGCGAACCTTCACAGGCCCCAATCTGCTTCCAAGAGGTCCCGATACGCCTCCAAGGGACGCCAACGTAACCCTCCAGTGAGACTCTCAAAGGCCAAGAACATTGAAACGCTGTCATTGAAGCATGTCTCTGTTTCTCTGCCTCTTCTACTGGGAAATCCTCTAGGAAAGAAGGGCGGCATGGGAGGAGTCATAGAAGCATGGAGAGTCGGCGGATGTGTTCAAGAACGCGCTGGGTTTTTGTTGTAAGAATGACAATCGGCGTGGGCCCCAAACAGTGTGTTCTAGTATACTGTGTGGTTCAACATATGTTGTGTAAACTATGTGGTGCAATCTCGGTCAAGCAATCTATGCGTTGTGAACTATGCTGTGCAATCTATGTGGTGTGTGGTGTACGCTATGTGGTGCACTCTATGTGGTGTGAACTACTTGGTGCCACCTCTGTGGTATGAGCTACGTGGTGCAACCGATGTGGTGCAATCGGCGCGGAAGAAGCAATGTTAAGCCATCTATGTGGTGTGCGCTATGTTGTGAAATAGAAGTTGCCCAATCTATAGGTGGTGCAGTACTTGTGCTGCAACATGTGTGGTGCAATCTATGTGGCGCCATTAATTCTGAAAACTTTGGAGTTGTCCACGCCACTGCTCGCGCTCTTACCCCACCCAACATACCGCAACTTGGTTTGCAAAACCCATGCGGCGGCGATTGCGACGACTGCTTGGCGCTGGCTGGCGCATCGGTGCGGCCGTGCTGGCGCGCGCAAGCTCGCGCGCAGAGCGGCCAGCTAGCTCGGCGCGACCGACGCGGCCGCGGTGACGCTGACTGCTCGGGGCTCCCCAGCGCGTCTCGCAAGCCGCGCTGGCCGCGCTGGCGCGCGGGCACTTCAGTGTGAGTCGGTGGCTCTGGCGGGCGCGGTGTCATGGTGACGTCGGCAGCGGCGGACACAGCGACGAAGGTGACTATGACGACGGTAATGCCAATGACGGCACCGTTGCTGGTCACGCCGGTGACGATGATGGTGTCCACGTGTCGGTGAAGAATGCTCTGGAAGGATCTCGGCATGCTCGCGCGGCCGACGCGCGCGAGTGGCCCGTATGGTTTTTTGTCAGGGATCGTGCCTCCCGAACAATCGCGCCAGGGCGTTCGAATGATTTCGACATGCGCGCGCGAGAGGCCAGCGCGGTCTGATTGGACTAAGTAATCTGTGTGAAACATGTATGGGTTTCCGGAAAGCCCGCAATCATGCGTGCATCGTGTATTTTCCCAACCCTCCTGTGTGTTGGGTTCTCGTCTTGAACAGGGCACTGCTGACCCCATCTTCTCTCCTTCTCCCCCTCCTTCTCCCCCTCCTTCTCCTCCCCCCTCCTCCTGCGCTGCTCCCTGGGTGGCTGCGAGCTGCGCGTCTCTCGCTTGCAGCTCCCGGGGGGGCTGCGAGCTGTGCAACTGTCGCCACTTTCGTTGGCTCCTGGCACGCACGGCGGCGTCGGGGAGAACGCGCACCCAGGCGGGACCTCACAACTCCCGGGATGGCTGCGAACTGCGCATCCGTCGCTACTTCCGTGGGCTCCTGGGAGGCACGGCGGAATCGAGGGCCACGCGCACCCAGACGGGACGTCGCAATTTCCTGGGGGACTGCGAACTGCGCCACTGTCGCCACTTTCGTGGGCCCCTGGGAGGTCCAACGGAGTCAGGGGCCACGCGCACCCAGCCGAGATCCCGCTGCTCCCTCGGTGGCTGCGAGCTGCGAAACTGTCGCCGCTTTCGTTGGGCTCCTGGGAGGCACGGCGGAGTAGTGGAGTACGCGCACCCGGACAGGACCTCGCAACTCCCTGGCTGACTGCGAACTCCACATCTGTCGCCACTTTCGTGGGCTCCTGGGAGGCACGGCGGCGTAGCGGAGCACGCGCACCCAGACACAACCTCGCAACCTCCTTGGAGGATGCGAACTGCGCAACTTGGCGCCACTTTCGCGGCCTACAGGGGAGCACGGCGGAGTCGGGGAACGCGCGCATCCGGCGGAGACCTCGCTGCTCCGTGGGCGGCTGCGAACAATGCACTTGTCGCCACCTTCGTCGGGCTCCTGGGGGGCACGGCGGAGTGACGGAATACGCGCACTCAGACGGGACCTCGCAAGTCCCTGGCTGACTGCGAACCTCCCCATCTGTCGACACCTTCGTCGGGCTCCTGGGAGGCACGGCGGAGTAGCGGAGCACGCGCACCCGGACAAGACCTCGCAAGTCCCTGGCTGACTGCGAACTCGCCAACCGTCGACACTTTTGTAAGCTCCTGGGAGGCACGGCGGAGCCAGGGAGTACACGGATCCAGACGGGTCGTCAGAACTCCCTGGGGACTGCGAGCTGCGTCACTGTCGACACTTGCGTGGGTCCTGAGAAGCACGGCGGAGTAGCGGAGTACGCGCACCCAGACAAAACTCGCAACTTCCTGGATGGCTGCGAACTGTGCAATTGGCGCCACTGCCGTGGGCTCCTGGGAGACTCGGCGGAGTAGCGGAGTACGCGAATCCAGCGGAGATCTCGTAGCTGCCTAGGTGGCCGCGAGCTTTGCAATTGGCGCTATTTTCGCGGTTTCCTGGGAAGCACGGCGGAAACGGGGGCCGCGCGCACCCAGACGGGACCTCGCAAGTCCCTGAAGGACTGCGAGCTACGCATCCGTCGCCACTTTCGTGGGCTCCTGGGAGGTCCAACGGGATCAAGGGCCACGCGCACCCAGACGGAACCTCGCTGCTCCCTGGGTGGCTGCGGACTGTGCAACTATCGCCACTTTCGTGGGCCCCCCGGGGTCCAACGGAGTCAAAGGCCACGCGCACCTAGCCGAAATCCCGCTGCTCCCTCAGTGGCTGCGAACTGCGAACCGTCACCACCTTCGTGGGCTCCTGGTGGGTACGGCGGGGTGGCGAAGTACGCGCACCCAGACGGGGCCTCGCTGCTCCCTGGGTGGCTCCGAACTGCGCTGCGCAACCGTCACCACTTTCGTGGGCTCCTGGGAGGCACGGCGGGGTAGCGGAGTACGCGCACCTAGACAGGGCCTCGCTGCTCCCTGGTATGCTGCGAACTGCGCCGCTGGCGGCACGTTCGCTGGCTCACGGGAAGGAAATTCAGCAAAGCCGGGGGCGACGCGGATCCGGCCGAGACGTCGCCGCTCCCGGATCGGCTGCGAGCTGCGCAACCGTCGCCGCTTTCGTAGGCTTGGGGGAGGCACGGTGGACACGAGGGCAACACCGATCGTGCGCATTCGGCGATGAGTCATGCTGTACGGGGCGTTGGTGCAAATAGTTGCCTCGCGTGGAGGAAAGGTTGGGTACGTCTCGCGTAGTTTGAAGCATAAGGGTGCGGAGCCACTGTGTTTTTCGGACGGGACCTCGCTGCTCCCTGGGTGGTTGCGAACTGCGCAACTGTCGCCAATTTCTTGGGCTCCTGAGGTCCAGCGGAGTCGGGGGCCACGCGCACACATTAGAGACCTCGCTGACTGCGCAATTGTCGCCACTTTCGCTGGCGCCTGAGATGTCCAGCGGAGTCGGGGACCACGCTGATCCAGCCGAGACCTCGCGGCTCCCTATGGGGCTACGAAGTGCGCACGTGTCTCCACTTTCGTAGGCTCGTGGGAGGCAAGGTGAAGGTGAGGGCAGCGCAGATCGTGCATATCTGGCGATGGGTTCTTTTGTATGGAGCGTTCATGCAAATATTCGCCTCGCGTGGGTAAGGGGTTGGGGGTACGTCTGGGGTATTGTTCAAACTTTTTCCCAACCCTCCTTGGATGGGCATCCGTTTTGAATAGAGCACTGCTCGCGCGTCCTCCTCCCGCCTCCCGCCTCCCGCCTTCCGCCCCCCCTCCTTCTTGTCTCCTCTTGCCTTGCCTGGGGGGCTGCGATCTGCGAAACTGTCTCGCCACTTTCGAGGGCTGCTGGTGGGTCCAGCGGAGTGAAGCACCGCGCGGATCTGAGCGTGACCTCCCGTCCCCGGGGGGCTGCGGTCTGCGAAACTGTCGCCACTTTCGAGGGCTGCTGGTGGGTCCTGCGGAGTGAGGCGCCGCGCGGACCTGAGCGGGACCTCGCCGTCCCTGGGGGCCTGCGATCTGCGAAACTGTCGCCACTTTCGAGGGCTGCTGGTGGGGCCTGCGGAGTGAGGCACCGCGCGGACCTGAGCGGGACCTCCCCGTCTCTGGGGGCCTGCGATCTACGAAACTGTCGCCACTTTCGAGGGCTGCTGGTGGGTCTAGCGGAGGCACCGCGCGGCGGATCTGAGCGGGACCTCCCCGTCTCTGGGGGGCTACGATCTGCGAAATTGTCGCCACTTTCGAGGGCTGCTGGTGGGTCTAGCGGAGTGAGGCACCGCGCGGATCTGAGCGGGACCTCCCCGTCCCTGGGGGGCTGCGATCTGCGAAACTGTCTCGCCACTTTCGAGGTCTGCTGGTGGGTCCAGCGGAATGAGGCACCGCGCGGATCTGAGCGTGACCTCGCCGTCCCTGGGGGGCTGCGATCCGCGAAACTGTCGCCACTTTCGAGGGCTGCTGGTGGGTCCAGCGGAGTGAGGCACCGCGTGGATCTGGGCGGACCTCACCGTCCCTGGGGGGCTGCGATCTGCGACATTGTCGCCACTTTCGAGGGCTGCTGGTGGGTCCTGCGGAGTGAGGCACCGCGCGGATGTGAGCGGGACCTCCCCGTCCTTGGGGCCTGCGAGCTGCGAAACTGTCGCCACTTTCGAGGGCTGCTGGTGGGCTCGCCATTTTCGAAGGCTGCTGGTGGGTCCAGCGGAGTGAGGCACTGCGCAGACCTGAGCGGGGCCTCGCCGTCCTTGGGGGGCCATGTCATGTTGTTGCTGCCCCGCCGACGTTTCGAGCCCCTTGCCCACTGTCTCCTTTTGGACCTTGCGTCTTCCTTAGTGACTCAGGGGTTCACTTAGTTACTCATCGTGTTTCCCTTGATTGGGGGCCTGCGAAACTTGCGAAAGCCGCTCGCAGAAGTATATGCGTCCATGTCACGTCGCCGCCCTTCGTCAAATCTCATAAACTACTCCTGCCCCGCATTGCGCAGGGGTTGGGTACGTTGCCAAGGCAATATGAAATCTGTGTTCGGGAACCTCCATCTTGATATTCTTACGAAGCCTACGTTCTTTGAATGATTTCGACATGCGATCGCGACGACGTGCACGCAGTCTTGGTCTCACTTCTGCAAATAATTATTGAAACTTGATGTTATTTGATAAACAAGTGCACGCGCATGGTACTATTTGTCAAGGATGCTGGGGGGGTGGGGGGTGGGGTCGATCCTGGCTTGACTGGAATGGTACGAGTTCATGTGGAAAATGAACGATGGGGCAGAATCGTCTGTACATTGCAGTGTCCCAAAGGGGGGTCGCAAAAATCTGGCCTCGGGAGGGTGGCATAATCTATTCTCTTGTGAGAACAGAGAATCACATGTGGTGTAAGCTACGTGATGCAACATGTGTGGTGAGAGCTACGTGGCGCTTTCCATGTGGTCCAGTACGTGCGGTGCAATCTCTGAGGCGCGATCTGTGTGTTGTAAGCTATGTTATGCAATCGATGTTAAACATCATATGTGCTGTAATTTTGGACGCCCGAAATGGGTACCGAAAAAATGGGTACTATGCCCAACAGCAAATGTTGTCCCAAACCAACAGCGGCCGCTGTTGGGCAGGCGGCCTCCTGTCTCGAATGGACACAGGCTGCGGCGGCGCGGACAGCAAATCCTGTTCAAAATGATCAGGAACTGCTGTTGGGCATTGTACCCATTCTTTCAGTACCCATTTCGGGCGTCCAGAGTAATCATTGTGGTCCAACCTATGCGGTGCAATCTATGTGGTGTACACTGTGTGGTGCAATCTGATCTCGCACAACCAAACATGAGACCAACACGCGGCGGCGGCGGGCGACGACGAGTTGGCCGGGCCGCCAACCCAACCTGGACGGTCGGCGGCGACGGGCAACAAGCCGGCCGGACCGCCAGCCAGGCCCGGTTCCGCATGAGACAAATAAAAGTCTCCAAACTGCAAGCGCTGCTCTGGGAACATGTTTTTGGGTACCCCGTGGGAATGGAATTGGGCCTCGCGGGTTAGCGAAGGCGCCATCTGGTGCACCCTGGAAAGCTTTTCGGCTCTCGGGGGCGTCTCGGAGCCCCGTAGGGGCTTTCGTGGGCTCCCGTGGGTCGCCGCGAGCTCCCATAGAGGCTCACTGGTGCAATCTTGGCCACCTCGAGGCCGCCTTCGGGTCCGTTCTGGAACCCTCGTGACGCCCTATTGGGCCCTCTTGGGCTCTTGGGGCCTCACGAGGCCTGCTGGAGAGCTTCGCGGGGCCCTTTTGAGCCGTCTTGGGGCACTATTGGAAGCCTCCTGGATCGTCGTGGATGGACGCTCTAAGATAGAAAAAGCGGGAAAGCTAAAGTCATTGAGACACCCTGGTGCGGCTCTTTCGAGGCTTCTCGGGAGCCTGGTTGACATTCCATCTTGAGGGTATCTTGATCCTCCTGGAGGTGTCTTGGGTCTCTTGGCGTCGTTTGGAAAGCCTCTTGGTGCCCTCTTGGGACTCTCTTGTCGCTCTCTCGAGACGTCTTGGGCCTTCTTGGTGTCGTCTTTGGGGCCGTCTGGGTCCGTCTTGGGCCCTCCTGGGAGGCTCGTGGGTTGTCTTGTGGCGCCTGCGGCCAGGCCAAGCGGGACCCACGCTGTGTCAAACCATTTTTCCCTAACTTGTCTGGAAAGGTCCACTGCATTTCTTCTAAAAGATGCGTGAACGAAACCGGATCCAGAATCGGTGGCCCGTGGTCTCCCGTAAAGTCTCTCGTGTGCTCACCTTCACGGCCTCCCGTACCGTCTCGTGCATGCTCTCCCGTGCCATCCCCCGTATCGTCTCCCGTATGGTCTCGCGTAGGATCTTCCGTATGGGCTCCCGCGGCGCAGTCTCCGGGAGTGTGGTCTCACGCAGTGTGGCCTCCTGCACCATCTCTCGTCTATGTCTCCCGTCTGGTTTCCCTGTGCGGCCTCCTGTGTGGAAAGCCGTAGGGTTTCTTTTTTATAGTCTCCCGCAGGATCTCCCGTATGGTCCCCCATATGGCCTCCTGTCTGTGCTCCTGCATGGTCTCCCAAATGGTCTCCCACGTGCGCAGGCGGCCCTCCTCCTCCTCGTCGTCGTCGTCCTCCTCCTCCTCCTCCTCTTCCTCCTCCTCCTCGTCGTCGTCCTCCTCCTCCTCGTCGTCCTCCTTCTCCTCCTCCCCCTCCTCCTCCTCCTCCTCCTCCTCCTCCTCCTCCTCCTCCTCCTCCTCCTCCTCTGTACTCTCGAGTTCTGCTACTTCGGGTCTCCTGCCCAAGAGGGCTTCCAAGACGGCCCCGGCAGGCCACCCAGGCCGCCACTGCTCCCAAAATATGCCTCCAGGACGGCCCAAACTGGCCCCCTAAGACGGCCCAAGATCGCCTCGAGACGGCCCAAGTGGCACCTACTACTGCCCAAGAGGGCTCCGAGAGGATCGCCAGGAGGGCCCGAGGAGGCCAACATCATTGACGCCCTTATGACTTCGCATGATTCTCGTGTTCTCGCCTTGGACTTCCATCAGCTCAAGACGACCCCAGAGGCCTCCAAGATGGCCCAAGATGCACCGAAGAGGGCCCCACGACGGCTCAATTGACCCCCACGACGCGAGCTCAATTGACCCCCACGACGCGAGCGCGGCACATGATGCGGTTCTCCCAAGCCTGAGGACGCGAATGGTCAACATCTTAGCTTCCTGCGCGCCCCACTGAGCATCGCCAACCAGAATGCTGCAGTTGGCACGGTGGTGGCACCTACCGAGGGCGGCTGGACATTCAACCTGGCCAGCCAGTGGAGCCAAAGGCCCCCCCCCCCTCCCCCGTTCCTCCCTCCTCCCCGCACCTCCCCCGCCTCCCTCTCTTGGGCTGGGCGAAAGGGGGGGATAGCAAAGGGGGGGGGTGAGAATCGGCTCGCGCAGCTGCTTCTCCCGGCGCCTCCCGGCGCCGGGAGGCGCCCCATGCCTCGAGGAATGGGCCCGGCGGCGGGGCCGAAACCAGCTGCACGCAGCAGAGTTCGTAACCCTCCTTCTTTCCCAATCCCTCCCTTTCGCCGGGCCCCTCTGCCCCTCGCCCAGGACTCCCGGGAGGTGGAGGAGGAGGAGGAGGAGGAGGAGGACCAGTGGAGGAGGCGGGGGGGGGAGGAGGAGGAGGAGGAGGAGGGAGGAGGAGGAGGAGGAGGAGGAGGAGGAGGAGGGGGAGGAGGAGAGGAGGAGGAGGAGGAGGGAGGAGGAGGAGGAGGAGGAGGAGGAGGAGGAGGAGGAGGAGGAGGAGGAGGAGGGAGGAGGAGGGAGGAGGAGGAGGAGGGAGGAGGAGGAGGAGGAGGAGGAGGAGGAGGTGTCCGCCCCTCTGGCCCCGTCCTTCGTCGACTCTCCCCCTGTCGCCGCCCCTCTGCCCCTCCCGGGATGGCGCCAGCCCCGCCCGTATCCAGGTGCCGCCGCTCCTCCGCGGGCAGCCCGCCCCGGCGCTGGAGGAGGCGCTCGATCCAGCGGCTGTCCAGGCGGTCCTGGGCGCGCTCCAGGTGCGGGGGGTCGGCGGCGGCGCGGCTCGCGGCGGGGTGGTCAGGGAGGGAAGGGGGGGAAAACAGACCTGCCTCGCTTTTGACCACCCTCGCTTCCAAGAGATACCAAGCGATGCCAAACCACGGCCTTTACTGGTCAGGCCGCTTGACGAGGAGGCGCGTGGTATGACTTGGTTTTGCCTGGAAGCGAAAGCGGGGTAGGTAATTCACGCTCTGAGGGAAGGGGGACGGGAAAGGGGGGGGTTGGTGTGGGGACAGATAGGGGTGGGTGGGTGCATTGGGGGGAGGCAAGGACGTGGTGAGGAGACAGAAGGGAGGAGGGGATGGGGAGCGGAGTGTGAGAACGAGAGTGCGGATGGGCGATCGGTGCGTGGACGACATCCGCCGTAAGGCCACACTCAGCGCTCACTGAGCAGTCGGTCTGTTGCCGCCAGCTGGTGTGAGGCCAGATCCAGCGCTAGCTGCTGCGGTGAGCCCGCTGTCGCTGATGGCGTGAAGATGGAATAGATGTATTCTGAGTCGGAGGATCTGGAAAGACAGAAGGTCGAGACAGTGAGGATAGAAAAGTATGAGAGGGCGAGATGCGCCGTCGCGAGAAGACGCCTTTGCCAGTAGGCCGCTCTGGCATAGACCGCTCTGGCAGAAGACCGCTCCAGGAGAAACCGCTTTGGAAGAAACTGTCCCGCCCACCTGGCCCGCCCGTTTGGGGCCGCCTTCCCGACCAAAACGTGCCCGCCTGCCCGTACCGCCCGTTCGGGTCCGCCTGCTCGTCCGACCGGGCTTCTGGACGAGCGGCCTCGTGGCGGCGAACGGTTTTCGGGGGAGCGGTTCTCTAGGCGAGCGGTCTGGGCGAGTGACTTGATGCTGCCGTCTCCCCCCAATCATACCTGACTTGAGCGGTCGGGATGTTGAGCGCGAGCAGATGTGAAGCCGCTGGTCACTCGTCATATCTCACTGGCGCCCACGGATCGGTCGGCACGCTGCCGCCGGCTGGTGTGAAGCCACCTGCCACAGAAACTGCGGAGCGGCAGCCGTCACTGCCGGCGGCGGGCTGGGAGAGCGTGGTGCTGAAAACAGTGGAAGACTGACAACTCTTTGGGCCGCAGCGATGTGGGTCACACCGCGTTCGGGCTGGAGCGGGCCGCGAGCCAGATCTGGACGTATCCAGGGGTTCAGCGGGCTGGACAGGCAGTCGGAGTGGTCGCGCCAGACCTTGCTCGCAGGCCCCCGCGCGACGGGAACCCAGAGGATGCGAAGAGGCGGAGGGTGGAGCCGAGATCTGCAGTCGCCGCGCCCGTCCCTCCGCTCCTCCAGTGCCCTCCGCCTCTGTACCTTGCCCGGCAGCGCGCCCCGGGCGAAGGCCCGGAGCTGCCGGCGGCCTGCCGCGGCGCAGTCCCACTGGAGAGCCGTCCGCCGCTCTTCGGCGCAGCTGCCGCAGGCGACTGCGACGGCCCCCAGGGGCACCAGAGCTGTGGGGCGGCCCTCCACTGCGTGGCGGAGCCCGCCGAGGAGCCGCGCGGCGGCGAGGGCCTCGTCCATCGGGGCCCGCGGCCGTCGCGGGCAGGCCACCGCCCCTGCCCTCCAACGTCGCGCGAGGGCCTCCGCGGCTCGCCGCGCGCGCTGCGGGGCTGGCCTTGGCGTGTGGGCGTTCTGGCGCCAGGCTCCCGCGGGCCGGCAGCCTCGGAGCGCCCACCGGGCGAGCGACGACGTGCGGCTCGGGCGCCCGCGCTCGGCGGAGGACATGTTGGTCGCGTCACGCGGAGCGACGCAGCGGGCGCGTGCGATCACAGCTTGGCTCGGAAGTCGGGCGCTCAAGCCAAGAGTTCCGCTTGAGCCAGAATGGCCACGGAGGCAAGGAGGATAGGTCGAAGGAAGGACGGAGGGAAGAAGTGCGCGGAAGGGATGGTGAGGGAGAGGAGGGGAGAGAGGGAGAGAGGTAAGAGGGAGGAGGGGGCCAGAGTAAAACCAGGATGCGCCAACGATGCTGCGATACACTCTCCCGCCCCATGACCCCTCCTCATAAGCTCCTAAAGTATGCATTTTCACTGCGGTAAACGCTCCCTGCAAATGAAAGCCCCATGAGCTTCTGGTGGTGGATACAAACGACGAAGGGGGACTTAACATTCCCCAGACTTCCCCGCTGCCTTCCCGAGCTGCTTTTCTGGCGCCCCGAGCGTCAGTCCCAGTTGATCTGCACCGGCAAGCTCAGGAGATCGTTAAGCTCGCGTGTGCGCTGCAGGTCCTGGGCAAGATCAGAATGTCGATGACGACGATGACGATGATGATAATGATGATGCTGCTGATGATGATGCTGATGGCGAGGATGACGATGACGATGATGAGGATGGGGATGATAATACTGATGATGATGACGATTAAGATCAAGATGTTGATGACGCTGCTGCTGACGATGGTGATGATGCTGATGATGGTGGTGGTGGTTGTGGTGACGATGATGATGACGACGATCGAGATGGTGATGACCATGATCAAGATGTGGAGAAGAATCTGGTGATCGTGAAGTACCCGAACTCTGGAGCAGCTTCACCCTGAAACTGAAATCAAGCCCCAGCATCGCAAACCACTTGAGAAGGTTCGTGGTCTAGTGGATGTAGCCTTTCAGCCATGTCGGAGCCCAATACAACTATCGCCATCTCGACGGCGGCAGTCAGCTTGGTCGCTCTTTCAGGTGGGCTCTGCGAGTCGGAGTAGCAGACACACCCCAACTTACTGAGAACCCTCGGCGCAGTAGACCACCAATTGAATGAGGGGTCGTCTATATCTCCTGGCGATGCCAGTTCGCGGGAAATGATAGGCTGGGCAATCGGCCCAGTAGTGGCGAAACGAGGGGGGCGCCGCCCCACGCTGGCGGCAAGCCTTCCCCGAACAACGGCGCGTCTCAGAGGACGCGGCTCCAGCACGAAAGATCCGCACCAGCCTGCGCTCGTCCTCTCCCAGACGCTTGTAGAAACGCTTGTGCGCGATGTTTGACTCCGCATCCACATCCACGTCCAGGATCGCCTCGGCGTCGAAACGTTTGTCATTGACTTCGGCCAAGCACCGAATCCGCGCCACGCAGCGCAGCAAGTGCTCGACCTTCTTCTCGTGGCGTGGGTAATCAGGTAGGTGGGTCCAAAACCTCCTCTGGCCATCCACGACGCCCTGCAGAACCTTAACCACTCGGTGATCGTCAGTGTCACTCACCTCCAGGCAGCAACCACGGCGATCAGCATAGGCAACAAAGCGAAGGCCCAAGACCTGGGCATGCATGAGCATCGCATTCTCCAGGAAGGTCGACCACGCGAGGCGCTCCTGAGATGACTTTGGAAGCCCGCAGGGATCCCGACAGGCGCGGATGTAGCTGTGCATGTTGTACCCACCAGCGCCCGTAACACCGCCGGCGGTTGGTGGATCTGGTGATCGACCTGTGCAGAGCTCTGCAAGTCTGAACGGGGGGCGGCGCCGCCAGGGGCCAGGCCCAAAACCAACGCGGGCGAATATATGCAACAATAAGGCGAGTGCGGATCCCAGCGCCTCCAAGAACTGTGCCAAGTACGCGGATTGCTGTACGAAGCTTGTCCCAGCCTCCTCTCGGCTGGGTTGGGGTAGAAGCATCAACTGGTGCCGCCGCGATCCCTAGGTGTTCCACTACCGTCGGGGTTTGGTCCGATCGGGCCCACAACTGACGCGTGCGCGCTCCTTCAAAACGGACAGCAGTGTCGAAACGTTGAGTGTAGTCCAAGTCCCTGGCCAACTCCTGGGAAGAGGAAGACGTGAGGGACCTGCCGTCCATAAAAGCGTAACAAACTGGCGGTTGCCACGGCGCCAAGGCCGCGCCCATGGTGGCGGGGGCCACCGAGTCGCCTTGAGGAAGTCCTCGGGAAGGCCAGACCGGTGGCGCCAAAGACGAGTTGACACCGCATTATCTGGGGGCTCTCCAGGCCGCAACAGCAGTGAAAGTAACCGCAGGAGGAACGCCTGAACATATACAAGCTTGAGCCCCCACGGCGTGGTCGATGTTGTCGTGCGCGCGGCTGAGATCCACCTCGGCGCCTGCCTCAGCGGCTTCGCGCGAGTGTAACCAACTGCTGATCGCGCGGGCGACGCTCGTCGCAAGCCGCCCTGCAAACTGGTTCTCTGGGGGCTGTGGCATCCCAGCAGGCAAGGCCGATCACCAAACTCTGACCAAGATCGAGCCCACTGATATAGGACGAAATGCAACTTCACTTTTGGGGATCCCCACAACGCGCCAAGGACAAATCGTGTCCAACGTGTCCTGGTCCAGGATGCCCTTGGCGTCGACGCACTCGCGGCTGGCGTCGCACCAGAGCTCGTGCAGCTGCAATATCATCTCTGGGAGGAGGCGTCGTAGATGCTTGAGCTCCGTGGCCGTTCATCCGTCCAGCCCAGGAGCGCCGTGATATTTAGCAAGGGTGTTGTCAACCTGCTCAAAGCTCAGCAGCCAGTGCTCCTCCTGTCTCGACTGAGGGAAGGACGCATCAGCGGCCCACTGTTGCCAACAGGTAAAATGGCCAGCAGCATCGTGTTGGGCAGGATCTGGTGCCCATTGCTGTTCCCACTCCTGGTGCATCTCCACTGCATCCGCTGGGGCAGTGACGCCCTGAAAAGCGGGGTGGCAAGCTTGTGGATGTCCTTGGTCCAGCTGGCGAAGCGCTTTCGCCATTCTCGGGACTGTGCATCTTGGAGAGGTCGTTGTTCCTGAGAAGTGCCGGAGCTCAGCAAGTCCAGGGCCTCGGCGTGGTTCGGGATCCCGTAGAGCGGCACTGCAAAAAACCCTTCCCAGCCGGCCCGCGCGAAACGTTCAAAGAGAGAACCAGCCAAACTCTGGAAAGCCAAAGTGGGGTCCTGCTTGATCTGCTCCGTCACCTGTCGGTGTAGGCGTAGCAGTCGAAGAAAAGCGATTGTCTGAGCATGGCGATGGGGGGCGCCGTGGCGCGTCGGCTTCGTCGAAGGAGCCGAACCCTTGGCGCGTTCATCCTGCCGCTCCACGGAGGCGTTGTCGTGCTCGGCGGCCAGCTTGAGCGCCAGCTCGGCGCGCGCGTGCCAGTGCTTCCACTTGGCGGTCAACGGGGCCTGGTCGTGATCACCGAGAACAAGGTCACCAAGTTCAGGCATCCGCGCATCCATTTCAGCTCGAAGAGCATCCAGCTGGTGCATCGGCTCCTGCAGCGCGTAGAAGACCATGCCGTGGAAGGGCGCGCCAGGGAACATCTTCACGGCGAGGCACTTCGGCAAGTAGGGGGCGGGCGGCCCGTAGTAGAGACACCTCGTAGGGGTAGTACCTGCAGTGGTGGTGGCAAGCGACGCAGAACACATAACCCACCTAGGACTCATCATAGAATTGTGCAGTGTTTTCCAGTTCAGATCTCCGGTGACATACGACGGACAACCCTGAGCAACAAGATTCTGTGCGAAAAAGCACGTCCACCAAGCTGGGTCCTCTGTGACTGGTCCATAGACTGACAGGTCGATGCAGTTCGTCGTCTTGATGCCCACGACCCTGTGACCGAAGGGGGAGTCGCGGATGATCGAGATCTTCCCGACCGCATTGGGCTTCCACGCAATGGCGCACCCTTCTTGACGGACAGCGGCTGTATGTGTAGGTGGTGGCGGCGGCGAACGGGCCACTGACCAACCGCAGCGCTTGAAACATTGTAGAACCCATCGAGGACGCTCCTCCCGTTGACGAAGTTCTTGAAGAAGTAGAAGAGAACTATCTGAAGCATTGCGGAGCGCCTCCTCGAGACGCGCCTCGGTAAGGGAGGTCGCATTCAACGTGGCAACAGTGGTGCTGATGTCCGTGGGGTCGCACGGCTGCGTCTCTTGAGTCGCCGCCACCAACCAGTGGGTCTTCAGCAACTGAAAGGTGTACTCGACGATGTTGAGCTGGTCGAGCAGTGAAACATGTAGAAGCTAGTCAAGATGAGGACGTCGCCACTGCAGGGCGCCTTCTGACCAAACGTGAAACTGGAAGAGGAAGTCCAGCTCGTCGCAGCGCTGCACGCTTGCGCGCCCTGATCTTCCTCCTACTGATCAGCTCGCGCGCCCTGGCCTGAGCCTTGTAGGCGGGGTCCTGCATGCGCTCTGCCTTCTTTTGCCTTTGCCGCTCCTTGCGCTCGGGCTTGTGGCGGTGCTTGTACGTAATGGCGTCCCAGATCACCTTCCTCCTCCTCCGCTCCCTAGGACCGATGAGGCAGTCCATCAGCTGGATCATGGCGACGCCTCCTTGGATCCTCTTGCTGCAGGGTCGGTCCCTGAGGCGGTGGATCGGCTTCGATACCCCGCAGCGGGAGCAAGTATATTCAATGACAAACTGGGTGGAGCACAAGATAGTCGCTCCTGCCTCCTCCTATATTCAATGACATCGCTCCTGCCTCCTCCGACGTCTTGCAGAGCATCAACTGGAAGCGCGTGGGAATCTTGTCATACCACTCCTTGTACTTCTGCCAGGCGATGCGACGCACCGCTCGCGCAGCAGCCCCAGCAGTGACCCTGTTTCTTCCTCCGGAAGCTCCTGGAGGGGCGCGGGTAGGTGGAGGGTCACCGACGCAGTGGCGCCAGCGAGCTCGAGCTTGGTGAAGTCGTCAAGGGTGGTTGTCGGCAGCCGGCCTCCATCCGCAACCTGGCGTAGGGCAAAAGAGGTGAGCTCCTGGGCCGTCGCGCGCGGCATGATGGCGATGGCGATGGGTTCCAGCGGGCAACGCCATAGAACATCCACCGACCATTCGGCGTGCGCGCGCGGGGCGCCTTCGTCGTCGTCGTCGTCGCCAGCCCCGAGACAAATGAAGAACGAACAAAGAAAAGAGACGTAGTAGTGAAGTCGGTTCCCTTTCTTTTTTCCCTCTCCTGACGGGGGGGGTGTAAGGGGGCCAGATTGCCGCCCCCCAGGGGGCCCCGCCGCGTGGTCCCGCCTGTGGACCGGGGGGGCTGGGAGGGATTCCCCCTGCGTGGGGGGTGCCGGCCCTGGTCGCGGCCCTGGCCGTGGCCTGGCCCGGCCGCGGCCCCGGGAGCTGACCCCGTGGTCCCAGGGGGGGTCCCGCCTTCAGTGTCGGCGGCGCTGGCCGTCGGGCCTTCGCAATTGGGGGGCAAGTGAAACGCCGAGTGGCGATTCTAAACGTGCTGGTGATGCTGGCGATGACGACGGTGATGGCGAGGCGCTATTGTGCATATTGGGCCGCGCGAAGGAAAACATGTTGGACTGGAAAGGGTATCCAAGGAACATTATCAGTGTGATATGGAAGATAATCGCTGGAAATCCCTCACTCGCGCGGCGAGGGGCGTAGCTCTTAGGCCAATGGCCCTATTCGAGAATAAACGGCAGGGGCAAAGATATATGCAAGCATGCAGAGAGAGAGAGAGAGAGAGAGAGAGAGAGAGATAGCAAACAGGGAGAGAGAAAACAGGTGCGCAGCCTCTGGGCCCTTCTAAGCTTCTTGGGGAAACCTCTTAGGGCCTCTCTCTCCCTGGGAGTGAGCTTGGTTCGCGCTCCTCCCAGTCGCCGTCTAGGGCGCCCGTAGCGGGGGCTCAACGCAAGTCACTCGTAACTTCATTCGAAGCGAAGAAGATTATCATTGATGCGATAAGTAGCGGGAGTGCTAAAAGGGACAACACTTCTCGCGACACATTCGCGGGCAAACGGGCTCGCACGGCTTGCAACGCAAGTTGCCCACGGGGCGATTTAACGGGTGCTCGCGCGCACCTGCAAAACACATTCTCATGCAAACGGGCTCTCGGCTCGAGATTCATATTACTTAGCAGTAAGGCAGCAATAACTGGTACGGAGACTTGTAGGTGATCGTCATCACCACAAAACACAGGAACAGTGCGCACAGCTGGGAAAACAACGGGGCTGCCAGGAAGGCAATGTCTGGGTTGCGGCGAACCAAAACCCTCAAAGTGGACTCACGTAATCGTAACCGGGTGTTGGTAATCTCATCGCAGACTTTTTTTTTCTTTTCCGCGGCTCCTTCCGATGGTGCGTCGAAGCCCATCATCTGCGCCCGTCTGCGCTGCAACGCTTGGCGAATGCTGCTGTGCATCCTGCTGAAGTCGGGCGAGTGCGCGCGGTGGTTTCGCAGCAGCCGCGACGCGTGGCGCCTGCAGGCTCTGCAGGTTGCGCGCGCGCTGTGCGGATTGGGCCCCGCGCGAATAGAATGCCCAGCCACGGCGCACTCGTTGATCTCCGTCGGCGCATTGTCGGCGTGCTAACGTTGTACGATACGACGCTGGCCGATGATGAACTGGAAACCGTCAGTGGCGACGACGGCGATGCTGGGGCGAAGCTGTCTGGTGGCGATGCTGGCATCGGCGGCGGCGCGGCGGGTGCCCTTGGCGGCGGAGAGCCGAAGTGCTCGTGCTTCTCTGCGCCGCAGTCGCCAGCTCCTGCGCATCCGGCATGAAGATATCCCCATCCTCGTCGGCATCCTCGAGGATCGGAGGGGCGGCTGGTTGTTCCGCCTGCCCAGGCGTCTCCCAACCCAGGCTTGGTGGGGCGCACCTGTGGCCTTGTCCTCGCTCGGCTCGTTCTTGATGGCGTTCGGGTGAAAAGTGGTGCACCATGTGACCGCAAAAATACTGATTCGGGTGATCATGCCCAAGAATATTGAAGAGCACGCCAGGTAGCACGTGTGCCAGTAGAAGACGCTGTCGAACTGGGGCGACGGGGTCGGCTGACCCCTGGCCCTTCCGGTGCACCCGGCGGGCGCGGAGGCGATCGTGGCGACGTTCGGCTGTCTGGCGCCCAAGCTGTGCTTCTTGGCAGCGAAGAACGAGGGCAGCAGGCTGGTCTCCATGACCTTGGTGAGCCAGTCGGCGACCATGCTCCGCGTGGGGGCCCAGGAAAGGCGAATCTCGCTGTCGGGGTGCGCAGACTCCTTAAACAAGGAGGCGACGATGCGGAACCGCTTGTCGGAGGACTGACCGAGGTCCGATTGCATGTGCGCGACCAGGCCCTGGCTGTCGCTGTAGACCTCCCCGGGGCGCATCAGGCTGAGATCGTCGGTCTCCTTGAGCGGCCTCTTCGGGCAGCAGGCCTCGGAGAGCAGCTGAAGGAACCAGGAGTTGATCTCGGTCCCCTCGAGGGTTTTGTAGCCCTCGGCCGCCAGCGTGGACTTCGCGGACCTCCTGGCGGTGTCGGAGTGCCATGCGACAGGAAGGCAGAGGTCGTAGCGGCCTCCGACGACGTCCCGCGGCCGGTGGGTGAGGCCCATGGCCATGCCCCACTGGCTCTTGACGCGATTGACGTTGGCGAACGCGGCGTCGCTGAAGCAGACCGTAATGCAAGTCTTGAGATCGATGAAGTTACGCTTAAGCACGAAGGCAAAACCGGCGGACCCATGCACGTAGGACAGTCTTGTTGAGGATCTTAGCGTCGGCAACAGTGGCGACGTTACTGCGGCGGGCGGCCGTGCAGACCGGGCAGGCGATGTCGACCTGGGTCTGAACTGCGAGCCATAGCAGTTGTCCCAACGTGTGCCGGTAGCTGGAGACCCCCTCTCACTGGATAGCTTGTTCTCTAGCGATCGACCCTTCGGGATCGACGAAGTCCACCTGCGTTGCGGCCGTCGCCTGCGTAGCGCGGAACTCGTCATCGGACTTGGAGATGGCGCGGCCGCAGTACTTGATGATGCCATCGACCTTCTTGAGATGCAGTTACTTCTCCAGGATGCTGATGGTGCGCTTCCACGCGCTGGAGTCTTTCCGCTGGGTGATAAGGAAGTCATCCACGTGGGCATGTATCATGGCGGCGAGGCCCTCGTCGTCATAGAAGTAGTAGAGCCCCTTCTCCAGCTTGCTCTCGAATAGGCCGTGCCCCTTAAAGATCTTCCGGGCGTGGAGATACCATTGCCTCCCCGCGTCGCGGGTGCCGTAGATGGCGCCAGTCGCCATCGCGATCTCACCAAGTGAAGTCCCCGGCGGTGGGTTCTTCGTTGGCACGCGCAACAGCAGGAGCCTCTCGATGTTGCCGGACTGGAGGTAGGCTGTCATGGCACCATGCGACGTGAGGTCCCATCCGGACTGAGCAGCGGCGGCAAGCGTAAGTTATAGTGCATCTCTGGATTCAGTAGGTGCATCTGTGCGGATCTGCGACTTGTCTTCCTGGCAGCCCTGAACGACGAGGCGCGCCTTCATGAGATTCTGTGCCTTTGTGGTGAGCGCCCAACGCGTGCCGACGGGGCGGATGCTGGGATTCCGCCGGAGGAGCTCCTTCAGTTCCTTGGGCGGCAGCTTCTTGTAGGCCCCGAACTCCGTCCACTTGGACCGCTCGACGCGCGTGGCCTCGTCCCATGTGCTTCTTCTCCTTGTTGGAGAGATTGTCGTACTTGAGCTCTTTGGCGGCGGCCTTGCCGGTTAGTAGAACTCCTCGTTGCGAGGGGGCGGAGTGCATGTCGTCTGAGCTGGCCTTGAGGTAGCTGTCCAAGTAGTAGTCCGTCTTGTTCGCGTCGCGGGGCTTCCCGAAGCACTTGGGCAGGTCGTCCTGCAGCTCCTTTCGCTTAGCAGCCCGAACTCGAGGGTCGGTATGCTCTTCTCGATCGCGTCGGAGGACGCGGGTGGGCGTCTTCTCGTTGGTCACGACGTTGTGTTTTGGTGCCCCATTGGTCAGCAGGATGTTGTGGTCCTTTCTTGGGGTCGATCTTGACGATGAGCCTCTGTGCCGATGTCCAAGGCGTTCCAAGAAAAGCTGCGTGCACTCGTGCGTTGTGAATTTTCTGGAGCTTGCCCTTAATCTTCTGCTCGAGTTTGCCGACGACGGTCTGGCTCGATGGGTCGTAGGCGGGTAGCCCGCAGCGAACGGCAACTTCTCCGTTTGGAATCAGTTTTTTTGATTGAGCTGTCGGGATTGCAACACCACTCGTAGAGTACTGTGCCCTTGTGACTTGAAATCGTAGTTGACCTCGTAGCGGACTTAGCCAGGACGTTCCTGAGTGCCTGGCTGACGGTGTGCGGGATGATGCCATTCCTGTTGGTGACGATGGCGGTGCGTCTTCCTGCGATGAGTAGCGGCTTCGTCCCCTTCTTCAGCGTACGCACCTTGATCTGCTCCTCCTCCACGATATCAGTCTCCCGATTCTGGTGGTTGTCGGTGTCGAGCGTGAGCGAAGTGCCAAACACACATTCTGGACATAACCCCATATGTTGGCAATCCTCGGGTGGAGTGATTCCACAAGCGAGGCAATCGTGTGTGGTCTCGACCACGCAGGTTGTAGGGGCAGTAGCAGGTGTAATCGGAGATCCGGTAGCCGTTGAACAGCATGCTAATGCGGACGCCACGGCTGCCATAAGGCGCGACCCTCTTGGGCGTCTCGGCTGGAGGCGCTTGGGTACGCCGGTTTCCTTCGTCGGGATGAGCTTCGCGATCCTTTCCGACAGTGTGTCAGGCCTCTTCGTAGTGGTAGTGTTGACCGTGGGCCGGCTCGGTCTTTTTGGTGTCGTTCGTGGTCTTGGTGTTCTTCGGACCGCAGGTGTTGCCCGTCTCCTCGATGGTAGACCAGTCCTCAAGTTGGAGCTGGATGGCTGGATGTCCTGCGCTGCTGGTCACGAGCTTTTGCGCATGTGGGCCGATGCGAATCTGGCCCTTGCCCAAGGAAATGTCGATCTTGGAGGGCTGGATGAAGTCGCGGCCGATGAGTAGCCCGAGCGCGGGGCTGTCCACGACGCTGTACACAATGCGGCCAGCGCGTCCGCAGAGCACAAGTGGAGCGGTGATGCGCTGCTTGCTCGGGAGCGCGCCGCCGTTCCCGAAGCGGTGCACTTCGTCTTCGGGCTCCTTCCAGGATCTGGTCTCCGATGCCAATCTTGAATGGCTTGGCCTTATAATAGCGGTGGTACCACTTCAGCACGGCGACGCAGAACGGGCAGGCGGTGTCTATGAACCCGATGCCGTCGTCTTTGGGCTTCTCGCCGGTGTCGGTGTTGTTGACCGTCGGCAGGTCCGCTACCGCGCGCTCGGAGACTAGGGCCTCGGGTGGTGGAGTGACTGGTCCTTCTGAATGTAGGATTACCTCCTCGTCCCCGAACTTGACCTGCTCGGTGATGTTCGCTTGACGATGGGATCATTCTCCTCGCCCTCCACCGTTGGGCTTGCCCTTGGACGGCACGAACTTGCGGGCTCCCGGTGCGTGGCACTCCTTGTCGCCGGTCCAGTCGCACTTCTCGCAGCTGTCCCAGCACCGTGAAAACTTCCTGCGCTGGTCGACGCTGCTCTGTAAATTCTTTGTAGTGGTAGGACGCCTCCTCGGCGCAGATTTTCCGCGGCCCTTGATGGCGTCGCGCGCGGACCTGGCGCCGTGGCCTCGGGAATCGCGGTGAAGTCCGCCGCGGCTGCCTCCACCTTCGCGGAGTCGTCGCCGTCGAACAGCTCGGCGATCTCCGCGTTGGACGACTCGAGCTCTGCGCTGAATGCCTCGAGCTCCTGGCGGGCGATGTCCCGCGCGTCGGCCTCGGTGTTGTCCTCGTCGTCGTCCTCCTGGTCTTCGTTGTCCTCTGGCCCGTCCACGGCGTTAGTGGAGCGGGCTCGGCCGGGTGGCGGCCGTTGCCAGCTGTGGCTGGTCCTTGAAGAAGATGGCGCCCAGGACCTCGTAGGCGCGTGGGCGTGGCGCTCGGGCGCGTGCAGGTCCAGGGACATGCGTGCCAGCAACTCGCGGATGCGCTGGTACGAGTGGCGTTCGTCGCGCAAATTGCCCAAGACGCGCTCGCGGCGTTCGGCCGTTAGCCTGGCCTTGCGCAGCATGAGCCGCCCCGCGACATCGTCCAACGCGTTGAAATCCACCTCATTCTCGCGCAACTGCTGGAGACCGGCCTCGAAGCGGACGAGCCAGTCTGTCATGCGCTCTGCACGCTGGCGATGATGATAATGCGTGGGCTCGAAAAACTTCTCGAGCGTCTCGCCCTGCTGCGCGGGCTTCTGCTGGCTGAGGTGGGTCTCGATGCCCTGGAGGTTGCGCAGCCGCTTTTGCTCGGCCACGTCCTCGACCTCGTAGTCGGGCTCGGGGTGCAGGGCGGCCTCGGGCACGTTGGGCGCCGCCGATCTGGCGGAGCCCGTCAGGCGCAGCACCAGCTTAGACGCTGGGCTCTGCGTCGCCTCCAGGTTCTCGCTGAGCTTCCAGAGCATCACCTCCTGCTTGAAATCTCGCCACTTGGCTGGGTCGCCATTCCAGGTCGGGATGGCCCGGTTGCTGCCAGAAGCTCGGTTGTCCGCCATTTTGTTGTTTCGATAGGCGTTGAAACCGAGTGTGTAGATGCTGAGATTGAACGTGACGTCGTTGACGTTCTCTCGGCTGTTGCTGGCGTCGCTGACTCTGGCGAAATTGAACTTGCAGGTGCTGAAATTGACATCACTGGCGTCTGATGACTGCTCGTGCATGTAGTTGCTGGCGTCGCGGGCGCTGGCGTTGAACTTGTAGATGCTGAAACGGACGTCGCTGACGTCTAGCTTCTCGTATAGGTAATTGCTGGCGTCGCTCACGCTGGCGGAGTTGACCTTGTAGATGCCGAAATTGACGTCGCTGACGTCTGGTGAGTACTCGTGCAGGTAGGCACTGGCGTCGTTGACGCTGGCATCGAGCACGCAGATGCCCAGACCGGTGAGGGCTCGCAGGGCGCCGCTGGGCGTCGATTCCGTGGCTCGCGACGGCTTCGCCGTGGCTGAGATATGAAAGTGGCGCTCGGCGCCGGGCAGCTGAGACCTGCTCCGCTACCGCTGTGATATGGATGATCACCGCTGGATATTCCTTACTCGGCCGGCGAGGGGCGTAGCTCTTGGGCCGGGGGCCCTACTCGAGAATGAGCGGCAGAGGCGGAGATATATGCAAAGTGAGAGACAAAGGGAGAGAGAGAGAGAGAGAGAGAGAGAGAGAGAGAGAGAGAGAGAGAGTAAGAGAGAGAGAAAGAGAGAGAGAGAGAGAGATAGAGAGAGAGAGAGAGAGAGAGAAAGAGAGAAAGAGAGAAACAACAACAAGGGACATATATATATGTAGATAGATAGATAGATAGATAGATAGATAGAGAGAGAGAACTATATATATATATATATGTATATATAATATAAAAAATCAACAAGTGCGCAGCCTCTGGGCCCTGCTAGGCCTTCTGGGGAAACCTCTACGGGCCTCTCTCTCTCTCTCTCTCTCTCTCTCTCTCTCTCTCTCTCTCTCTCTCTCTCTCTCCCTCCTCTCTTCTCTCTCTCTCTCTCTCTCTCTCTCTCTCTCTCTCTCTCTCTCTCTCTCTCTCTCCTCTTCTTGGGAGCGAGCTTGATTCGCAATCAGAACACAACTGTGCTGTTCCTTCGCGAGCTGCACCAGCGCCGAAAAGCCGGTGACTGCTCGGCTGGACTGCGAGCTTTGCCAGTCCGAGCGCGCTGCCAGGGCGGGCTTCCTTCTCGCAAACCGCCTTAGTCTTATCGGACAAGCGTCTTGAGCGGCAGAGTAAGCAGAGCCAGCGTTTGCCGTGGTGGCCCCAGACATGGGTCGCGCGTGGGCCTCGGGAGGTCGGTCCAGGGGGGGGGGGGGGCGCCGCGGCCTCCAGGCCCGAGGCGCCCCCGTAATCGCGGGGTGCCATCCTTGGCCACGCTCCCATCGTCGTGAACCTTTCCGAGAAAGACCGCATCGGGCGAAAAACCTTCCTCGAACTAGAACTCGGCGTAGACCGAGCCCGTGGGGCCTCGGGATCTTGAAAGATGGGCGCTCAGGAAACCGACGCATGTAGCAAACGCCTGATGTTGACTCGGGGCTCCCAGATCTCCTGGCTCCAGGAACTCATCTCGAAGATTGCTAGTTGCGCAGCGTTCCAAAAAACAATGCTTGGCACGGGCACCAGTCGGGGCTCCGCATATCCGCTGCGCGTGGGCATCGTAGCCCGCGTCCTTCGAGAGAGAGAGAGAGAGAGAATCCAAGTGTATTGGGTAAACCATGCGAGGACGAGGAGGCTGCGGTCGGAACTCGGCATGTACTTGCTGTCCAGCGCGTGCTCGGAATGCGAAATATCTACTGCGTCAGCTTCTACCTTCTTCGCGGCAAGGTTGGCTATGCCCTCCTGCAAGGCATTCTTCAAGAAACTGGTAAGCAAAACGGGCGAAGTGGTGGTGGGCAGGAGAGAATCACCGGCCTGGTTCGTGAACGTAGGGAGGTGTGGCCACGTCCACCAAATCTTTTTCAAGCTCGTGTAGGTGGCTCCCAGGTCCCCTAATGTTTCTACAACATCCTGGCGGTGTCTTGCAACTAGTTGGTGAACTTGGGGGCAGGGGAACTCGGCCTTCTTGGGGCTCTGTGGGGCGCGCCAAACCGACCGTGTGACTCCAATGAATGCAAGCCGCGGGCCAGGGCGCCAGGCAACGCCGTCCGGCGGGTCACGGTGTGAGACGCGGCCGCCGCGCGGCGCCCGCGGGCGCGCCCCCGCCGGCGCCCCGCCGCAGCGCGCGCCGCTGGCGCCGGAACTGCCCGCTGCAGCGCTGCCCCCGGTAGCCGCGCTGCCGCCTGCCGGGGCCGCAACCGCTGCCCGCCCGCGCGCGCCGGGGGCGCGGCGCGCAGCGCGCGCCGCTGCGGCCCGTACGGCCGGCGTCGGCTGCGCGCGCAGCCGCTGCTGGCGCGGCCACGCTGGCCATTTGCGTAGCCCGCCAGGCTGCGGCGGGCGGCTGCCGCGCTGGGGCTCCGGGTGCGTGCGTGGCCCTGCCATGCTGGTGGCGGCGGGCTGCGCCGGCCGCCCTCCTCCTCCTCCTCCCCCTTCTCCTCCTCCTCCTCCTCCTCCTCCTCCTCCTCTTTCTCCCTCCTCCTCCTCCGAACTTGTCCAGAGCCAGAACATATACCTTAGCGATGTGGGACCAAGAAGCCAGACACGCTCTCGGGTATTAAGTCTGTGCCTGCTGGGGGACCCATCCTGAAGGCCGCCCCGGGGCCAGCTATTTACTACAGCCTTTCGGTCTGGAGGATCTCAGCTCAACCAGGCTTCCTGAAGTACAACCACGTGGGCCTGCAAATGATGGCTTGCAGAGTCCTCGAGTCCACCAGAGGCTTGGAGTTCCTGCAGAGGCCGCCTTGGTGCAGCGCTCCTGAGCTTCAGAACGATACGTTGGAAGCTCATGAACCCGTACGAGATCGAGACAGCCGACGGCCGAGTGCTACAGCTCGGGGCCACCCGGCCAGCCCTTCTGAAGTACCACCTCGAAGCCGCCAGGATGGCGAAGCTCGAGTGCCGCGCAGCAGCCGAGATGGGCAAACCAAACGACCGCCTCGGCTGCTCGACCGCCAAGACCATCCCGGACGACCCGACCCTCAGCAAGACCCAAAGGGGCTGCCTGCTGGCCTACAGTCAGGCCCCTGCCAGAAGGAACGCTAAATAAGGAACGAAACTCCTTTTTTCAAAACCATGTCATACATTTTAAGGGACGGCCGAGCCCCTTTTTAGAGGCGTTCCCTCATCGTTGCCTCTCGTTTTGGCAGAGGCCCCATCCCTCTTCCAAGGAACGCCGAGGGGGCTCTGTGGCACAATGGCGAGGGAACGCCAGCAGACCCAAGGAACAACCGAGCCCCTTCCGAACCCGAACTGGACCTTATTTCAGGGGCCTGACTGTACCTTACCCAATGCCTCTGGAACAAATCCCGCTTGGCTGCTGCAGGCTACGAAATCGACCGGGAATGCAAATGCCGTGGCCACCCCGTCAGGCGACGTGCGCCACTGCTTCAGCTGTCAGAGCGTGGACAATCTGAAAAGTGAGCTCTTAGAAACCTCAGACTTCGAGTATCTCAGCGGGTACCCTAACGATGCTCCCCTAGCCAACGGTTTTCAGATTTATCCTGACCTTGTTTTTCATCGACCCACTGGGGTCGGATTTGCCTGGAGTTTTGCTTCGAAAACGGCGAGCCCATAGAGGCCGCCATGTCTGGACAAGGTTTCGTTGATGGGTCCTGCTTTAAGCATGGCCCAGCTCTCTGGAATCAGACTGGATGGTCGGTAATTCTTATGGGTGGTCAGGATGACTGCGCGGCTTTCCTAGCGGGCCAGACAGGCGAAGGCCTCCCGCCCACGTCAGGAGCTGCGGAACATGTCGCCTAGCTGTCAGTCACAGGTGCCCGCGCCTCACGCGAGTCCATTCCGACCACCTAGGAGCAATCAGGAAGTACAGTCAGCTAGGATTAGACACATAGAATGTATGTACGCTGGGCTGGAGCTTTTTGCTAAAGGCAGACACGTTGGAGGTACCCTCCCCACCATCTGTAAAGTTAGGGCCCGTCAAGATTTAGACAGCCTCCCAGAAGGCTCCAGGGACAAGTTTCTGGCCCTCGGGAACTCCGTTGCCGATCGAGTGGCCGAAGCGGCTGCTCAAAAGCTCGGGCCCCCCTCGGATAACGACATCCAGCATGTGCCAGGCCGACCAGGCCTACATGAAGCGATTCCTAAGACTTGTCTCACAAGCTATGATGAACTGGCCCACTATTGCCCCCAAATCTGGTGCCAGAGCTTGTGGTAAGCCTGATGCCAAGCCACTAGTGAAATCCCCTGTGGGTGCTGCTCTTCTCGCCCCGACTCCTCCGCCTCCCCCTCCTCCCGCGGGTCCAGGGGCCGATCGTGGTGCCCGCCCTCGGGGCAACCGACAACAAGAGCAGCCTCACATATGGGCCTGGATGATGAATATATGGCTGTTCGAGATATGTTGCGCCCGTGCTTTGACCCAAGCAACCACGGCCCGTCGCGATGCGGAGAGATGCCCAGGCCACTGCTCGAGCCTCTCTCAACTTTCTCTGACAAATGATGGCCACAACACATACATGCTCGATCGCCTCGAAAATGAAAGCTGTGTCATGGCCTGTTGGGACTTCGGAGTTTACTCAGAATTCATGGCCAGAGGGTTCCCCGTTGCCCAGCATCTAACAATGGATGAACGGCCCCGTCGATTTTGCCGCCCCCATAACTCTCGATATGTTGATACAAGAGACGCACACGGCAATGGGAATTCCAAGCAGCAGCAGCAGCAGCAGCAGCAGCGGTCAGTAGCTGCAAGACGAAGACAAGCATTTGGTCAGATACGCTGGTCCTCCTCCTCCTCCTTCCCGTTTAATCTGATGCATCTGCTGCCGCGGGCACGCGTGGACTGCGCGGTCGCCTCGGCTCTGGCCACCCGGAACAAAAAAACAAATCTAGAGCACTTCTAACTCGGGCGCGCGGGGGCGCCTCTGGGGGTCCCTGACTGGCCATCGCTCGGACGTCCATTCCCTGTGCTGTTTTCGGTTTCGTGGGTGGTTTTTTCGCAGGATGATCAAGGATGCTCCTCGATGGTCCTCGTTGAAGGAAAATGCACACGTCCGAGCGATGCCAAGCTGAGCGCAAAGCACACCGACACGGTCCCGGCAAGGGTCCCCCAAGGACGCCAGAACTCTCCGGGGCGGGCTTCCGGGCCCGGCAAAGGCCCCCAAGGCGGGCCCCGATCGCTGAACGATCGGTGCAAGACGCTCAAGATGGCCTCCAGTCGGCAAGAAAAACCATCCAAGGCTCCCAGGAGGCCTTCAAGGGCTTTCCAAGAGGGTCCCGAGCAGCCACATTCATTGCTCTTCCATGCGTTTTTCAATGTTTTTGGGCTTCTCTACTTCTCGAGCTTCCGACGCTCCAAGACGTCTCGAGAGGCCCCAAGACCGCCCCAAGACGGCCCTAGAGGCCCCCGAGACGGCCCAAGAGGGGGAACACGAACCAAAAATTCGAGCCGTCCGCGCCAAGGGGCGCCCACGAGGCGCCCAAGATGCCCTCACTAGGCCCCAAGATGCCCCAAAGAGGCCCCAAAGCGGCCCCAAGATGCCTCAACACAGCTCCTCAAAGACCTCTCAGAACTGCCTCCAGGAGGCCCCCGACAGACCTCGACGAGATCCGGACGAACATCCAAGAGGCCTCAGACTCACCACCCAGGCACAGTGGCGGGATGGGCCGAAGGCCATTAGATGTGGACCCGCGGGATGAGCGAAGCAATGAATTCGGCGGGCCCCCAGCGCACCCTCGCCGTGTTAGTTGACGAGGGTAGATGATGAGGTGATGACGAAATAGAGGATGGTGAGGAGCATGCGTAAGGCATACTAAGAGGGGCTTCGCGATTTCCGCAGCTCGATTCTCTTGGTTCACGACAAGACGCAAGTGATCGGCACCCACAGGGACATCAAGGCGTCGATTCGGCACACGCCTCACGCATTTCCTTACCCCTCACGCATTTTCTCTCTCATACTCCCGTCCGGCCCCCACGGAACGCCAACATGGCCCCAAGAAACATTGCAATTTTACCGACCAACGCCGACACAATATCCCTAACACCCGATGTGTGCAACATCTGCGTGCAAGCTTCCCCCTGGGGGCCCGCCGTGACTCCCGCTCTGCGGGCTCAATAAGGAATAACGATCGAGTAGAGTAGATTCGGGTAGAGTGGGGTGACGTAGAGCAGATTAGAGTAGGGTAGATGGTAGAGTAGCGTCGGGTAGGATAGAGTATAAAAGATCAGAGTAGTGCGGAGTAGAGCAAGAGTATATTAGAGTAGTTTAGCGGCTCGGGTACAGTATGGTAGAGTAGAGCATCATCGAATGGAATAGGGTAGATGGTAGAGTAGAGTCGGATAGCAGAGAATTTAATAGTAGAGCAGAGTAGGAGTAGAGTAAGCGTAGCTTATATTAGGGTAGGGTTGAGTAGGTCAGGGTAGGTAGAGAAGAGTAGGGTAGAGTGTAGAGTATATGCAGGCATTGTATATTTTATCGAGTCGATACTAAACATTTGGTAGAATAAACCAGGATATAACAGCAACGAGTGGAGCAGAGTATATCAGATAAGGTGCTAGTAGAGTGGGAGTCGAGTAGAAGAGTGCATATCATATTCTAATATAACAACAATTAAACATAGAGTGGAGCAGGTATAGCCTAGCAAAGAATATCAGGGTAGATGGTATAGTATAACCGGCTATCATATAATACATCCGAACATGTGAGCAACACAACTATAATACAATCCATGTTGGCCAACTCCCTGGACTGTTCTTAAACCAAGCCTGGGCCAATGTCTATTGCTAACGCTGGAAGGGCGAACATGCTCAAGAAACGGGGCCAGCTTTCCGGCAGACGGGGCAAGAAACGCTGTCCCAGCTTTTCGCGAGGAGGTTTCTGACTCAGATGCTCGACTGTAGAGTCGAATCGAGTAGAGTGGAATAGAGTCCACCCCAGTCCAGTTCAGTCCAGTCCAGTCTACTCCATCCCACTCCATTCCGATCTTCTGATCCATTTCGAGTCTGCGCTGACTGGCATTTGATGGCAAGACCGACGGGTCGCACGGGGCGCGCCTTCTTTTCTCTCTCTCTCTCTCTCCAGCTCCCGCTGCTGCTCCTCCGCTGCCACTCCTCCTCCTGAACTTCGGGGCCTCTGTCTCCTCTGTCTCCTCCATCTCCTCCTCCTCCTCCTCCTCCTCCTCCTCCTCCCATCCTCCCCTCCCATTCCTCCTTCTCCTCCCCCTCCTATTCCTATGTGTTCCTCCTCCTCTTCCTCACCTCATCCCCCCCCCTCCGCCTGTCTCCTGCCTCCTTCTCCGCCTTCCCCTTCTCATTTCCTCCTCCGCCTCCTGGCTTGGCGACCAGCTGAGGCGGACTCGACAGCTGAAGTTCCCCTTTTGCACAAAGCACTTGACATGGCTAACCCTCGGTCCTCATAAAGGCCTCTCTCTCGTCGAGCGTCGGGCGCTGATCGACTCTCTGGCGGCGGAAAGCCCTGGGGACCCTGAGGCGTCCAGCTCGGCCGTTTTGGCTTCGGGCAAGGTTTTGCTGCCCACGAGCAAGTCCTGGACCCTTTTGACCTCGAGGAGGCCGACCTCGCCTTGGGCTGTACCATAGGCGAGGCCGTGACGCGTTCGTCCAGTTCCCTCGAAGAGGGCTCGGACTCTGACGCGCCCGATGTTGTGTGATTCGGTTGGATGGCTTCAGGCCCGCCCCCAACAACCTCTCCCGTCTCTTCCTCTCCTGCTCTCCTCCTCCTCCGCGCGTCCTCCTCCTCCTCCTCCTCCTCCTCCTGTTATTCTTGTTCCTCCTTGTCCTCGTCAACCTCATCCTCACTATCGCTCTCGTCGTCCTCGTCATCCTCCTCGTAACTTCTATCGCCTCCGTCGTTGTCTTGATCGTTCTTGCCGACGTGGTTGCAATCATCATCATCGTGGTGACCCTCCTCCTCCCAGCGCCTTCCTTTCGGGAGACTGGCTCAAAGCCGGCGAGGTTGGCGGTGCGCAGAAGGTCACGCGCAAACTCGCAGAGAGCTGTTTGAATGCACATGCGAGGTATGGCCAGGGCTGTGGACGGGAATTTGGAAGGGGGAGGAGGTGGGATGGCGAGGAATGGATGAGGGGGGTGTGAGGGAAGGGGCCAGAGGAAAGCGTGAAAGACCTAGGCGGGAGAAAGACAAAGCAGAGGGAGGAGCAGTGTACCTAGGTAGAGGGGGGAATTGAAAGGAGGTCGAGGGGGAAGGGGGTGTGTGGGAGAGACATCGGGTGAGCCCAATCGGCTACATGACTATACGAGGAGGATATATGAACGTGTCGAGACACGATTGCTGCAAGTGTGCACTCACACACACATATATATATATGTTATATATATATGTATATGCATATTCTTATTCATATATATATATATGTATATATATATATATATATATCGGACCGGGGACCCGGGCCTCGTCCCAAGAGGCCTTCAAGAACACTCCCAATAAGGCCCCAAGAGGCAACATCCGTTTTTTTTTTTTTTTCCCCCCTTTTTTGTGTGTGTTTTTTGTTTATATATATATATATATATTTATTGTTTTGTTTTTTTGAGTTTTGGGGTTCTCCTCTTTTCGGTTTCCTGACGTTCCAAGACGGCGGTCTTCTTGGCGTCCGAAGCCGCCCGGGAGGCTCGAACATCGCCCCACAACCATCGGAAAGGGTTTCCAGGTAGTCCAAGGAGAGCCCCAAGACTGCACGACAGGGTTTCAAGATGGCCCAAGAGAGCCCCATGACGCCCCAAAATGGCCCCAAGACACCCTCCGAAGCATTCCACATCGTGACCTGGGCGTTCAGGGAAACCGCGGTTGGAGGCAGGGTGGCCCGAGGAAGCCCCCAGAGGCCCCCAGAGAACGCCCAGTTGGCCTCCAGAAGGCTTCCAGGAAACTTGAAAAACATTTGTGAGGCCCCCAGGGGCTCTCCAAGGAGGGGCCTCCGCAAAAAGAGCCGAGGAGGGGGGAGAATACGCACGGTATGGCACGAAGGATGAGACAGAAACGTGGAATAAGGAAAACGAAACATATTCTTATGACGGCGATGCCAGAGAAGGCAACAAGGAGTTATCGCTAAATTGTCGGCTGGGCCTTCCTGCCACTCCGCCTGCGTGCCAACCTTCAAGGACCAAGGTGCATGGTGCGACGCGCCAAGGCAATCTTGTGTGTGTGTATATATATAAACAATAAATAAATAAACCAGCGCGCCGCTGGGCAAAGAGCGGGCGTGTTCTCAAGTCCTCGTCCTCTCACTACCCCTCCAAGCCTCAGTCCTCGCTCCTGAAGAGTTGTTTAAAAAAGGGATCGGAGCCCCTCGGCCCCAATCTCCCGGGGCACGGCGGGCTCCCCCGAGCGTTGTCGCGTGACTTGTTCGGGCCCGAGAGGGCCGCGAGCCAGGCCGAGAGGGCTCCGAAAGCCCCCGGGACGGTCCAAGAGGGCCCCGAATCGCTGAACGATCGCTCCAAAACGCTCAAAATGGCCTCCAAGATGCCTCCCAAGACGGTCCTAAGAAGTCACGCTCATTGAGTTTCCTTCGGGTTTTGAAGAGTTTTGGCGTTCTCTCCTGTTCGGCTTCCCGGCGCTCCCATGCGGCCCTAAGAGGCCCCAAAGAACGCTCCAAGATCCCAAGCGGCCCTAGAGGCTCCCCCAAACGCCCCAAGACAGCCCAAGAGGACTCCAAAGGGGCACCAAAACGACCCAAGAGGTCCCAAACGGCTTCCAAAAAAAACCCGAAAACGGCCCCCATAAGGGCCGCTTGCTTCAGCAAGGGGGACCTCGAGGCCTGGACGGGCGACCGGCTTATTTTTCTGATGCCCGTGGTGCCTGCTGGCACCGATTTCGCCCGATGCGCTCACACGCTTGTGCGCAAGAGTGGGGAAGGATGGATCATTTTTCGCGCGCGAAGGTCCTGTGAGGAAGTAAGGAGCGTTCCCAATATACGCCGAAGAAGTCGCAGTAGCTCCGGACAAATCGATTTTCGGTCGCTTCCTGAATGCCTGGGGGGGCCCAGGCAGTCAGGAAATCTTCGACCGTCGAACTCCGAATCTAGATCCATTGCCTGTCTTTGTCGATCGAGGAATTCAAACCTCGAGTCTCAAACGTGAAACCAAGATCGTCGGGTCAGCTCGACGTACTTCGTAGAAAACGCCGTCTGGGCGTTTTTGAAACTCTTTTGGACCGTCCTGGGGCCCTCTTGGGCCGTCCTGGGGCCTTCTTGGGAAGCGGAGGCCCTCTAGTAGAGTCTTCTGAAGCCATCTAGGGCCCTTTTGGGGGCCTCCAGTGGCCTTCTTGGGGGTCTCGAATGGCTTTCGTGGGTCTCTCTTGGGAGCCTTCTGGGAGAATCTTGGGCTTCTCGTGGGCAGTCTCGGGGCTCTCTGGGCCAATCTTGGGGTCCTGTTGGGCCGTCATCGAATCCCCCTGGGGGGCCTCTTGGGCCGTCTTGGGGCGATATCGGGGCCCATCGGGCCGTCTTGGACGATGCGAAGACTCCAAAAATGGATATGCTAACCATATGTAAATTCCGAAGGGAATGAAACGGTTTTTGCTTCTTCGGGGCTCTCTTAACGGTTTCTTGGGGCGTCTTGGGGGCCTCTGGGGCCGCCTTCACACTGTCGAAGTTCCTCTTGGAGCGCTCTTTTGCTGTCTTGGGTCTCTCGTGCGCCTCTCCGATGACCCCTCTGATCGCCTCGAATCTGCTCGCAAGGCCCGGCGAAGCGCCCTGGGAGGCCCGGAAAGGCCAGCGGACCTTTCCAAGGGTGTTCGAAGATCGCCGAGACGTCCGACAGGGCGTCTGGGGCGTCCCTGGGGGAGGTCCGGTTTAGGGGGTGGGGGGTGGGGTGGGGGTCAAGTTAGCCAGCTCGAACGAGCCATAGGGCTCCGTCCACTCCCATCCACCCTCCCACAACATAAGAAGCAAATGCGTCGCGTCCGACGCCTCTCGCTCATCTTATATCGTGGGCGGCTAGACGTTCAGCGCGCGACATCAGCTGCGTCCTATTCCTGCCGCGTGTTGAGCAACGTCGACGAGAAACACGACCGCGCGCGATGTACGCCGCGCCAAGCTCCTCAACCCGACGGGCCGCAGCGTCGACGACAAGAAAATCCATATTGACGAGCAGGCGTCCCCGCGCGATGTGCGCCGCGTCCCATTCCCGCTACGCGATCCGCAGCGCCGACGAGGAGAAAATATATGTTGGCAAGAAAAACGTCGACGTTGTTGTGTTTTTTGACAGGTAGGACGGGTGTAGGGTTGGCCAGGCGTCCGCGCGCGATGTGCGCCGCCCCCCATTCCTGCTTCACTTTTCGCAGCGTCGACGACAAGAATGTCCATGTTGACAAGGAAAACGCTTTGTACTCTTTTCTGATGGGTAGCACGCGACCGCCCGCTTAGGGTTACCCAAGCGATGTTCATTCCGTTTCATTTCTGCTGTTCTTTTCGCAACTCGACGACATGTTGACGAGAAAAAAACGAGTTTGTGTTGTTGTTGGACAATTAAGACGGCAGGGTTGCTATCGGCCCACTAGGTGGGGATGTGGGGGGTGTTTAATCATAAGAAGTAAGGATGGGGGGTTTCGGGTATTAGAGTTATAAGAATATAATACATATACACACGCATTCCAACACATCTCTACATCTATACACATGAGTATACGCATGTATGTATATATATATGTGTATATATAAAAATACATTTATACACTGGTACACGTATATGCATGTATACTCGCATGCACACACATATATATATAAACATAGATGCACGATGTGTATGGATGTATGCATGCATGTATGTGTGTCGGCATGAATGGTTGCATGCCTGCATGTCTGCAGGTATTGATGTATGCATGCATGTATGCATGCAAACATATTTATACACATATACATACACATATATACATATGTATATATGTACGTATGTATGTATGCATGTATGTATGTATGTGTGCATGCATGCTTGCATGCACGTATGCATGTATATATGAATGTATAAATGTATATGTATTGATGCATACCTGCAAACATGCATGCATGTACGTATGTGCATATGTATACTTGCATGTATATTTACATATACACATACGTATATATGCATATATGCATATATATGTATATATATATATATATATATATATATATATATGTGTATATGTGTGTGTGTTTATGTATGTCTATATATATGTACATATATATATATATATACACTAGAACCGTCGTGCGCGCTTCGCGCGCGCTCAAGTTCTAGCTAGGCTTGATGGGCGGACACATGGAATATCATTCTTGTCGTTTCTTGCATGAGAGGACTCTCTTGGAGGCCCTGCGCAAGCCTCGGAATCGTATACAAGGGGAACTGCGGAAACGCAGAAATCATTAGTTGCCGTTAGGTATTCAACGATTTGGGGCCCTCGAAGGCTTCCTAGGTTCTTTTCTGGGGCCTTAACTGTGGTCTGTTGTGCAAGAATAGACAGGGGGGCAAACTTGGAACAAAAACGGAGCGGTGGGACTTCCCTTTTTTAAAATTGTAGTGCCTGGGCTATGGGTTAGACGTTTTCTGGATGCAGGCCACGGTCTGTTGGGGTGCCTCTCGGGGTTTTCGTGCAAAAATAAGCAGGGGGTGAGTTTGAAAAAAGGAAGCCTAACATTCCACTGCTTCAACCCATGGGATCATGGGATCTCGATTCTACCATCGTTTCAGGGGCAGCCAAGAGGACACGACGACGATCCAAGAGAGTGCCTAGACAGCGTCAGCGAGTTCAACAGCATATGGCCCCGAAGTCTTGATGGGGCTCGAGGAAGAGGATGGGGAGTAGGAGTCCCAACTTGGAAAAAAAACAAGGGATTCTCTTGATCTCTTTTTTGTTTGTTTTCTCAATTCCTCGGTCTTGAAGCAATGGAAGCGGGAAAACGTGAGAAGGCGAAAAGCTTCGACAAAAACCATTGGAAAACAACGATTTTACCCTCTTCGGGCTCTCTCGGGACGGCTTTCGAAGCTCTCTTGGGCTGCTTTGGGGGCCTCGTCGGGGATTTTTGGGAGCCTCTCAAGGGTTTGGGGTGTGTTGCAGGCCTCTGGGGGGTCCCGGAGTCCTCTCAAAGGTCTCTGGAGACCTCCTGCTCCCGCTCTTGGGCTCATCTTGGGCCTGTTCTGGGGTGGTCTGGAGCTCTCCTGGGCGCCTCATCGGCAGTCTTGGGGCCGTCTTGGCACGTCTTGGGGCCGTCTTGGGGGCCTCTTGGGCGGTCTCGGGGCGGTCTTGGGGGCCTCGTCGGCCGTCTTGGAGCGTTGGAAGCATGAAATTGTGAGAAGGTCAAAACCCATGAAACAACAATGGCGATTAACGATTTTAGGTTCTCCGGGCGCTCTCGGGAGGCCTCTCGGAGCTCTCTTGAGGTCTCTCGGAGGCCTCCTGGGAGCCGGAAGAGCGCCCGGTGGCGGGTGGCTGGGCTGCCTTGGCGCGAGCTGTGCGCGGTCTTGGGCCGCCTCGTCCTCGCCTGGTGGCGGGTGGGCGGGCTGCTGTGGTGTCGGCTTCACCTCGCCATCGCTCGGACGTCCATTCCCTGCGCTTTTTTCGGTTTCGTGCGTGGTTTTTTCGCCAAATGATCGAGGATGCTCCTCGATGGTTCTCGCCGAGAAAAAAATGCACACGTCCGAGCGATGCCAAGTCACTCGGTCGGCCCGGCGAAGTGCGCTGCGCTGAGGGCCTGGGCCTGCGGCGGCGCTGCCCAGCTCGTCGGGCCTGGGTGCCGGTGCAGGCCCGCCCAATGGGGCCCCTGGTCCGCGACTCGTCGCCGGCCCCGCGCGCGTGCTCGCTCCGGTCGCAGGCTCAAGTCGGGCCTGTCCCCGGACAGAGGGATTTTGGACGATAAAAAAAATACCCCAAACGTACCCCCAAATGATCAACAAATACGCCAAACATCGTCCCCAGACTATTTTTCCCTACCTAGGCTCTGCCTAGAAGGGTTCTTACTCGGTTAGCTTAAAGGGCCGGGCAATGGGGCTCGCCCTGGGCGGTTCCCCCGGCATCCGCCCCGCGATTCCCCCAGTGACGTTCCCTTAGCCTAGCGTTGCTTATCTCATCTTAGCTTAGCCTAGCTTAACTTAACTTAGCTTAGCTTAGCTTAACTTAGCTTAGCTTAGCCTAGCCTAGCGTAGCTTAACTTAGCTTAGCTTAGCCTAGCCTAGCTTAGCTTAGCTTCGCTTAGCCTAGCCTAGCTTAGCTTAGCGCAGCATTATCATAACATAGCATAGCATAGCACAGCATATCATAGCGCAGCATCGCACAGCGCAGCATAGCATAACATATCATAGCAAAGCATAGCATAGCGCAGCATAGCATAGCATATCATATCTTAGCATAGCACAGGGCAGCATAGCATAGCGTAGCATAGCATGGCGCAGCATAGCATATCATAGCATAACCTAGCATATCATAGCGCATCATAGCATATCATAACATAGCATAGCGCAGCGCAGCGTAGCATAGCATAGCGCAGCATGGCATAGCATAGCCTAGCATAACATAGCGCAGTCTAGCATACCCTAGCATAGCATAGCATAGCATAGCGCAGCATAGCATAGCATAACATTGTGCAGCATAGCATAGCATAGCATAGCATAGCATCAAAGCAAAGGCAAAGGCAACAGCAAAGGCAAGAGCAAAGGCACAGGCAAAAGCGAAGGCAAGAGCAATAGCAACGGCAATGCAAAGCAACAGCAAAACCAATGCGAAAGATTATATGTAGATTTAGATGTAGGTGTAGATGTGGATGTAGGTGTAGATGCATATGTACATGTAGGTGTAGATGTCGGTGTAAGTGTAGATGTGAGTGTAGTTGTAGATGTAGATGTAGATGTAGATGTAGATGCATGTGTACATGTAAATGTAACTGTAGGTGTAGACTTGCATGTAGGTCTATATGTAGATGTAGGTATTCAGCTGTACTATTACCTCTACTACTACGACTACTACGACTACTACTACTACTACTACTACTATTATTATTACTATTACTACTATTGCTACTACTACTACTACTACTACTACTACTACTACTACTACTACTACGACGACGACGACGACGACGACGACGACGACTACTACTACTATCACGACTACGACTACGACTACGACTACGACTACTACGACGACTACTACTACTACTACTACGACTACTACACTACTACTACTACTACTACTACTACTACTACTACTACTACTACTACTACTACTACTACTACTACTACTACTACTACTACTACTACTACTACTACTACTACTACTACTACTACTACTACTACTACTACTACTACTACTACTACTACTACTACCGCTACTGCTACAACTACGACGATGAGGAGAAGGAGGAGGACGGCGTTTACCGCTCCTACTAATGTTGCTTTCCTAGAGGCTCCAACTCCTAGGTAGGGTCGCACTGGGATAATTTTGGATATTCCCCCTGTAGAGGGACAGGCCCGTCTTCATCGTAGGCGCCTGTGGTGGGGATCCAGCGGTCGCCCACCTGCAGAGGCACGGTCGCCTGGTGCCTTCCAGGCGGCGGGGTGGGCCAGGGAGGGGCAGGCGGAGGAGTTGGAGGAGGAGGAGAGAGGAGGAGGAGGAGGAGGAGGAGGAGGAGGAGGAGGAGGAGGAGGAGGAGGAGGAGGAGGAGGAGGAGGAGGAGGAGGAGGAGGAGGAGGAGGAGGAGGAGGGGGAGGGGAGGAGGAGGAGGGAGGAGGAGGGGGAGGAGGAGGAGGAGGAGGAGGAGGAGGAGGAGGAGGAGGAGGAGGAGCAAAAGGGGGAGGAGCTGCGCTCCGAGCGGTCGTGCCCCCGTGCAGCTCGCGAGGCGGTCGGCCCGGCTGGCCTGCCGCCTGGGGCGGGCTCCCGCTGGCTCCCGCCGTCCAGGGGCATCGTGTGCTGTCTCGTCGCGCGCCCGCCCGTCGTGCCGCTCGGCGTGCCGCGCCGTCCCACGCTCCCCCTCGTGGTGCTCAGCGCGTTCGCACTGGCGCTGCTGTGGCCCTCTGGAGGCGGCCCGGCGACGGGGGCGGGGTCCTGGTGGCCACCTGCCCCCGGAGGTGATCATCATCGCTACACGCCCTCTCGCGCGCGGGGAGGGCGTGGGGGGGGACAACGAGGGCCGAGCGAAGCTCCGCGAGGTCGAGCTCCATGGAGCATGCGAGGTCGGCAGCCTGGCACCAGGGGGCGGGGTCCTGGTGGTCCCCCCGCCGTCTCGTCGCACGTCAGCGCAGTGGTGCACAGCGTGCTGCCCCGCTGCACTGCCCAGCGGCCCGTCCCGTGGTGCGAAGCTTGATTTACGTCGGGCGTGTCCCCCGACAGGGGGATTTTCGACGACAAATAAAAAAGACCCCAACACATTCCAAAGTTGTCAAAGAATACGAAACAAAGTCCCCGGACTATTGACTATTTTTAGATATTCCCCCTGTAGAGGGACAGGCCCGACTTAAAGCTTGATGCGCGAATGCGCCGCGGGGAGCGCTGGGATGCTGCCCGTGCATCGCGGGAGGTCGCGCCGCCGCTGCCGGCCCCTCGCGTCGAGCCAGGGGGGGGCCGCCGCGAGGGAAGACTGGCAACGCGTACAGTCGGGCCGCTGAAAGAAGGAACGGTCAATAAGGAACGAAGCCCCTTCTTGGCCCTGTAAGCGCCTCCGTGCCCCAGGAGGGCAAGAGGAACAGCACTGGAGGAACCTAAGGAACATCGAGCCCCTTCCGAACCCAAACTGTTCCTTATTTCAGCGTCTTGGCTGTACGCGGCCAGCCTCCAGAGGGTCACACCCTGTCAATCAGAATCGTGGCTGGGAGTCGATGTCTGGCAACACAAACGCCGCCAGAAACGATGGGCCTGCATCCTGTGGCGCACGATCGCGCCTCTGGTAGCACCGGGGCTGCGAGGACCGACAAGAATGCAATCTGTGACTCAAAACTGCATCTGGGGGCGGCGCTCTGCCATTACGATGACCACTGGGAACGATCATGCTGCATCGTGTGACTCAAAACCGTGCCCAACAATGGAATTCTAGCAACACGAAGGCTGCCAAAAACGATAATATTGCATCGTGTGGCTCAACGCCATATGGGGGAATGAACTTGTGGCATCATGAAGGCCGCTGGGAGCGATGCGGTTGCACTCTGTGACAGAAAGCAATGTCGAATCTTGGAGTTGTGGCACAATGAAGGCCACTGGGAACGATCATATTCCAGCCTGTGGCCCAGAATCGTACCTGGGCGTTGAAATATGGCTTATGGCCACATAATGGCTGCCGGCCGCGATGGGGTAGTATCCTGTGGCTCACAGTCGTGCTTGGAAGTGGAGGTGTGGCGACAAGAAGGCCGCTGGGGACGAGGTAACATCTTGTGACTCAGAACCGTGCCCATGAGTGGAATTCTGTTCACGCCATGACTAACCGGAGGCACGCTAGCCCAATGAACCCAGTGAGTGAGTTACTTCCCCAAGGCACTAATCATGGATATGCTCCTAAGCGAGAGTTGAAGGAAGGACTAGTCTCAGCCTGCCCCGTCGCGTAGCTTAGCTTGGCTGATCTGCGTTTAGTTTACCCTAGCGCAGCTTCGCTTGAGATCTCTGCTTGGCAACCCCAAAGTCCCCAATTGGGGCCCTCTTGGATGCCTCCTGGATCTCTTGGGGCCTTCTTGAGCCTCTTTCGGGCTCATTGTTTGGAGCTTTGGGGACCTTCGTGGGGACATGCTGGAGGTCACCGATCAGAGACGGGGGCGTGAATAGGGCCTTCCCGAAGCATCTTGGAACCACTCGAGAGGTCACCTTGGGCCTGCTTGTGCCAGGGTAGGCCTCAGGTGTCTGGAGCCGTCTTGCCGAGTGGTCGGGGAATGGTAAACCCCTCCTCCCCTCGTCCTCCGGTTTAGCTGGGGTCGAGTTCGTCAGTGTCCGGAACACTCGAAACCCTCCTCCTCCTAGTCAGCGGCGGGAGAAGAGGAGGACAGCTACTCTTAGCCGAAGACACGGCACAGAAGCGACGCCCTACTCCTCTCTCCTCTCTCTCTCTCACTCTCTCTCTCTCTCTCTCCCTGCCCCCCTCCCTCTCCTCCTCCTCCTGCTCCTCCTCCTCCTCCTCCTGCTCCTCCTGCTACTCCTCCTTCCCCTCCTCCTCCTCCTCCTCCTCCTCCTCCTTCCCCTCCTCCTCCTCCTCCTCCCCCTCCTCCTCCTCCTCCTCCAAAATGTCGAGAGCCTCGACCTCCTCGTCAGACTTCGGCCACGTGTCGATCCAGCGGCTCCGCGCCGGGTCGAAAGGCTGGGCCGCGGGACTCCGCCGAGGGAGCGCCGTACGGGGCACGAGGCGGCCTCGCCTTCCCGCTCCTTCTCGTGCTCCTGCAGCCTTTCTTCGAGGCCGTGGCCTTTGTTGGGGCCTCCAGAGGAGGAGAGGAGGAGGAGGAGGAGGAGGAGGAGGAGGAGGAGGAGGAGGAGGAGGAGGAGGAGGAGGAGGAGGAGGAGGAGGAGGAGGAGGAGGAGGAGGAGGAGGAGGAGGAGAGGAGGAGGAGGAGGAGGAAGAGGAGGAGGAGAGGAGGAGGAGGAGGAGGAGGAGGAGGAGGGAGGAGGAGGAGGAGGAGGGAGGAGGAGGAGGAGGAGGAGGAGGGAGGAGAGAGAGGGAGGAGGAGGAGGAGGAGGAGGAGGAGGAGGAGGAGGAGGAGAGGAGGAGGAGGAGGAGAGGAGGAGGAGGAGGAGGAGGAGGAGGAGGAGGAGGAGGAGGAGGAGGAGGGGGAGGAGGAGGAGGGAGGAGGAGGAGGAGGAGGAGGAGGAGGAGGAGGAGGACCCCAGAACCACCAGGAAACCTGCCAGGAAGGCTCTGGAAACCTGCCAGGAAGCCTCTTCCACTCGTGCTCTTGTACTTTTCGTCCTGTTCCGCCTGGTGGGTGGGCCCCCTTCTGAAACGGCCGGGCGCCGGAGCCCAAGTGGCGTCAGACGTGGGGAGGTGGGGGGGGATCTGCGTACGTGTTGGTGCACGGAGACGCCGCCCCGATGAACCTGCATAGCGGAGCGATGGGGGGAAAAAGGCGGGTGGCGGTTCTGGGGCTCTTTGCCCAGGGTCCTTGCCGCTCCCGGGAACTGGATGCCCCCCCATGCGATGTGAGTGAAACGCCAAATGAAAGGAGGGAGAGGAGACTCGAAGGTGAAAGGACGACACCGGGGCCCCCTCTGGACGCTGCGAGCGTCGGGGGCTGTCCATATTCTTACCTCTCTCCGTCTTCCTCTTTTGACAGCGCCGTCGCCGCACTCGCCGCTGCGCGTGTGCAAAGGTCGGGAAGTGCGGTCTCGCAGCCCTGCCCATTCTTCGTCGGGCTCTTCGCGGTTGAAGCCCCCCACCCCCCCCGGGCTGGGCCCCCGCCCCGCCCCCGCCCGCGGCGGAAGGATGGAGGCCCCCAAAGGCGGGGGGGGCGCCCTCGCCGTGGAGGGGCTCGCCGGATGGCGGGGGCTCGGAGTCCCTCCCGCGGGGGCGCCCTCGCCGCGGAGGCGTTCCAAGCAGCCGCTCGGAGCCCCCCCCTGCTCGGAGGGCCGCCGCCGAGCCCCGCGCGGGGCGCGGGCCAAGGCGAGCGGTCGACTGCCTCCGAACGAGGAGGTGCACCGAGCGTGCGTCGAACGCAGCAGCTGCCGTGGCAAGAGGCGCCGCGGAGGGCGCGGCCTAACGCGCCGCCTCGCGGGGCGGCCGTTCTCCCAGCCGTGCCCCCCTCTCCTTGATGATGGTCTCGTCCGTGGGGGTCCATGTCCTGCGATGTTGCTGGGGATGCCCGCCTCCCCAAGCACGCCCGCTGGTGGGGCTGTCTCGTCGCTGGGCCGCGTGGCGGCCAGCGCCCCCGCGATCGCGCGGGCGTGGCTCCCGTCCCGAGAGGTCGCGCGTGGGGGCCCGCCGCCGCTGGCGCCCTCCTCCGCGGGCTGCCTCCTTGCACCCCCGCCCGCGCGCGAGCGTGGCTCCCGTCCCGAAGGGTCGCCTGGAACTCCGCCGCTGGCTCTCCCGCCGGCGCGCGGGCGCGCCCGAGCGAAACTCCTTGTGTTCTCGCCCTCGAACTTGATGGGCGTCTCGAGCCTCTGTCCTCTGCCCGATCGCCCGCCTGTCCCTGCCGGCGCGAGCTTGACCGCCCGCGGCCGAGAGGCCCTCTTCTTGCCGTGCCTGTCGACGCTGGGAGGCCGGGCGCGCGCGGGCCCCAGGGGTGGTCTTTCCCTGGCGAGGCCGGACCCGCGGCGCGTGGGCGCCCAGCTGCCACTTCGATTGCGCAGATGGCGCCGCGCTCGACCATCTCCAGCGCCAGCTGGGGGACAGGGCCGCGCTCTCGCCTCCGAGAGGCACGTGCTGTAGGTGGTGGTCGCGCTGAGGCCGGCCCAAACGCGAGGGCGACCCCGATGATGGCAGCCCGCCTCCAGCGTCTCTCCGAGCCAATTGCCTCTAGGTCGTCGGCGTCGGCGAGCTGCCCCGCGGGCCAGACGCTCCCCGGCAAGCAGGGGATCGCTTGCAGCGCGATGCCGAACCGCGTGGCCCGCCACTCCGAGGCGCTGGAGATGCCGAAAGTGCCGACGGTGTTGTGCCCTGGGCCTCGTCCGCGAATTCGCCGGCCAGTGTGCCCCAGTCGTCATCGCGAATCCTGATGAGCCGATGCGTGCCTTCGGCGTCGGCGACAAGCGAAACGAGAACCTCGCGCGGGTCCCCGTGCAGTCAGTGGACTACCTTGCTAATGAGAATTTGCCGTGGGCGGCTAGGATGCTCGCGCTCGGTAAAAGCGCGTGGCCGCAACCCGCGCCGCGCGCGGCTGGAAACACTCGCGCTTGGTGACCATGCATGGCTGGAGCCCGCGCCGCGCCAGGCTGGAACGCTCGCGCTCGGTGGAAATTCATGGCTGGAGCCCGCGCCGCGCGCGGCTGGAACGCTCGCGCTCGGTAAAAATGCATGGATGGAGCCCGCGCCGCGCGCGGCTGGAACGCTCGCGCTGGGTAGAAGTCGATGGCTGGAGCCAACGCTGTGGGCGGCTGGACCGCTCTCGCTGAGCCGGAACCCGCGCCGTCGGCGGCCGGGGGGCTCGCGCTGGGTAACAATCGAGGGCTGGGGCCGATATCGTGGGCGGCTGGAACGCTTTCCCCCGTGAAACTTGAACGCTGGAACCGCCGCTTCTTGTCGGCATAGGCGGCTGGAACACTATCATTGTGAGAATTGAAAGCTGGGGCCTCGCCCGTGGGCGGCTGGGGCATTTTCCGCGATGCTGGAACCGCCCCTTTTGTCGGCGTCGGCGGCTGGGGCGGTTTTCCCCGTAAGACATGCGGGCTGGGGCCTCGCCTGATATAAGGCGATTGCAGTGTAATAAAATCGGAAAGGGGGGCTGGCGGGCCAGGGGCAAGGTCCTGGCAATGTATCCGCGCCTCGCTCCCAAACAAGGTCCATCCGCGCGCTCGTCAGTCGGTCAGTCGGTCCGTCGGTCGTCGCCGTCCCGGTCCGTCGATCGGTCGGTCGGTCGGTCGTCGTCGGTCGTCGCCCCAGGGCCGTCAGCGCTGCCGTGGAGGTTTTGCCGTGGAAGCGAACGTGCAGCAACTCTTCGAACGTCGACATCCTGCCCGTCTTTGCGTCGTCCGCGATGTGTTCCAAGGGCCAATCGCCGTGGTTCTTTGCGCTGCTGTCCTTGGCCACTTCTGGGGCGGGCCAGTGGGTCGCCTCCCGGTCTCGTCGCGCGGCCGGGGGGGCGACGCGCCAGCGTGCGGGCTGGGCGCGTGCCTGGAGTGGTCGCGCGGAGCCCGCCGCTGCTCGCGCTCGCGCCCGCCGTCGGGGATCTCTCTGTCTTCCTCGTAGACCTCCTCCTCAACGAGGTCGAGCGGCTCGCTCGGGTCAGTCCCGGTCGGGCGCGCCCGCGCCGCCGTCTCGCGCGGCGGGCGCCCCGCGGCTGCCGGGCCGCCCATGGCCCGCGCGATCTCCTCGAAGGGCTCGGCCCCTAAATCCCGAGACTTCCGAAGGTCCGGGCCCCAGCGGCCAGGCGACGGGAAGCCCGCGCAGGCGTGGGAGACCCTGGGCCCATCGATGCACTCGTCGCTGCGCAGCGGCTCCGCGCCTCCGAATAGGCTAGGGGGTGGGGGCTCGACTGCGCGCGCTCCTGTTCTCGCCGCGCCGTGGTGATGGCGCCCGCGTGGCTGTCGGGGCCCAAGCTGCCGCGGCCCCCGAGGATGCTGCCGAGGAATGCCGAGAGCGCCTCGATCGGAAGTGGCCTCGTCGGAAGCCAGTCCGCACCGGCCGTGGTGGCGCCCCTCCTGCAGCGGGGTTTCGCGGGGGAGGGGTTGCCTCGCTTGCCGCCTCCGCCGAGCGGGCCGCTATCCACGTGGCGGCCCTTTCTCGGCGCTCCCGGGCCCCGTTCCCGCGCGGCGCGCGCGTCTCCCTAGCGGCTCCAAGCGCAGGTCTTCCAATTCCCCGGCGGGGCCTCGGCATTCCCTCCGTCGATGTAGAAAACGCCTCCGCTGAGCGGGGCGCCCTTTATCTACAGGGGGGCCCTCCTCGGCGCTCTTGAATAATCGCCCCGCGCCGCGCGCGCCTCCTGAGCGGCTCCAAGCGAAGTTCCCCCTCCAATGTTGGGCGGTGAGCCGCTCGGCCAGCCTGCCGATGCCTTGCGCCGCCCACAAGCGCAACTGCGGGGGACAGGCTGTGGCGCGCCCGTCGTCGAGGCCGAGGTTCTCGTCCGCCGCTTGCAGCTGGCGCATGCTGGGGGGGCGTTGTTCGCGAAGTTCGCCCGCCTCGCCGTCGTCGAGGTCCTTGGGCTGCCCTGCCTTCGGCGCCTGGAGGGAGGAGGTTGGCGAGCTGGTTGGGCGCCTGGCCTCTTGCATCTCGTTCCCCCAGCCCTGGGAATGCCCGCGGGTACTGCGTTGACCGCGAAGGGCGCGGGCTTTGGTGGTTTGCCCACCTCGCCCGCGACCGTGGATTGCGGGGCGGTGAGACCTCGGGCGCGCCCCGCCCGTCTGCTGTAGGCCGTCCGAGGTAGCCGTCCTGCCGCGCCGCGGTGGAGGTCGGCGTCGTCCGACCTGGCGGGGCCCACCTTCGCTAGGCGCTCGGGTGCGCTGTGGCGGCGCGCCCCGGCTGCGACGTCTGTCCGATGTTTTCTGCCCCGGGTAGGTTTCGGGCACCCTCGGCTTCCTCTGCGTCCCGCGTCCCGAAGTCTCCTCTTGGCGCGACTGCGCGGGGTGGGGCCGCGGCGCGGGCGCCTGGCTACTGGCGGTCTCGGGCTGGGTTGTCGGGGGGCCGCCGCTGCGTTCTCGTCCGCGCCGTGTCGCTCGACGGAGGTGGCCGCTGGCCCTCGAGCATCCTCCTCCGTCCTTCGACGGGTGGGCGACGGCGGAGGCGATCCGTCTGCTCTGGCTCTTGGCCGACGGCCCCTTCCCTCCCTCGCCCCATCCGCGTCGAAACCTCCCCCCGCGGGGGTGTGCGGTGACGCCTCTCCCTCTCGGCCTCGCGAACGGCCGCGGGGATTGCCGTGCGAGGTCGCGGGTTCTCTCGCTCTGCGGAGGCGGCTCGCTTCGCGCCGCGCGCGGCGCATATTTTTGGCGGCGCCAGGCCTGCGTGCCCCCTAGGGGGGGCAGCCTGCGAGGCTTGTCGTGGCGGGCCGCCAGAGGGGGGCAGTTGGCGCGCGCGTGGGCGACGCGGCGTCTGGCATTGCGAAGGCCGCCCGTGACTCTGACGGCGATGGCGCTGAGAGTGGCGGCGAGTTGGCGCCAGGAGTTGCGAAAGTGATCGATGAGAAGGTGAGCCGATACTCATGTGCCATTTTCGTTCAACGCGCGCGCTGTCCTACTCAGCGTTCGATTGGCAATCGGAGGCGTGGTCGCCTGCTGCCCCGTCAGCTGGGCGCGCGACTGTGACCGCAGGGCGCGCGATTGGTGCGGTGGTCGTGATTTTCGCCCCCGCCTCTTCCCTCCTCGACTCGCCTCCTCGAGCCGCGCCGCGTGCGCGGGCGGGGGGGGGCCTGGGCGGGGGCTTCGGGGGGGGGCGCGCGTGCCGAGGGGCAAAACCTCAGGGCTTGGCGCCGGGGCGGCGACGATCAGACTGGCGGGGGCAGGTGGGCGGTGCGCCCGTTAGTAAGCATGATGATCCAGCATTGGTTGGCGTCGCCGGAACGGCCTCGGACGACGCCGCGGAAACCGTTGATTGGGTTGCGCTCCTGGCCCTGGACAGCGACCTCCGCGCCGACTTGGACCCCGAAGTTCGGGTCGGCAAGGGTCGCGGGGGCAGTGCAGTGCGTGCGTGGATCGTGGTCGGCGGGGCGTCGGTGAGGGCGGCGCGGCGGCGCGCGCTGGCCCCGAGCCATGGCCTGCGAGCGCGCGTCGTGTGGGCAGCGTGCGGGCCGTGGCCCGTGAGCGCACGGCCTGAGGGTGTGTGTTGCTCGCCCTGGAATGCGATCGCAGGGCCTGCAGTGGCGGGCGGGGTCGCGCCGTCGAAGAAGAGTGCGACGAACTGTATGGAGACCGCGCGCAGGGCGAACGCGGCCCGTTCAGGGGGGGCAAGGCCCGCCGTGCCTGCGATGCCGAGGGCGCCCCAAAAGTGCAGGAGGTTGCTGCCGACGAACAGGATGGCCCAGCTGGCCACCGAAGACCGCGGAGAGCGAGGCCGTGCCGACGGAGCAAAACAGGCTGCCGAGGGTCACGGGGATCGCGGCGAAACGCGCGCAGAACTTGCCGATGCCATCGTGGATGCCGAAGGCGGCCATTTCGACGTGGCCGAGGGTGCTGTGGGAAAACGGCAGGACGCCGAAGATCAGGTGCAACTGGATGCTGCTTTTGATCGTCGGGCTCCAGATGGCCGCAATAGCGGCACGGGAACCTGGTGGATGAATAAGAGCGCGTAACGCATGCAGTTCACCGTGGAGACGCTGCACGTCGTTTCGGAGATCTTGAAGAGCGCCCCGAGGAGCGTGAGGGGCGTGAGCTGGAGCAGGAAGAGCATGCTCATCCAGGATGGGACCGCAGAAAACACAATCTTCGTGATGAACAGCATGCGTTTGTTGCTCATGACGTGGCTGTAGTGGAAGTGGCCGTGCCGCATGTAAGCTGGTAGCCTCCCTCTGGGGTTTTGCCCGTCTCGCAACTGAGGAAGTGGGCCGTGACGGGGTCACCACGCGCGGTGCGAACACCGATGCGGCGGCACAGGTCATTGCGGCGGAGAGTAAAAGGGATAAATGACACGAACTGGTCCCAGGGTAAAGCCTCCGGATACGGTCTCACCGGGCTGGAAAGCGCGGAGGGTTTCGCCCTGGCCACGCTCTGTTCCTGCTGGAACTCGGGCCGAGACTGGAGGGAGAGAGGGAGAGAGAGAGAGAGAGAGAGAGAGAGAGAAAAAAAAAAAAAGAGAAAGAGAGAGAGAGAGAGGACGTAGGGAAGTTGGCAAAGGCCAGCAATCTGAGAAAACATCTGGTGTCCTGTCCAGATTTGAGGTTGTCATCAAAGAATTCCGGGCTCAACGGGAACAAACAAGTTGTTGTTAACATCTCCGATAGGTGTGGCGATGGAGAGAAGAGAGAATGAGGGCCAAACTAGGCGCGGTCGCGCCATTCTAACATCTTACCATCCGTCCATTCGCAATGCATATTTTTCTCTATCCGCCGACGCCTGTCATAGCGGACCTGGAGCTCCAAAGAGGACCCCGTCGTGCTATGCGCAATCGGAAGAATGGTGCCTGCGTAGATTTGAGGAAGTAGCGGATGAACAGGAGGATGAACAAGATGATCAGGGGAAGGCGGAGGAGGGGGAATGAGGGGGGGCAACAACTCGGCGGCGAGGCGGAAGCAGTCCGCACCACCGTGGGGCGACTCGGGGCAACCGAATGGCACATTGGCCGGCGTGCAGCAACACCGATGAAACGAGGATTCGGACCCCAAAAAGAGGCCCACGCTGCAGCGCGAACACAAACTTGAAGCACCGACAACAACGACAACAACCGGTTTGTATAACTGACCGTGCGAAACACCTACTTTTGGCATCCAGTCGCCGCTAGCGTCGACCATCTTCCGGACAGAATCAGGGGATAGAGGCAATCATAATCCATAACGTGTAGTTGTTGAGGCAATGTAACGGGGGCGTACAGAGGAACAGGAGCACCTCGCTGGACCAGCCTCCCCCTCCCCCCTCTGCCCCCCCGTTCCCCCTTCCTCTCCACTTCCCTCTTTTTGTCTCTCTCTCTCTCTCTGCCCATCCCGCTCCCTTCCCTCTTATGCCATCTTCCATCTCTCTCCAACTTCTCCCTGCCGCTTGCTTTATCTGGTCCTCCTCGTTCCTCTTTTGGAGCTCCCGTCCTTCTCCTCATCCTCGGCCTTGCCTCTACTCCTGATCATGATCCCGCTCCTCATCCACCCTCTCTTCGCTCAATCGGACACGCCTGGGTTCTTCACCTGCGACAGGACCGATCCTGGGAACAATCCGAAACCTCGCCTCCCTTAGGGAGACAGGCCACGAGGCAGAGGTATGTCTCAAGGGAGACAGGCACAGAGGGAGAGGGATACCACAGTCGATGGGAAGGGGCAGAGGAACCCTAGTGGCTCTATACGGCCCTTTTGGTTGCCAAGGGCGATGGGTGCTTCCACTTACTGGTCGGCTCCGGAACCCTAGAACCAAACATGTTGTCGTCTCACTTTTACTGCCGCCGCGTTCCTCCGACATGCCGAAGGCGGGAGGCGCCGAAGTCGAGGCCCTCTCTGGGACGCCATCGTTGAGCACGCGAGCGTGCTGTGCGCTGGCTGGCAGTGGGCGAGGGGAGAACGGCACGGCGACGGAGCATGATCGGGCTGGGGGAGGGTAGGCAGCAACGCCAATCCTGGGACCACCCTGGAATCGCCCATGGTGGTCCGCTCCGGCTTGCTTGGCATTTCTGCAGATGTCAGCTTCGCCGCGGCGAAACAGTGTGCTGCAGGCACCAAGCACAAGTGCTGCGTGTTGCCCTCGGCCCTCGAGGTTTTTGGATGGTTTCGGCAAGTCTGTGAACGTTTTTGGCTCTGTTTAAACATATCTGGAGGATCCTGGGGATCACTGGGCTTCTGGGCCTCCAAAGGCGTCCAGGGACCTCGGGGGGTCGGAACGCTTCGGATTAGCAAGCGCTGACCACCCGCACTGGAGCGGACCTGGAACTTGCCAAGGCCCTTTGGACATTGGGGGGGTCGCTTGCGGTGCGCGAGGCGCTGGCGCATAGGATGACAGCAGCGAATCGCGCAGCTCCTTCAGCTCCGCGCTCAACACCTGTCACTACCGCGCGGCTCTGCCCAGAGAAAGCACCAAAGGAAAACGGACAAGTGCTCGCACGCATGGTGTTCGGGATGGGGTCCCCCTTCTCCTGCTCCCCCCTTCCCTTCTTTCTCAGCGTCTTCTTCCTCTTCTCTTCCTCGATGCAGAAGCAGGCTTCGGTCGTACCGCAACGCTGAAATAAGTTTGGCTTCAGGCTCGTCGGTTCAGGGCAGGAAGTCCGATGGCTTCTCCACGTCAACTTTACTGTTCCTCTTCCTTCTGATCCTTGGGCCTCTCTCCAACGACAGGAGGACTCAGACCCTCGCGAGCGGCCGGTTTCGATCGATTCGCGGTCGCCCTCTGTCACCGCGCCGATTTCGGCCGAATAACGTCTGGTGTGGGTTGCCACCCGCGCTCGACGAACGCCGCGCGCGCCCAGGGGGCCGGCGCCGCGCCTACCGCGGGGGACCCACATCTGGGTGTGCCGTGCCGCGTGCCGTGCAGTCATGCTGTGCTGTGGGTCGTGCCATGCAGTGCGCCGTGTGGCGCGCAGAGTGCCGTGTGCTGTGTCTTGTCACGCCGCCGACGTCCTGGGCGGGGCCCAATCGGACTGGCGGAGACCTGGGAGGCGTTTGGAAAAGTCCTGCCCTCGGGGGGCGGACTGCTGCGGTGGCTCCGCCCGCCCGAGCCGGTGCGACGTTCTGTCTGGCCCACATAGGGCTCGGGGGCCCGCGTGAGACAGGCACGAAGGCCAAGAGAGCCCTCGTCCTCTTCCTCCTCCTCCTCCTCCTCCTCCACCACCTCCTTCTTCTCCTCCTCCTCCTTCTCGTTCTCCTCCTTGCGCTCCCCCAGGGTCACGCCGCTGTCCTTCACCCGTTCTGCGACTTGAGCCTTGCTCAGGTTTTCCCTCCGATTGTTCAGCTGGGAAGCCAGGGCGGCGCGGAAATACCTCAACATAAATCTGGCGCGGCGTCCCCAGGAATACGCAAACGCACAACGTAAACTACGACACGCGAGCACATCATGGAAATGCACGACGCAAATACACTACGAAGTACACTATGTAAGTACACTGCGTGCATACGCTACGCAAATACACAACGTACATACACTACGCATATACACTACGCAAATATACTACGCATGTATACTATGCAGCTACATTACTTGCAATGTATGTACGCTTTGCGTAGTCTCGCCTTTCTTGGTGAACCCGCCGTGTAGCCTTACGAACATGTAGGTAAGGAGGTCCTACTTTTGCGGTTGCCTAGTAGCGGCTTCGGGTCTGCGATCGCGCGCCATGCGAAAAAAACTTGAGGACCATGAGCCCTTCACTGCCATTCGGCTCGGCGGCAATTCTCCTCCTCCATCGATTTCTCCTGCCTGGCTCCTCCTCCCCTTCCCTTTCCTACCGTTTGCTCCACTTCCTCTTTGTCCTGATCGTACTGCTTTCTTACTCACACCGCCGAGGCCCGTCACAAGAGTGCAAATCAAGGATGCAAGGCTTTTGGGCGTCCATGCAGCAACAGCTAACAAGTGAAATTGGTTGGCCAAGGCCAAATCAAGACAACGATGCACGACAAACCACATATTTATATTTCAGGTCATTCCTGGTTCTGGCCACGCATTAGACATGAAAGGTGCCGGGAACCAAGCCCGTGCCGGCGACATCATCCCTTTTGCAATCCAAAGTGCTCAAACGGTACATCCCGAAGACATCCGTTTAGCTGTCCAAAGCGCTCTCCAGGGACATCCCGGGTACATCCGCTTCGCTGGAAACATTTCTGAATCTTCATTTTTAATTCTGGTCGTTTCGAGTTCCGTCCACGATGCAGGAACGATTGGGGCCGATGAGAAAGGTTTGCAGTGCTCTGCCCCCGACAGGAAAGTGAGTCTGAGTGCTCAGAGCCCTTCGCAAATAGCCTCCTCCTTATCGCCCCCCCCCCAAATGCACTATTGTTCCTCCTCGTTGTCCTTGTCCGCATCCTCATCTGAACCATCCTCATTGGCATAGCCATTCTTATCCCCGTCCTTCTCCTCGTCTCGGCGCTCATCTTCATGCTCATGCCCATTATCATCACTCTCGTCCACCTCCTCCTACTCCTCCTCGTCATCCTGATCCTCACCTTCGTACTCATCCTCGTCGGCATCATCCTCATCCTCATCCTCGTCTGCGTGATCATCGTCATCGCCCTTATCCTCTTCTTGTTCGTCTTCATCTTCATCCTCATCCTCGTCTTCGTCCTCTTCCTCCTCCTCGTCCGTGTCATCATCGTTCTTGTCATTCTCTGCTGGCTGCTCGCCATTTTGAGCTGGCTGCACAGGTCGTCCCAGAGGGCCTCGCGCTGCTCCGGCGGCGTGGACTGCTGGGAGCCGCCCCACTCGGCCCTGGGGAGGGCGGGAGCGCTTCTCCTCCTCCTGCCCCCTCCTCGTCCTCCTCGTCCCCCCCGCGGGACGAGTGAGGTCAAGAAACGCCCCTCCTGGCCCTCGGGAGGGCAGCGTGCTGCTACCTGACTTCGCCTGCTCGATTGAATCCTGACACTACGTGATCTGTCTGTCTGCCGTCGTGTTTGCACTTCCCGCTCACGATATGCAGAAGATGTTTTCGTGCAGTGCAGCGAGAGTGAGTGAGGGGGACGAGGAGGGTTGCGGTGAAATGACGAAACAAAGAAGGAGCAACAGCAATAGGAACAAGGGATGTGGAGTAGGGGGACATCGGCAAGGAGATGGAACGGGCGAGCGAGGGAGAAAGGGGTGGGATGAGAAAGGCCAGGCAGACGAAGATGATAATGAGGAGCGTGGGCCGAGGAAGAGGGCGGAGGACCGGGAAGGAGGACGGTCGGCGGTGGACAAACCTCCCTCTTGTAAACCTCCCCTTAGTGAAAGCGGCCTGGGACCGAAACCGACGGACCTAGACCCGCAAAAATCACGGCCGCGACGCCCTCTCGCGAGCCGAAAACGGCCAATTCCTCAATCGACGTGTCAGGGTAGGAGGTCTATCCACCTCCGAGACGGCATGGGGACAGCGAAGGGCGCGGGCGGGCAGAAAATCGACGGAGGGCGTCACTCCTGGACACTGCCCGCCGCAGCTGCGCCTGCAGGACCTCCGGTCGGGCCACGGCCGCGCTGTCTCCCGTGGGGGCCCCGCACAATCAATTCTTGCGATCTGGATGTAACCGCTACGTGGTGCAGTCTGCGAGGTGCCATCCCAGTGCTCGAACATAAATCCCACCCGCCCGCACGAAACTGGATGGCCGAACTCAAGAGGCCGTGAGTGGAGTAGCCAAGCAGAACTCCACGACTTTCAATCGGCGCTTTGACGCATGCACTCTTCTCATGCAAATCCATGACTCGAGCGAGCGAATGATAACGATGACGGCGGCGACGGCGATGACGATGATGGTGATGGTGACGATGACGGTGATGATGACGTGGGCACCTCCAGGTGATAGTGACGGTGGCGACGGTGATGACGGCGATGAACGACGACGACAAAGACGATGATGACGACGGTGGTGACGATGACGATGGTGATGCATAGAACACGGTGGCAATGATGATGCTGGCGATGATGACGGCACTGGCGTTGATGATGATGATGATGATGATGATGATGATGATGATGATGATGATGATGATGATGATGATGATGATGATGATGATGATGGGGCAATGCGCGCGGGGAAAACCGAGCCCAATTCCATTGAGCGGGGCCCCACTCCACCACTATCCCCCGCCCTCTCGGGAAGAACTGGGAAGTCTGGAACCTTCCCCTCCAGGGATACGTATTAGGAGGGGTCCAGAATTCCCCCCCCCTCCGAAAATTGTTGACGCTTCGCGTGTCCCCACCAGCCCATCCAGAAACGATGCTCAGGGGAGTTGAGGTGATCAGGGAAGTCGGGGAGCATGCAGAATAACAAAGGGCGGGGGAAGCTGTCACAGACCCCGAGAGGGGGAGGATGGAAGAGGAGTCGTCGTCGTCGTCGTCGTCGGAGGAGGAGGAGGAGGAGGAGGAGGGGGAAGAGGAGGAGGAGGAGGAGGAGGAGGAGGACGGAGAAGGAGGAAGAATCGGAGGAGGAGGAGGAGGAGGGGAAGGAGCTTCTTGGGGGTCTTTTGAGGGCCTCTTGGAGGGCTTCTTTGGCGCTTCTTGGGGCGTCCTGAGCGCGTCTTGGGGCGCTCTTGGAGCGCTATGGGGAGCCTTCGGGGCGCTTTTGGGGCCATCTTGGAGGGAGTCGATCAAACAAGAGGGGGGGTTTAATTAGCGTCCCCCCTCGGAAGCCCCTAAAATCGCCTCTTGGACCCCTCTTGGAACGCTCTTGGAGTGCTCTTGGGCGCTCTTGGGGCCGTCTTGGGGCTCTTTTGGGGCTCTCTTGGGGCCCTCTTGGGCCATCTTGGAGCCATCTCCAGGCCTCGGATGGCCATCGGAAGCGAAAAGGCGAGAAAGCAAAAATCATTGATTTTCCTTAGGTTTTGGGACGATTTTGGCCTCTTCGGGGCCTCCTTGGGGAGCTGTTTGGCCACTTGGAGTTATCTTGGGGCCGTCTTTGGGCTTCTTGGAACCATCTTAGGAGCCATCTCGAGCGATCTTGCGCTATCTTGAGCCATCTTGGAGCTCATCTTGGGTTCTCTGAGGCGCTCTTGGAGCCGTCTTGGGCCATCTGGGACGCTCTAACTACCCGCGGCCCCCCCCGTCCAGGTCCAGGGGAGGGGGTAGGGGGAGGGGTAAACCCCCCCCCAAGGGGGAAGAGGGAGGGGTGGAAGAGGATCTGCTCTAGACCACCTACGCCCAGAGGGCTGGTGGGATTACTCGGAGGGCCCCCCCCAGAAAAATAATCGAAGGGTCAAGGACCCCCCCGCCCCTGAAACGACGACTACCACGGCGACGACAACGGACCACGCTGACCACGACGACCACGACGACGGACGACGACCACGACGAAGACGACGAAGACGACGAAGACGACGACAACGAAACCTACGACACCGCCGACGACGGCGGCAACGTCAGCGGCGGCGGCGGCGAACCTGTCGCTGGCGCCCGCGCGGGGCGCCGGCTTTGATAGAATGCTACCAGGGCTCGATCCAGCTCTACTAGAAGCCTACTAGAGTTGGTTCCACCTCACATAGAAACAGTCTGGGGCTGGATCTAGATTACATAAAGATCCGATGGGGCTGGATCCAGCTCTTATCGATGCCAACCACGGTTCGATCCAACTCTGAGAGAATCCTCCCAGGGTCCGATCCAACTCTAACAGAATCATGTTAGTACGGATGGCTCCGGCTTCAATGCAATCCGATTCGGATTCGATCAAGCTCAGGTATAATTATACATAGGCTCGGCTCAGCATTCGCAAAATCCTACTCGGTGTGGATCCATCCAGCTCTCTTGGGTCCAACTCTATCGGGGTCAAACACAAGTTCGCTCCAGCTTTATTGCAATCCTGTTAGGGTTGGATCCAGCTCTGATGGGATCCTACTAAATCCTACCAGCCCTCTGGGCGTCGGTGGTTTAGAGCGTTTCCTCTTCCACCCCTCCTTCTTCCCCTTCGGGGAGGGGTTTACCCCTCCCCCTACCCCCTCCCCACTGACCTGGACAGGGGGGGCCGCGGGTAGTTAGAGCGTCCAAGAACGACCCCTGGGAGGGCTAAAATTCGACACCCCTCACGAGGATCGTGCCCCCCAGGGGGGCGACCCCCTTCTGCGATCGATGTCCTCCAAGAGGGCCTCAAGAGACGTCTCGGACTCTCCTCTCGCGCCCTGCGCGCGGGCGGGCGGAGCGCCGCCCGCCCGCCCGCGAGGCCCAAGAGCCCACCAAAACGTTCGAAGATACCTCCAAGACACCACCATGGAAGAGGAAGAGGCGGAGGAGGAGGAGGAGGAGGAGGAGGAGGAGAAGGAAGGGATGAGGAGGAGAAGGCGGAGGAGAAGGAGGAAGAGGGGGAGGAGAACAGCTGCCGATCATCGGCGCTCTTCGTTCGAGTGCCTGGTGTAGGATGGGCTGGTGGGGATACGCGAAGCGTCAAGAATTTCGATCCAGTTCTAATGGAATCCCACTGTGCTTGGGCCCAGCTCTAAAAGACAAATCTCACTAGGGAGGGGCCGATCCACCTCCAATAAGGCCTGTGGAGGCTGGATCTACCTGTGCACGGATTGTTAGAGGGGTGGATCCAACTCTAGTCGAATCCGATGCGGGTTCGATCCAGCTCTACCAGAATCCTGCTATATTCCATCCAACTTTACTCACATCCATCTAGGAGTCGACCGAGCTCTCTTAGGATCCGACTGGGACTCGGCCGAGCTTTGCTGTAATCCTACTAGGGCTCGGCTCAGCTCTGACATAATCATACGAGGGCTGGATCCAGCTCTAAACTAATCCTACTCGGCCCAAATTCAACTGTAATAAAATCCTATTTCGGTTGGGACCATCGCTAATAGAAGCTGTCAGGGTTGGGTCCAAGTCTGATGGGGTTCTACTCAACATGTTTGCAACACTGGAGCCAACTCTGATACAATCTGTAAAGGACCCGGTTCATGTTTTATAGAATCCCCCAGGCCTGGATCCAGCTCTAATAGAATCCTGTCAGAGTTCAATCCAGCTTTCATAGACCCCTATTAGGGGTCGATCCAGCTGTAATCGCATATCGCTACGGCTCGATCGTCGTCGTTGTCGGCGTCATTGTGGGCGTCCTCGCCGCCGTCGTCGTCGTCGTCGTCGTGTTATCTTCGTCGTATTCGTCGTCGTCGTTGTCGTCGTCGTTTTCGGCGTCGTCGTCTGCGTCGTCCTCGCCTTCGTCGTCGTCGTCGTCGTCGGCGGTGGCGTCGGCGTCAGCGTCGGCGTCGTGGTCGTCTTGCGTCGTCTGTCGTCGTCGTTCCCAGGGGCTTCCTGGACCCCTCAAAGAATCTTCCCGAATGTATGGGGGTTCTGGACCCCTTCCAATCATTTTCCCGAGGGGGGGGGGCCTTAACCCCCTCGAGTAATTTCCTGGGGGGGAGGGTCTCGAACTCCGCCAGTCCCCTGGTCTTGAGGGGGGATTGAACATCCCTTGCCAACAGCGGCAGAAAGTGCTCTTCCAATCATTTTGGCATATTTAATATCGAGTAATGGTTTCGACGTGTGCGTGGGCGCCGACAACAAGTGTGTGAGATATTTGACGGGTGCGTAATGGCTGCGGAACAATTTCGACATGCGCGAGCGTGTGACCCGCATGGTCTCCTTTGCCAAGAATGATAGCTCATCCACGGCTTTGGACTGTAGGAAGTGCGCACGCGCAGACAAATGAAAGTTTCATTGGAAGACAATGTGTTCCCAATCGAAATGTGTGAGCTGGGTCCTGGCTTCGAATCCGCAGCGTCGCGCTCCACTTCCTCCCCTCCTCCCCCCTTCTTCCTCTGCTCGCCCGCGTGTCCACTTTGGCATGCCCTCACACCTTTCGTGGCCACATAAGGGGGATCCACCCATGGTCTCAGAGGGTGCAACCGCATAGCGCACTCGCCCCCAAATCCGGCACACCGCTCACACGATTCGTGGCTCACCTACTGTGACAGTCGGCGCGACCGCATGGCGTACCAGCCTCCAGTTCAATACACCCCTCCAACGCTTCGTGACCCGATAAGGATCTTCACCGCCGGTCTCAGTGGGCCCGACCGTATAGCTTAGCAGCCACCAGATCGGCACATCCCTCGCACGTTTCGTGACTCCATATGGTGCTCAGCCCACGGTGGTTTGGATCGACTCGCATCCAGGGGGCCCATGAAATCCGAAAGGTTGTCCTTCGCTCCGCCTGCGCGGGAAAGGCAACGAACGTCTCTTGATAAGGAGGAGAGGTTCAAGTAAAAGGTAATAGGAACTGGTTCTCTCGCGGGCTGATTCCATGGGCTTTCCCCAATCGGAGGTGAGGGGGTGAGATCGAAGTGGAACGGAGAGCCCCCCTACCGGGAAATCGGTTTCGGTTGCGTGTTCGTGCGTGCCGTGCGTGCGGGCGAGGCGAAACTGCGTGGGCGGGCGAGAAATAAGTCTCCTGCAGCTGAGGCGCGGCCGGACCAAAAGCCTCCGTTCCGGCAACTGGTGCCCCGCGGTGTCCCGCCGGTGTCACGCTCGGGGGCCGGTGGAGCGCGGTGTCCCGCCGGTGTCCCGTCGGTGTCCCGATGATGATGATGATGATGATGATGATGATGATGATGATGATGATGATGATGATGATGGTGGTGATGATGATGATGATGATGAAGATGTTGATGTTGTTGACGATGATGATGACGGTGATGGTGGTGATGATGATGGTGTCCCGATGATGATGATGATGGTGATGATGTTGCTGATGATGATGGTGCCCCGATGATGATATTGATGATCCTGATGATGTTGATGGTGATCAGGTGATATGATGATGATGAAGATGACGATGGTGTTCCGATAATGGTGATGAGGTTGATGATGATGCTTTTGATGATGATGGTGATGATGATGATGGTGTCCTGATGATGATGGTAATGATGATGATGATGATGATGATGATGATGATGATGATGATGATGGTGTCCCGGCGATGATGATGATGTTGATGATGAGGATGCTGATGCGGTGATGATGATGATTTTGATGATGGTGGCCCAATGATGGTGATGAGGATGCTGATGTTGATGATGGTGATGGTGTCCCGATGATGTTGGTGATGATGGTGATGATGATGATGATGATGATGGTGACGATGATGATGGTGTTCCGATGATGATGTTGATGATGATGATGTTGCTAATGGTGATGATGATGATGGTGTCCCGATGATGATGTTGATGATGTTCAAGATCATGATGATGAGATGATGATGATGATGGTGTTCCGATGATGATGATGATGATGATGATGATGATGATGATGATGATGATGATGATGATGATGATGATTGTGTCCCGATAATGGTGATGCTGATGGTGACGATGATGGCGTGCCGATGATGATGATGATGGTGATGATGATGTTGATGATGATCGTGATGAGGTGATGATGATAATGATTGTGCCCCGATGATACTGATGATGATGCTGATGATGTTGATGACGATAATGTTGATGATGATGAGGATGACGTTTATTGTGATATCGGTTGTGACATCGATAATGTGATCGATAGTTAGACCGAATGTGAGATCGATTGTGATATCGATAGTGAGATCGATTGTGAGATCGATAGTGAGATCGATCGAATGAAATAGATCGAGTGAGATCGACTGTGAGATCGATCGAGTGAGATCGATCGAGCGAGACCGATAGTGAGATCGATAGTGATATCGATAGTGAGACCGATCGAGTGAGACGTTGGTTCCTCCCCCCCGAACCTCCTTATCACCCGAAGGGTGGTCGTATAGGTATTGGGTTATTATCCTGAAGCGTTTTTGACGGTCCCAGGACCGAGAACGGGCCTTGAGAGCTCGAGAACGACGGAAAGCCTTCAGGACTCTTTTTCAAAACCCACGACTGCCTCATGACAACGAAACGTAGCCGAGGGAATCTAGCCGTGGTGACGAGAAGCTGTGTGGAAGCTCCAAAATGCGAACACCTTCCAACATCCCCGAACCTTGAGAACCCCCCTCACTGCCCCGTCTCCCTCCTCTCCCTCCCCCTTTCCAGCTAGCATTATGTCGGGCGTGTTCCCCTACAGGGGGCTTTTCGACGAAAAACAAGTACCCCCAAAATACCCCCAAAAGGTAAAACATACACCAAAAAATAGTCCCCAGACTATTTTTTGTTTATTTTTGACATTTTTGGGGTATGTATTATTTTTCGTCGAAAATCCCCCTGTAGGGGGACAGGCCCGACTTAAAGCTAGCACGCTAGATGACAGGCCCTTCCGGGGCCGCTTCGGACCTCGGGAGCTCTGCTGGGAAAGCTACGCTGGCAACTCCCACAGACTCGGTGTGGGAGGTCTGGGACTTTAACTGTCAAACGACGCTTTCGCACGTACGCGGATACGAGGCTGCTCGAAACAATCAGGATCTGTTTGAACAAAATTGGAAACTGTTCTCAGGCCCCGGGGCTGTCAAAAACAGCTCGAAATACAAACCGGCACCAGGGGAGGGGTCCAGAGGTCCAGGCGCCCATGTCTGGAAACACCCGATCCGCCAGATGTTTGGGTAGAGTTCTCGGCCCTCCCAGAAAGGAGGCACGACATGCCACACGGAGCACGCATGGCACGGCGCGGATCGCTTTTGCAGCGTAACAGGTCCTCTGGCGAGCTGCCCGCAGCGGACAGGATCGCCCGGGAAGGCCGCCGACGTGCCTGGCGGCCTCCGCCGTCCAGCGTCGGAGCCCCACGGGCGCGTCCCTCCTGGCCCGCTGCTGGTGGAGCCCGCGCGTCGGCACCCGACGAACCGCCCCGGGCGCGGAGGCGGGCCTGGCCTGCTCGGGCAGGTGGCCGCGACCGCTTCATGGGCAGGGGGCGCGCCTCTGCCACGGCCAGGGGGGCTGCTATTCACATGCGCAGGGGGCGCGCCTCTGCGAGGTTTGGGGGGAGGGAGGGGGAGGAGGCGCAGAAAGAGGTGGAGCCCAGCCCAGAAGGAGGAGCAGGGGGGAGGAGGGGGAGGAGGAGGAGGAGGAGGAGGAGGAGGAGGAGGAGGAGGAGGAGGAGAGGAGGAGGAGGAGGAGGAGGAGGGAGGAGGAGGAGGAGGGAGGAGGAGGGGAGGAGGAGGAGGAGGAGGAGGAGGAGGAGGAGGAGGAGGAGGAGGAGGAGGAGGAGGAGGAGGAGGAGGAGGGGAGGAGGAGGAGGAGGAGGAGGAGGAGGAGGAGGAGGAGGAGGAGGAGGAGGAGGAGGAGGAGGAGGAGGAGGAGGGGGAGGAGGAGGAGGAGAAGGAGGAGAAGGAAAAGGATTCCTCGAGGGCCCATGGGCAGAACATCAAAACCACGGCCTCAGGCCGAACCTGCTGCACGAGATGCCTCCTCTCTCTGCCGAATCCTCTCCGCCAGGGCCGACATTCCAGGTGTCGAAATCAGGCCCGAGCGAGAGGAGGAGGAGGAGGACGGTCCAGGCTCAGCTGCTTTGAGCAGGACATACCTGGCCGACGCACGACATGTGGTGCCCTCGCTTGCAGAGACCGTGCCCCGATTTCTGTAATGGGGCGGGAGACCTCGACGGATGCGGGACAGGGCACCTCGCCCGCTGGGGCCAGGAGGTCCGCACATCCCGCCGAGGAGGTAACACCGCTTGCTGGTGAAGGCACCACAGCGGAAACAGAAAACAGTAGGCGCACACTCGTCATCCTGCATGAAAGTCGTGCACAGGAGGTGGCCCCGCTCGCTCTCGGCGCCTTGCAATCTGCGGAGAGCAGTGGGCAGGCCCTTGCAGCCGTCCATGGGTCTGCTGTCTCCAATCGCCGTCTTAAAACATTTCGAGCACCTGGCGAGCGAGGGAGTTTCATCGTCCCCTGGGTCCAGCACACGCCAGTCATGCCACTCAATGGCACGGAGGGCCCGAGCTTTCACCCGAGGAGCCGTGGGGTCCCGAATAAACTGTAACTTGGGAAAAAGCGACAAAACAGCACCGAACATGGCAACTAGCTTTCGCAGTAGAGCCACGTCCTTATCTAATTGCTCAAGCTCCTCATCGGACAAAGAGGGGTGAAGAGACAAGGCATGCTTCGCCAGTCGGTCCGCGTCCTGGTTCCCAAGAGCGATTTTGCGTTCCTGGGCGGGAAGCGCGGCTATCACTTCGTCCGACCTGTGCGCAGGCGTGTGAGCAAAAGAGGCGATGCTTCGCTGGCCTGGCTCCTGGAGAGCGCGCCGTCTGAGGCCAGCGAAAACCTGGCCAGGGTCCAACTGTACGGACTGGCGCGCATTGGCTAGGTTGACAACTCCAAGACAGTCCGAGTGGGCCTCACTAAGGCCTGTGGCCACGCAAGAGAGCGTGGCAGCCCCGAGGTGTTCTCCCGACTGGGCCGTCTGAGGAAGGCCAGGCCACACCGTTCCCAGAAGTCGAGCGCGAACCTCATACGGGGTCTCGCTCGACGGATCGAAGAAGACAGCAGCATACGTGGCACGATTCAGCTCGCGAAAGGCAAGCTGAGTAGCCGAACCATCGACAACAATGCGGGTGTTGACGGTTCGTTCACAAAACTCTTCGACCGATAGTGGCTCACCTGACGGCCCTTGGAGAAGGGGGTCGAGGTCGAGGCAAGGGTGAGGTGCCTCAGGCTGAGCCACCATAAGCCGAGACCAAAACAGCAGTTTTTCAGGCGGGCAGTTACAAGCCGCTAGCATCTCTTCGTCTGAAAGATGCTCGCGGCGTGCTGCTTCGACGGTCGGGTCCGAACACAGAAACTGCCTGTGGACTATGGAATCAGGCTCCCCACAAAGGGGACACAAACCGTCCGAAACGTACCCCGAGGATTTGAGCCGATCCGCAGTCCAGCAGGCCCCAGAGAAACACGCAGAAAGCCAGTATTTCTGCCGACCGTCGAGCTTCTTTGAGCGTAGCATTCGTCTCAGGGGATCGGGTGAGACGCGGGAGGAAGGGAACATCGGAGTGGCCTGGGCCATCCTACGCTCGTGCATCCGCTGGGCGCCCTCCTCAAGCAACTTATTGAGGAGTGCGGGCGAGGTGTACAGGAGGTCAATGACATATCCCCGCTCATCGTGCCAAACTGAGAAGTCCACCGCCTTCCAGCCGATCCTGTGCAAACATAGGAGCATCCTGTGAATGGGGCCCTTCGATTTCCGCCATCCCGTGGATTCCAGATCGAGCTCCTGAGACTGAACAACATCCCTCCATATCTGTATGTGCTGCCGAAACGAGAATGGAGAAGTAGATGGGGTGGTTATCGACCTCCAGAGGCTGGTCGCCCACTGATGGGCAGGGGCCACCGACTGTTTCCAGGCAGGGTCCCCGTGCAGGACCAACTTGGCCGTCAAGGAGGCCCCCCGATGAGCTGGGTTTTTGCCTGCTAGCAAGACTCGCTGTAGAGACTGAAGCTCAGTGTCCGACATGCCTAGAACCATGGCGCCATAGCCAGCAGCAGGACGCACTCCAGCAGTATAAATCTTCTGTATTCTGGATTTATCCCGAGGAAGTTTACGACGATAGTGAGAGATCAGTTTATGTCTCTTCCTCATCATCCTGAAACGCTCCTTCCTCTTATTCATGCCTCCTTTGCAAGTTCGCCGTTGGCCTGGTGCCAAGTCCGTGCCCAGCGAGACGGCCGCGCTGGTCGCAGCCGATGGACAGACAGCACGGAGGCGACGGCACAGACGGTATGCAAGTCGCTGAGACGAGGCGAAAGTGACGGCCTTGTCCTCAGCCAAGCGGACGTTCAGCCTGTGATCAAAGACATCCTTGAGGTCAATCCCTGCTCGAACTAAGTTGGCTACAATCGCATCTTCATCGCCGTACGCCGCCACAGTGTCATCGTCGACGTAGGACCCAAGAGAGACCTCAGGGTGCCGCTGGGACCACATGTCAAACTCAAACATCGCGTAAACCTTGACAAACACATCGTTGAAAATATCCCCAGCAGGAAGCCCAGACTCAGCAAAGAGGACCAGGGGTGAATGATTAGCCCCCAGCCTCAGGATCCTCGGGGATCTCCAAAGGTTGTATAGGGTCTTGATGAGCACCATGGGGATCCTCCAGAAAATGGCCCTGTCTCGGAGCCAGACCAAGATAAAGGATTCATAGTACTTCATTCCATCCCAGATAAAACCTGCCGTTACCTTGCCACTCGAAGAAGCCTGTTCCGATAAGACACTCTGGTTCCAGATGGCCGCCTCCGAGTTTTGTCCAGACCCGAACGACCAGTAGGGCCGATGGGCCCGCCCCAGGAATTCATCACACTGACATCGGCGCAAACGTTCCCAGACGCGGACTGGGGATCCCAAGAGGAGAATGGGGCGTAGTCCTCCCTTAGGCTTCTCCAAGAGAGGCATCAGCATCCACAACAGCTGCGCTGGGAACAGGCCAAGGCGCTCGATCGCCTCATAGAGCATCGCCAGGACCTCCAGCCCTAGGTCGCTCAAGCATGCGAAGTGCCTGGGGTGGTAGCCGTCGAGCGACTGCGAAGTGTGGCGGCTAAAAGAGCGCGAGGCTGCTCGTATCTCCGACGGGCTCGCGCGTGGGAAACAATCTCGATTCGGTATCCAGGCCGACGGCGGAGACATGCTAGCATTCCAGAACTCGCCTAGCTTGATGGTCTCGGAGGCCAGGAGGCTCTGGGGGTCCGATGTGAAGATCCCTGGGGAGCGCTCGACGATAGTGGGCTGCCACTTCCTCTGGGCCTTCGTGAGCCTATGCATGAGTCTCGCAGAGCCCGCTAGCGACTTATCCTGCCAGGCGTCCCAATAATCGCGTGAAAACTTCTCGCCATTGTTGATGGCCTCATCATAGTCAGCCTGGATATCTTCCAAAAACTGGCTGGCTCGATCGCGCCACGACTGCTCCGAGGGTCGGTCTGCACTCCATGCTATCGCTATCTCACGCATGGCGCGCAAGGTGGCGTCCAGCCTTGGATTCAAACCTTCGCCTGGGCAGGAGTGTTGCAACACAACCTGGAGGTGCTGGCAAGCATACAGGTCGCAATCCTCGGCGGCGACCTGGTTAAACAGCTCTGTGAAAGTCTGAAAAACCCATTTCCAACCTGAAATAACCTGGAGTGTATCATCTGGGTTCTTCGGGCGGTAGAAAACTGACACCCAAGAGGCCTTAATCGTTCTGCTCCTCTCTCCTAATTCTTTAGCCTCCGTGCCTAAAACTCTGTGCAGCTCCACCTCAGCACAGTCGACAAAGTGACCCCAGGCATTCGACAGCACTGCCCAGGCCTCTGTCGCAGCAGCATGCATACTGGTGGCGATCGCGTGCGCCGCGTGCATCATGGCACCGCTCCACTCGACGGGTGACGGAGACGGTCCGAAAGGCGGATCGACTGGCAGACGTTGGTGAGTGCGGTATACAAGCTGCTTTAAACGAAGTGAGTCTCCTCGGAACTCGACGCGAACAGGACGGTGAGGTTTTACTTCCCAGGAGGTGTCCGCCGATACCAGGGCAACCAGATGGGCGATCCCAGGACCCATCACAAAATAATCAATCACACTGTTCGAAGTCGGAGAGCGACAGGTGAACGCCCGCGGTGACAGGATGAGCATACCTAGCTTCCGAGGGAATCCAGATGCTTCCAGGACCTCAGGGCTCATATTCCAATCGCCTCCCAAGATCGTGTGCGTCGGGTCGGTGATCGACTGACCTATCGACTTCAGCATCCCCAGGTTGGCCTCGCTAAGGCCCTCAGCGGACCGCATATATACCGAGTAAAGCGACAAAACAGGCCACCCAGGGAACTCAATCAAGACCTTGACGACTCTGTGGGCACATATGCACCCGTTGCCTTCAGCGGGCCATCGAAGTCCCACTGCCAGTCGTGCGAAGACTGCTACTCCCGAAGATAACTTCCCAGACTCAGCATTGGTACGAGCAGGAAGAATGAGAGAGTGCCAGCCGAGCGAGCGAGCTGCGGATGTGGCCTGACCAACGAACTCCTCGCTGATGCCAACCTCTTGGGCACACAGCACGACGGCGTCCGTCTCGGCCAAACGTCGGCGCAGAGTGCGCCAGCATGAGCCGTTGAACGACTCCAAAAAATACTTGCGAACGTCACTATCTGTCGGTGATCTATCGGGCGCCCCCTTCAGCGGGGGAACTGGAACACCTGCGGTGGATAGTGGAACCCCTGAGAGCAAAGGTACTGCTAAGCCCAACATAGTGTCACCCACACTTTTGCTTCTTAGCTTTGACCCCCATCTCTCGAAGGAGATTGGCGAAAACTTCGGCGTGATCCTCCTCCTCTTTCCGTGCAGCCGAAAGAAGTAGTTGAATCTTTTCCCCTTCCAAATCCTCCAAGTCCATATCTTCAGGGACGGGTATGCTTTGGTGGGAAGCCCCTCCTCCCTCAGTGGCGGGGGGAGGTGGGGCAGTGGGAGTAGCAGGTGCAGGCCCCGAGGCCTCCTGCTTGGCCTTGTGCTGCGCCCGCAGCAGCTCCTGGAACTTGACGAAACACGGCGAGGCGACCATCTGCTGCACCTCGTCGGGGGCGGAGGCGAGGACGTCGGGGTGGAGCTCGAATTTGGGCTCCGTGGTCGGGTCCTGCGACGGAGCCACCTCCTGCACCATGCTGCGCAGCTCCACCTGGTACGCCGAGATCTCGACCTGTGTGGCCCTGATCTTCTCGCGCTGCTGTTGAAGGAGCTCCTGAGCCTCCTTGACAGCCTTCTCCTGCTCGGCCATCTCCTCCTGCAGCTTGGACAACTTCTGCTGGGAGCGCGCCAACTTGTGGCCGAGGGTGTTGTGCCTGGTGACGGCAGGCTTGCGCTCCGTGATCGACTTGCGCACAGCCAGCAGCTCAGACTCCATCTGCGACTGCACCGCTGAGTCGCCGAGGGCCGAGCACTTCTTGATTGCGCCGAGGGCCTCCTCCAGGGCGTCGGCCTTGGCGCGGATGGCTGTGAGCTCGGCATCGCCGTCAACGGCGTCGTCGCCGCCAGCGCCAGCAGCCGCAGGGGGCTTGCGGCCGCCCGCATCGCCTCCCGCACCGCGTTGGCCTCCCCCTCCATTGGATGTGAGGGCGGCCACCTGCTTGGTGAGGGCCTCCAGCTGCTTCTCCAACTTCGACGGGGACGAAGGAGGTCCACCAGCCCATGCGCCGCGAGGACGAGCGCCACCATCACGAGGGGCAGGCACAGGCCCCTGCGCTCTGGCCTTGGCCGCCGCCGACTTGGCACGCTGCGTGATCGCCTGGGGCGCTGGCTTGCCGCAGGCGCAGCGGATGCGGGACGCCCAGTTCTGGTTGCGCCCGCAGCCAGGGCATCCCCAGGTGGGGAAGCGCGGACCCGCGAGCACGTCGTCGACATCGC